>BGNK01000289.1:40850-237999 GCA_003297005.1 Symbiodinium sp. clade A Y106 | reverse complement strand
GAGGTTGCTTTTGATTTCCTTCGGTTTTGCTTCCTGCAACCTGAAAAGATCCCTCCATGGCTCGCACGGTTGGTTCAGACCCCCTTAGGACCTTTCCCACCAGGCTTTCAGTTCTTGGTGCGCACTTCCGACTTCAGTACTGCGAGATACTTTGCCGACTGCTCTTTTTTGAGGGATCGTTGATCTCTTAGTTTTGGGATACTGCCTTGCCTTGCCTTGGGGTCAGACTTAGTTTTTCTCTGTTCAGTCTCCCGATAATAGACCCCCCCCTTGCAAACATCTAGGCTCCCGACCTTCCGTCCTTTGCTATAGTAGGAAACCTGTGACGGGAATAAACCTTCAGTCTCGCATGTGCACCCTGGAGAGAACAGCCTGGGGTAAGAGGGGGGGGGCAGGACGGTTAATAAATCACCGTGCATCTGGGCATCCTGAACACATGCAGCCCTTGCCCCTCGAGCATAGCGAAAAGTCTGCCTGCACCCCCCTCGACGCCATCATGACAGAGGCAGTGCTGGCCCAGACCGCCATGACAGGGGAAATGCATGCCCCGGCAGACATGTTGGACTACTCCGCGCTCCTGGCCCAGGTCTACACGGTGGTGTTCACGCTGGCTGTTGTAGCACTCGTGAGCGGGGTCAGGCACTGGTTCCAAGATCGAACGGCTGCCACTCCAGACCCAACTCTTGGTGAAGGATCTGGAGACATAAAAGCTGCCCGTCCGGATGATGCCAAGGATGCTTCAACCCCTACAGACTCGACGCAAACTACAAAGCCAGCCAGTGATGCCACAGACTCTCAAGGAGGTGGTGCAGATGGAAAACCCTCTGACAAGACGGAGGACAAGCCTAAGGAGGACAAGGCACCCACTAGGAGTGCACCGGCGCCAAATGCAGTGACACCCTAGTCACTCCAAGCGGAAGTGCAGTCCTGCCACAGGGACATCAAGGCCCTGGCCTTGGCCCTCAGCAAGTACATGGACGACGTCCCGGAACGTGGAACCCAACATGCCTCAGCCCTCCAAGGAGTCAAAGAACAGGTGACAGACATGAGCAATGCCATGAAGCAGCTCAAACATGATGTCGTTTCCATCAATGGGGACACAAAGTTGCTGGCTCAGAGGGTCACAGGTGTGGAGGCCATCCTGGGTCAGCTCGCACCCAAGCTTAGCACACTTGTGGGAAGCGTGGGCACCTTGAGCACAAACCTGGACACAGTCAGGCAGACCCTGGATGGCCATTGGAAGGACTCTGCCAAAACGCTGCAGGCCCTTGGTGCCAACCTTAAGGCGAACCATGCACACTGGGAGCAGACGACAGAGAAAAACCAGCAGTACCTTGTCGAAGGNCTGGATGGCCATTGGAAGGACTCTGCCAAAACGCTGCAGGCCCTTGGTGCCAACCTTAAGGCGAACCATGCACACTGGGAGCAGACGACAGAGAAAAACCAGCAGTACCTTGTCGAAGGCGTCAAGGAAGTCCTGAAGAAAGTCACGACGTGTGACTACGAAAGCTTCACGGGGCTGACCAAACAGGTGGAGCAGCTCGGACAAGAAATGCTGGCAGCCCTAGGCTTTCTGCAATAGGAGTCCGGAGCTATCAAGGATGGCCTCTATGGCTTGGCACAGGCAGCGGCCAGCACGTCGGAACAGGTTGCCATCGTGAAAGAGTACTGCGAGCGCCCCCCAGTGCCTGTACATGCCCATTTCGACAGGGCGCCGCCCCCGCCATCACATGAAGCTCCGGGGGTGATCACTGAGAGGAGGCAGCTTCACCTCCAGAGTGCCATCCCAACGGCGAGCCAAGCTCTGCCACCTGTGTATATTGATCTTGGAGAAGGCCGAAAGATCAACATCCCAATTTTCAAGTGAAAAGGCCGCTGGCCTTCGAATGGACCCATTAAAGGTATGCACTGATTATTTTCTGAGCAGTGTATCTATATGCTATGTCCTCCCTACAACTGCATGCCTTTGCGGGACTGGAATTCATCTCCTTGCTATACTCTGCCTGGGAAGGACTGTGCTTTGCACTGTGTTTGCTTTTATAATCAGCCGTCCTTCTTGCAGGCCTGGAATTCATTTACAACAGCAAACCTTGCCAGATGTCGGAAGCTTGACTGGATACCTCTTTGTCATTGGTTTACTCTTGTTCCGCCCCTCCCTTAGGTTTTTACNACAGTCGCAAGTCTCATGAGGCAGGCCTTGGCCTGCTGCCCTTGATTTGCTTATGTCAAAGCCTTTGCTGTCGGAATTCAAAGCTGGACTGTTGTGCTGGACTGTGCATGCGCCAAAATAAAGACTGCCAAAATAAAGACTTTGTTTGCATGTGCGAGGGAAGCCGCCCTGCCCCTGTTCCCACCTGGATGTGAAACTTGCGCAGTACTTCGTCATGCATCAGACATTGTTGTGAAGCCCTGGGCTCCAGCAGATGTATTCCACCCTAGGATCACGTCATGTGGCAACATGCGTTGAGGCAAAGCTCCGAAACCGTGATGATCGATGACCCCCTGTCTAACCGCCCCCAGCAATGTCCGCCTCCGAAACTCGAAATAGTTGTCGACGGGGATGAAACCACTGTTGAGAGCCCTGCCTGTCCCTTGCCCCATATCCCCCTAACAAACAACCATCTCTGGAAGCATGTAGAAGTTGAGGCTAGGAACATCCTACAGCAACTGTCGATCACTAAACAGGATGTATTGCGTCTCTTTCATATGCTACCGAGGAGTCTGATGCTGGGACAAGCCCCCAATCAATACGTCGTGGCAGGAGCCAATCCTAGATGCAGAATGAATATTCNGTATTGCGTCTCTTTCATATGCTACCGAGGAGTCTGATGCTGGGACAAGCCCCCAATCAATACGTCGTGGCAGGAGCCAATCCTAGATGCAGAATGAATATTCTGACTTTATCTAGGAATCTTCCTTTCTTTACGCACTGTGTAAATCGTTTCATTAACATGATTGCTCCCTCACACTCCTACACTAATTTTGTCATCAGACAGGGATGTGTTGGCACACCACATAGAGATACTCGCAATGGGCCTTTCCCCACTGCCATCATGTCTCTAACCAAGCCGAGCCCAGGGGAGGGGTTATGGTTCCAGGACAACTTAGGCAGGGTCTATAAAAAACACAATGGAGTGGATTTGGCAGGCACGGTAGTAAGTCTTGATTCTGTCTTTTACCTGAATGCCCGTAAGATCCTTCATTGTGGACATGTGCCAAATCTTCAAGAGGTTTCGAGCAGAGTCATTCTTGTGGCCTTTACTAACATACAAGTAAGCACGCTACANGGACATGTGCCAAATCTTCAAGAGGTTTCGAGCAGAGTCATTCTTGTGGCCTTTACTAACATACAAGTAAGCACGCTACATGAATGGTGCCTAAATGAGCTCAAAACTCTGAACTTCCCTGTCCCCGATAACTTGACAGTGCACCAGGCCCTGCATGGAAGCATCCCAGGAGAACCCAGGCGACTTCGACAGCTCACTCTGAAGGAGGCTTTTAATTGCCCTCAGGAGCTGTTGGACCAACACGATGTGATCGAGCTCCTCGAGGAGAGTCAAGAACCCAGACATTATCAACTCTCCGCTATTTCGTGAACCCCTCCCTCAGAGTATGCAAGATATAGACCGAGAGTGATAGGATGATGAGGATTGCTTTGCCTCTGCCCCGCTTGCTGCCGGCCTTGCTGCGCCCTCGTACTGCCTATGGGACATCGATGATGCATGACTTTGCATGCCCTTGCACTTGCTGCTGCCCCTTGCTTTCATCTGCATGTACCTGCTGTAGAATTCGGAATTCACCCTTGAACTGATACAATGAACTGATGCTGTGGANACTTTGCATGCCCTTGCACTTGCTGCTGCCCCTTGCTTTCATCTGCATGTACCTGCTGTAGAATTCGGAATTCACCCTTGAACTGATACAATGAACTGATGCTGTGGATGATGTGCATGTTTGCAAACCTGCATGGGTTTTAGAGTTTTGTCCAGGCCTACCCGTTTCCCCCCCCTTTTAGGACCATACTTCCATCTATGTTTTATCTCGCGTGTTTTATCTCCCGTCCCTAACAAACCACTACCCCGCGCGACCTGCCTCCGCCATGGATTTTGCCTGCAATATGACCCCTCTGGTCAATATTACGGTCTGCCGCACGCACCATCACCGTACTGCTCGCTGCTTCTGGACTTGAGCGGGGACACATCCGCCACGCCGCATTCTCGTTGACATCGGTGTCTACACTTTTGCAGCCTGCAAACTCTTCTGACAGTGGAGAAAGCCAAAACTGGCGGGAGAAGAAGGGCAAGCTGTGAGTTTGGGGGGCCGATAGTTGACGTGAAAAAGAGGAGAGGCAGCTGATGCTGGAGAGACTTCTGCGGACGTGGGTCTCTCCATGTCTTGGTGGACATTCTGACTTACATGCCTCGCAGCCTACAAAGCCCTCTGAAAAAGGAGAGGCAAGCTAATACGCATGCTGCGGGTAGTCTGCAATGACGACTGACATGAAGCGAGACCACGGCAGAACATGCCCGCCACCTGCTTCGATGCTTGTTGGGGGGGCCCAGCTGGCACCTACTTTTCGTCTACCGAGACGAACAGAGACGGGGATGCAGACGTTTCCCTGCTCCCCAGCACTGATGCCCACTGCATGCGATCCTGATGACGTACTGAACCGGCCCTGTGAGACATTCCAATAGACTCTCCGAAGTTTCACCAGCGGCCCAACATTTTCTGTCTTATCTTTGCAAGTTTTGTTTGATAATCAATTTCTTTGTTCCCTGATGCCTCCGTGACGGAAGGGCTGCAGTCCTCTGGCTTTCTGAATCTCGAGTACTGCGTGGCNAACATTTTCTGTCTTATCTTTGCAAGTTTTGTTTGATAATCAATTTCTTTGTTCCCTGATGCCTCCGTGACGGAAGGGCTGCAGTCCTCTGGCTTTCTGAATCTCGAGTACTGCGTGGCGGCAGGGTCTATAAAAAACACAATGGAGTGGATTTGGCAGGCACGGTAGTAAGTCTTGACTCTGTCTTTTACCTGAATGCCCGTAAGATCCTTCATTGTGGACATGTGCCAAATCTTCANAACATTTTCTGTCTTATCTTTGCAAGTTTTGTTTGATAATCAATTTCTTTGTTCCCTGATGCCTCCGTGACGGAAGGGCTGCAGTCCTCTGGCTTTCTGAATCTCGAGTACTGCGTGGCTCTAACTTTACCTGTTGCTTATGTTTTTTTTCCAGCTTGTCGAGCAAACCAGAAGCCTTGGACCATAAGCAAGTAACAACGTAGTGTAGAACTGAAGGCAGACTTCCTTGTCTGCATGTGTTTTCGCCGCCGACCACACAGACCTCGTCTGGCATTTTTGAGTTGCGAGAGTGTAAACCCCTAAACCCTAAACCCTTAAACCCTAAGCCAAACCCTAAGCCCTGAACCCAAGGTCTGGTTCGCCCCTGACTGCTCGGCATCTTCCGTCTTCGTCCCGTTCTTCTCCTCTGTCCTGGCGGATGCGGATGGCCGGCTGCTTGCCTTCATTTGGGGGTTGGGGTCTAGGGTTTAGGGTATATCGGTTTAGGGTTTGGGGCTTAGGGTATAGGGTTGAGGGTTCAGGGTTAAGGGCTTCGTTTCGGGTTCCGGGTCCCGAAATTGAAATTGGGGTTTCGGGGGATTTATCAGTGGCTGACACTAGGAGCCAAGCTGCAAAAAAAAGAAAAAAGGCGGCATACTTGATCCTTGGCACCTGACAGATTCAGATTCCAAAGCCACCATACCTGCAACCAGTATAACACCCCCCCCCCCCNCCCCCCCCCCCCCCCAATCGCCTGAATCCAAAGCACGACATGTGCAAAAGCTTGGTTTCGGTCAAGCGGGCCATGAACGGCTGCACGCCTCAGACCTTTGGGGATAGGGGGAGGCTCTGGATAACCCAGCGCCGTGGCATGTTTGTCATCCAGTCTTCAGTCCCTTCAGGGTTGATTTTAAGGCAGGATGACAGTAAACAACTATAGCAAGAGGCCCAAGGTGTTGACTGTGTAGCCTGCACGCCTCTGGCATGGGCGCCTCATCAACTAGTACATGATGTTGTTCCTGAGTTCCGAGACTCCAAAAGTATAGTAGCATAGGCATAGAGTACTCCACACCGCCCCACCATCAGCGCAAGTGCGGGGCAGCAATATCTACTGATATCTACTGTTTGTGACACAAGGCCGAGCATTGCACCACTTTGGTAGGTAAGGCATATCACCTTCCAGGCATCTGTACCGTGTCCTGTGCCTTCAAAGTGAAACCTTGCGGACATCTGCAGCCCCGTTGAGAATTTGTGTTTGTTGCTTGCGGGTGTGGGAATTCATGGTCACGAACACTGTATTGCTATCTTCGCACAACAGGGCTCTTGTGCCTGCAACTAGTGCAGGGGGCCGGCACCGCTGAATGCAATGCATTTACAAGTCTTCACAGAGCAGCATTAGCATGGGCTCCGTGTGATAGCCGTGATTCGTTTGCTTCAAAACTTGGGGGTCAGCTGCAACCTCTTTTCCGATATCCTATGCCCCAAACCTGAACACCCAGATCAAAAACTATACCTAACAGCTTCGTATAGATCAAGCAAGATGCACCCATGACCTCAGTTCCAGAGATGCTAGGCTCCTGAACCGTTCTTCCAAGCTTTATACTTAGGGACCCCCAAAGCACATAAAGCGTAAGCATTTTATGAGGATATCCCTACCTTAATGGGCTTCATTATAAGGGGGCTTATATGGGAGATCCCTATCCTAATTTTTGCTTCTGTGCTTTTTTGGGCCCTACATAAGCCCTCTCACGTCCGAGTCCTTCGGCCCCACACTTCCTAAACAATCCTTAAGCCCTATATACCTGTAACCTCAGGAACCTACCTTTTTTAGGGTTCCTGATTATGATTTCCTTATATGAGTCCTTAAAAAGGTAGATTACTTGGGGTTAAGGTATATCCTACAATCCGAAACCAATAGGCCCCAAACCCCCATCGTCGAGTCAGGTTCGACGTGGAGGCATATGGAACCGGCTCCCAGAAATCATTCGTCTTCTCGAAGCACGACACTGCCTCTTGGGAGATGAAGTGTCGTTTGTATTACAAAGACTTGCAGGTTTAGGGCTTGAAAGGGTTTCATAGGGTCTGGCAGGGCTACAGGGTTCAAAGATGGGGATGTCTTGGTCCTGGTACTTGGGTATGTGTCAGGTAATCAGGATCGTACAAGCAGGGCTTTATACGGGGTCCCAACATTTCTGGAGTTCTCAAACATGATCTGGAGCCTCCATGTACCCGTGGGCTGAAGTTCCACCAGGATAGTTGCATGTTGAGCACACGGACCAATAATCGGTGTGCTGAGCAAACGAGCAAATTCACAAGTACATGGGGCAATTAGGCGGGTGATGAAGGTTTTGTATTTTCGAGTGTGCACGCACATATGCATGTATGCATATATGTATGTACGTATGCAATCATTTACATATGCATGAACACATGCATGTATATACATGCAGTGTTGTGTGGCGTAACAGCTGGTGGTATGCATGTGTAGTGTAGTTGCTGGCATCCGAATACAGAACTTCATGCAGTTGGTTTAGTTGTTGCTTACAGCCTTGGCCTGTACGCGTGGCCTTAACCCATTGGTCTTGACCCTCAACCCTATGTCCTGTACTCTGGAAGCCTTGACATCTCTGTTGCTGATCCTGCCAATTTAACCGCCTCAACCCACAACCTATCAACCCCGTGCCCGACCACGCAGCGAGAGGCCTCATCTGGCAAATCCGAGTTGCAAGAGCGTACCCAGAGCCTCCAACACCCCCTAATTAAGGAGTATACCTTCAATCATATTAGGGATTCAATTATAATTTAAGGTATATTCCTTAATTAAGGGGTTTTGGAGGCTCTGGGCAGAGGTGCATAGGCTGGTAGTTGTAGAGAACCCGAACACACAGACCTCGTCTGGCGAGTCCGAGTTGCGAGAGTGTAAAAGATCCTTGATTTGCGTACCTTCTTAGGGGAATAAGAGTAAGCCTCACAGCGGTAAAGCCCTCACCGCTATTCAAACCTAAAGCTTCTACCGTCCCATGTCCCAGCCAGGCTGTCTTTCACCCTGGATCCTTGATGCATACGTTGATTCTTGTGGGCAGCTGAAAGCAAGACTTGAAACGGAAAGCTCAACCCTGAACCAAAAGCCTTAAACCCGAAAGCCCAAAACCTTGCAAAACTCGAAATGCTGCTCTCACAAGGTACGGCCGGCGTGGTGGGCTTTCGAGTCTCGGTAAATGGCAAGTTGCTTTGTGTCTGCAGTTTTCTTAGAAAGAAAGTTGCAGTTTTTGTCATATGTCATATTGTATACCCGCCGGATAATTAAAACAAAATGATTTTATGGGTCTGAGGCGGCTTTAGATTCAAGAGAGGTCTCAAGGGTTTCGGGTTAGGGAGGCGGTGTGTGTTTCATAACGTCTGTGTGTCTTGTGTGTGTGTGGATACCGATAGACGCACATAACATGTATTTATATATATATATATATGTATATATATGTGTTTGTGCATATATATATATATATATATAATGTTCATATGTGAATACATGCATGTTTATATATATGTGTGTGTAGTTGCTGTATATTTACATGTGTTTATATGCATGTATATACGGTATATATTTATACGCACAAATACATACATCAAAGCATATACATATGTATATATTTTATTTGTACATATTTGTAATTATTTGTATTTATACGCAGGATGGACCTTCGACCGCATTTCTGGGTTGCAGGTGGTGGCCCTGTTATTGGGGCCGGAACTTCAGAAAGCCGAATCTCCAGGTACTCATACCGCTGCTGAATATGTGGGATTCGGGAGCGGGAGCATAGCGTAGGTACTTTCCAAATCATGCAGGCATCTTGACCAGGCTTGCAGGCGTCTTGAATCGGCACCAGGGCTTTACAGAGGGGTTGCAAAAACTCAGGACAGGCACTTGCAGTATCTGCTAGGCAGGGTTCTTCAGAACATGAGGTAGCAGGTAAAAGAAGGGATGGGCTCCGGTGTCCTGCGGAGCTTGATCACTGCCCAGGGTGTGCACTCTACAACACCACCTGCCACTGCTGAGAGCGACCGCGACCAGCGCCCAAAAGGGCCAGCTATCCAGAGCGAGAGCCAAAAGGGCAGCGAGCCGCTCCCGTGCAAAGGTGCTTTTGGCTCTTTTCAAGACTTCATTTTGGGAGACGTGGGAATTGGGACAAGCAGCTTCAGGCAGCGGCTATTTGCCAATGTGTACCACATGCCAACAGCCAGGCTCTTCTGGATGTGCAAGAGAAACACATGTGCCGAACACAGAGAGCCAGGCAGCACAAGGTTGCTGCCTCATGGCATAGGTCCAGGGACCTTTGGCCTTTGCCAAGTTACGAGGCGTGTGCTTTTGTGGATGTTTTATGTAACGATGCAGTTAGTGCATGCCGTGACTTGACAGCCAGGAGCCCAATCCTTCTGCTGTCCATGGCAAGCGACTTGTGCATCGATGGCATGGCTCTCTCATCCTTTCCGGAGTTTCAGCTTACGCGGGGCAAAGTCAATCACACTGCCCAGTAGTGTCTGCGGTGTTGCACTCGTCGCCGATGCCTGTGCTCTGAGTCTTGGGCTCAAGCCGCGCCATTTGGTTGAAGGGTTGAGGAGCTCCCCTGTTTCAAGGCTTGCCTGCGGGAGACCGGGTGGTGTATGCTGCATTCACTCCTCATGAAACCCGAGATAGAGATTCCTGATGTATCCGGCGCTGAAGATGTGATACATAACATAGACCCGAAGTAGTAGGATTCTTATGACAAGGAGCCGCCCTGAAAGACACCGCAAAATTCAAGCAACCTCCTGAGATGTTTAGGGCTGAAACGACATCGGGGGGGGGGGGGGGGGAAAGGCTTGGGGGAAAACCGCCTATCCCCCCCCTCCCCCGACAGGCTTTTTGGGAAATTGCCCCACCCAAGAAAAAAACACCGTTTTCTGGGCCAAGGTGCGGGGGGGGGGGGGGGGCTGGGGGCGGTGCNACGACATCGGGGGGGGGGGGGGGGGCAAGGCTTGGGGGGAAACCGCCTAGTCCAGCCTGCTCTCAGACAGTCTTTACGGAACTGTCCACCACCAGTGAATAATACCGTATTCTAGGTCCAAGTGCTGAGGGTGTGTAGGGTCTAGGGCCGGTTACCCTTACAAGTTTGTATTTCATTGTGGAGTCTGACGTATGAGGCTGACAATTGCAGACGAAACCTTTCCCCACTCCCGTGCAAAACCCTGTGGCTTTGTAGGTTGTAAATGCACGGACGTCAGGACTTGCATCACGTCAAGAGGGATGTGGCAGTGTCATTCCGGCACAAGCTTGCTTTTCGTTGATGGTTTAGCGGCTCGCTGCCGCAGGTGCACTACCTGGTTCAGATGGGCTTCGCGATGGATTGCTCGCCTGCGCCTCACATGTGCTGCATAGCGAGTTTCCTGGTTGAGACACCAAAGAAGTAGTAGGCGTACAGAACGCATTCGTGCCGAATAAGTTGCCACCACCGTACCGCAGGTTTGTTTCCGTGATGAGACAAGCCTGAACTAGTTGATGTGGCCGTCCTACTACCCTTAGACACGCAGCGCATTCGCAGCGTCTCCGGCCTACAGTACCAGCTTTGCATGCAAGGGGCGAGTTTTGAAGCGCAAGAAAAGGTGGTGAGCTGGATCCTCGATGCTGTGTGGACTGTGACGTGAGTGTGCTTGTTACTAACTTGTTATGATCCTCCCCACCGATGATTGCAAAGCGTGTGCTCTTCTGCGCTTGTGTCCAAGTCCGACAATGACAATCACCGCCGGTAATCAGTTTCAGTCGGCACTATTCAATCGTGGCTGTGTTGTTGCACGCAGGAGAAGAGCGACTCGTAGAAAAGAGAGAAACCGCAGCCGCTTCTTCTCCAAGCGTGAAAGCCTGTCTTTCTCTGCAGCCACTTGCGCAACTGCCAGCACCGTGCTCAGCGGACGATGAACCCGCGGATAGGGGGGAGGGAGTTTTTTGGGGCATAGCTTGCTGATTAACCCAAAAGGTTTGTCGTGATAAGTTCCTGAATAAGTTTACGCTTGTACGATGGATGTGCCAATGCTGTTGACGTCCACACAGCTGGAACTTGATCAGAGGAAGACTTGCTCTACCCGAAGCTTTAGCAAGGTGTCTGCACAAAGTCATGTCAGAAACGTAAGGCCTTGGAGCTTCCGAAGCCTCGCACCGGCCACCAGCTGCCCGGGCTTTGGCATCGGAACTTCAGCGTCACAGTCATGATTCACCATCCCACTTCTCGAATCGCCAAGGCCCCATTTCAAGGAGAAAAAAGGTCAGCGGGGTCTGACGGGTGATTCCAGTTTCTTACTTATTGCGTACCTAGTGGTCCTGCCGGTGTTGAGGCGACGCATCTTGAGTCACCCGTCTGCCAGCAGCCGGGACTGGGACTGGGGGTCGAGGACTGTGGTGCTGTGGCATTCGGGGCTAAGGGTTGGAGCTTTGTACATACTCTGTGTGCGTGTGTGCTTATATAGCTATGAGTATACACACATCAGGCTTGCACACATACACACATTCAAAAACTCACGCAGTTTCATGCACCTACACGTACGCATACACAATCGCAAGTGCAAGCACATGCACACAGACATACGTACGCACATGCACACGCACATGTGCGCCTGACGAACTACATGGGTTCATGATTTCAAGCATGCAGGCAGGCAGGCAGCTCCACAGTAGGCAAGTAACTCGTTCGGTAGTTACACGTTACGCCGTGCAGAGCAAGGTAGACAGGGCAGTTACATGGGGTCAGAAAATATTTTAGTTAGATGGGTAGGTAGAATCGGCTGCCCGTCCTCAGCGTAGGCAGGTCGGCGAGTGGATCTAGGTAGCAACTGTTCGGTATTCGGTACCTACAGGATAAGGGGCTTAGCATGTGCCGAGTGTGACAGGTCGGCAGGTTTGGTTGAATCGGGTGACATTTTTGAACGTGGAGCAAGCCGCGGTGAGTCTTCGGGTGTAGGGTTCATGGCATAAGGTCTGGGATTTTGAAACGTTTAGGATTCCGGATATAGATTAGAATTCAACTTAGGCTTTAGGTTCAGATTTGCGACTTGTGTGTTATCGTTGGCACATATTTAAGTCTTATCCTTCAAAAACAGGTGTTCAGCTCATATCGTTTCAGGGCGTGCCTGGACGATTCTGAGCTTCGGGCCCAAGATTTCAACCTTGGTGAATCTTGGAGGTGTTTTGACCCTAACCTTAATCCCTGAAACCCAACTCCTAAGGGCTCAGCCTGCAATCCAACGACCACATGTCGGAACCTGAAACCTTGATCAAAAGACCTGGGCCCATATGGACTTGTCCAAGCTGGGTCGAGTTTGCCTTCCGACCTGCCACACTCAGCACATTCTCGGCCGATTCCATTCGACCTACAATATATGTACGTAAGTGTATCTACCTACCGACCTGCCTACAATGGGCGCAGTCCGCCGATGCTGCCTCCCAGCCCCAGATATTAAACTTGTGCCTGCCCTATATTTGCCTGGCTCGTTACGCTATATATGCACGTATGCAGGTACGTGTGCATGTCTTTTTGTCTAACTATACGTATGCATGCATGTAGGTAGGTGGGTATGTATGTATGTGCGTAGGTATGTATATGTATTTGTGTATGAACATATGTGTATATACATATTTGCATACATATGTATGTATATATATACATATATACATATACATACATGCATACATATACATATAAATGCATATGTGCATATATATATATATATGTATGTGCATATATTCATATACACAAGTATATATACATGTGTATATATGTACATAGCAGGATTTTGTGTTCTCCAGGTGCATAAGTGTATGGATTTAAAATTCCTGACACTGGGAAGGGTGGTTTTGTGGAGCTTCAGTTGTGGGGTGTGGATGGTTTTTGGGCATCAAGTATGGAGTTTTGGCTGGTTTGGAGTTCCGGAATATTGTGGAAGCTGACAGGCGGGTCATTGCCCTGGACTGTGCCTGTCCAAGGGCATGTGAGCCATAAACTCTGAGACTCTAAAGGTCGCGAGTCTTAATCTCAAGGCCGCACGCATGGTTCAGAGTCCTAGACCGTGGACGCAAAACTGCAAAGCCCTAAGCCACGCCCGGTGCTGGTTTTAAGGTTTAATCTTGGCTTAATTGTTGCTCTCATCATTTTGTGCGGTTTAGGCTCTTCAGGGCTCAGGATTGGGATTTTGCGGGTGAGTCCAAATGATGAGCAAGGCCAGAGTTAGAGCCCCAGAGTTCAGATACGCCAACCGTCTCGCCGGCAGCATCGGCATGGACTCGGCATACACGGTCACACGCACCGACGGATGTCTGAAACGTCTCATAGTTAGTGGCAGCACGTTTGTATTGTGGAGGCTTTCCTAAAACTGACCATGTCACAGCTACCGTTGCAACATGGCAGCAACGAAACGTGTTCAAACAGGTGTTGGACGTTCGCACCGTTATTTTCTCCAGCTCGGACATCGTCCCATCCGAGGATTTTGTGGCAAACTGGATGGAGATCTCCTACCAGAACATGTCAGAAGCTTTCTGTAACCTCAGAAACTGACGTTTGCATGTTCTGCCATCCCACACAGAGGGTATTGGGTTGGGGCTGCTTATAGAGTAGCTCAGTTGCGGGTGCACATTGGCCTGAAGTGCCATGCGGAGTGTGCATGCAGAGTGCATCAGAACGAACGTTCCGAACAAGCGTGTTCCATTTTTTTCACCCAACGGGTTTTGCAGAGTCCCGAAACTAACCCTGATAGCACCACAACAGCATCCCATAAAGGAACCTTTAAACAAACCCTAAAGGAACCCTAAAGACAGTTTGCAGGATATCCAGACCTTTCGTTGTCTCACAGAACGGCTACAGAGGGTTCAGGTTTAGGGTTTCGGGTTTAGAAGGGTTAAGGGGCTTGGGGCTGCAGAGCTCTGTTTGGAGATTGGCGGCCTCCCTTCTGCTATCGAGACGACTGTGGACCCCAAGACGGGTTTCGAAGTCCTGCCACGACCACCCGAAACTCTACTCCTACTTAGACCCGTAAACTGCGAGCCCAAGCCATGAATGCATTGACATGTACCTCGCCGTGGAAGCGACATCAAAGGCTTTGCAGAACCCCTTTGGCTCCCTGGACCCTGGAATGCCTGCCCCACTAAACCTTAAACTTTAAACCTTGCTTCTGCAGTGCTAAGCCCTGGCAAATTCAGCCCGAGGAGCAGTACGTGTACGCGGCGGTGCAAAGCACGCAGCTGCGCGTCGTAGAAGAAACCGAAGAAGCTCTTCGGAAATCCGTGCCTCGCCTCGGATATACAGAGCCTCTGTGCTTGTCTTACAGTTACGGCTAAGGGAGTGTAGAGTGCACGGGTTGTTGTTAACCTAAGGGTTCAGGGTTCAGGCTCGCAGCCGCGACGAGTGGACGGACCTGTGATTGCTCCGGTTTTGTTTCAGAGCCAATCTTGGGATTCAGAAAGGAAGTAGGGGAAGCCCCACCCAGGCTTTGCAAACCGTTTGCACACAATTTCAGAAATATGTGCTTCTACAAAGCTTCCGGCCCTGTGGGTGAGAGGAGGTAGCGAACTCTTAATTCTTCGTTCTCGACGAGCATGCAGCATTCATCTACTGCAGAGAAAGGCGTTCAGAGTTCGGGGTCAGAGCTCTACTTTTTGATTTGACGTCTATCTGCTGCCATACCAACTAGCTTCACAGCTGGCGTGTCTCCTTAGCCCCTGCCCAAAGCGAAGCCAAAATCCAGGAAACTCCACACGACCCGTTCCTTAAGCCCAGAGCCTCACCTGCAGAGTCTCAGGTGCGCATGTGGTTATATATATACATACAGATGTAAGAGATTTCAACATGCAGGTGTTATAGTGACATAATGTGTACATATATATATATATATACAAATACGATTTACTTATGTTTTACTCATGTTTCCGTTTTGTATAGTACTGTATGTATATATACACATAGACATGTAAATATACATATTGTACACAGTTAAATGAACGATGCTGTTTGTATGCACCGGGAGTTGTGCTTCTTGCATAGTAAGCCGTTCTGTTATAAACATGTACCAACCCGTCGCGCGAGATCCGAATATCCAGCCCCTCCCCGCTTCCGTTTGCACACCCCTGCCCCCGCCTGCTTTGCAACAAGAACAAGGGCGAACCCATTGCTTTAAAGACGAGACAAAAATTTTGATAACCTCCGACCTCAGAAGACGACGCCGCCGTCAAATCTGCAAATCTGACTTGAAGCAACGAGCCCCTGAAACTGATCATAAGCCCTGATGCCCAATCCCAAACACCTGAACATCAGGACAAGATGCACGCCAAATCTGCCGCGAAGCATTTGGCGGATTATCAGAGAGACACGGCTTCATGTGGGTTTCTTTTATGACCTGTTTCTAGGATTTGTGTCGGGCCTAGGGGGCAGCCTCTGAGGCAGTCGGCAGAAGCAGAGACAAACGGTTATTGGGCGCGGGTGCATAAGCATGCGTAGAGCTCCGAGCACGAGCGAGCGGATACCAGACACCAACCCCAAGCCGGAAGTAAGCTTCAGCGTTTGGAATGTTTAGAGTCTCCTGCCTGGTTTTCGGGTGACTAAAAACCTGTGAGGCAAGCTGCAGCGCAACATCACCGAAGAATGGTGGGCCTTGGCAGACATGCTGGTAGCCACTCGGATCGAATATGGGCCCACGTTCTAGGATGTCGGGCTAGAACTTGTCCGATCCGCCCGCCAGCGGCAACAACAAATTACGATAGGGTGGACATAGGTGTAGGATGACCAGTTAGCCGTTCACAGCTGGTATTCGTATCATATATTCAGAACAGCACATCTACCATCAGCCCATCACTTTAACCGCAGCAACACAGTGGCAACCAACCACCTCCACCCTCCAACAGGACGACAGATCGACGGCGCCAGCAAGAATATCGTCGGCAATAACAAACAGCAACGGCAGCGCCCAGAAATACAACGCCCACCACCACACCGTCCAAAAACCGGCAATGCAAAGTGATCACAATTGCGAATCGGAATGGCGACTAGGATTATAGTTGAAATATCATGTAGGTAGCACTTGACATGACGCCAAGCTGTGCCACACAGTGGAAACTGTATGCTTCTTGCCCACTACATGGCGTCAATACTCTAGATCGGTTGTCACTACCCAACATTGCGGCAACCATGCGCAAGGTCAGATACAACGACATGGTTCTACAACTCCCTAAACGCTAAACCTAAACAGTCGCGAGGTCAGATACAACGACATGTTCTACAACTACCCTCCGGAAACACCTCACCAGGCCGGAACATCGTTGCTGCAGCTCAGGTCCATTCGGTTTTCTATATGAGAGTTTCCGAAAATAGGGGACCCGAATATAGTACCAAAATGGTAGGATCCTTATTATAAAGACCCCCGAAATAAGGTATCCCTCATTTTCGGAAACTCCCAGATGGGTATTTAATCCGGGTTTAGGGTTTGAAAAGAGAGAAGTAAAGCGCATTAGAGCGCGACTGCCCTGGTGGATGCGTTTATGTCCGGGCCGACAAACGCTTTTTTGACTTGACTGGCCTATGCGACATGTTCAGGTCTCTGACATTGGTTATCCTGCCTTCTGGCTGGAGATGATTGGCTTCAACCAGGAATTCTACAGGCCTCCCGTTGCAGATTTTGACCTTCGCGAAGCTGTACGGTGCAGAAACAGAGCCTTTTTTGCCTTCGGCTGCTGGCCCCTGTGACACCTTGTGGACTTGCGGACTGTGCCAGTCCTGAGCATTCCGTGTAGTTCCGAGTGAGCGTGGAAATAAGCCCAAATCCTGCCTAAAGCTCTTTCGTGAGCAGGCCTCACTGGGTCTTGCCCTCCCTAGTGCCGCCGTCACTTCTCCCTCAGATGATCAAGGCAGGATGTGGTTGGGCCAATAAAGATTCCTAATGATCGCATCCTAAGTATGGGAACCCGCCTTAAGCATTAAGCTCTTATCACCACCTTCAGTCCCCTTGCTCGGTCTGCTGAATAGAAGTAGGCCGTATGCTTGGTCGGAGTTGCTGTTCCTTGGTATGTACCCCCCTCTATGACTGGAACATGCTCTACCCCGAAAGCCCGGTAAGCACAAGCGACGATGCCCCACACGGCCCGAAGACCCACAAATCCTGATTTCAAAACCTTACACCCTAAAGCCTAAGCCGTAGCCATTTTGGCTCAAGCCGCTGTCGCCACTAGATGCTTTACTCTGCTTGCCATGTGTGCGGCAAAGGAGTTGACTTCTTCGACACAGGGCCTCGGCCCTGATAAATTTCTGATGACAGTCAGGTTCACGGGACTGAATGACAGTATTGACAATGCAGCACTGAAAGAGCCAGGCATGTCCAGACCAAGGGGCTGAACCGGTGACGGAGCCAATGTGAGGGCCTAAGCCCCTCGGTGTTTTGTCCTCGTTGGCCCTGACACTGACCTGAGGTCCTCGTGGCTGCTGTGCCGCCTTGACCTCAGCAACTCACCCCCCTCCCACCCCTCCAGGGACGGGCCAGCCTGACGAATCCGATAACCTAGGTTTTCGACCTCGGGTGATGCTCCAAGTTCTTCTTCTTTGTCAGACACCGGTGAATGCAACCTTGTTAGTGCCGGTGTGAACCTGGCAGTGGACGGGCACACGACTGAAGCCCCTGCCCCAGGTCGGAAGCACATTTTGGCAGCATCGGGGATTCGACCTTCGGCGATGCTCTTCGAGACTTTCTGGCCATCCCTGAAGACCAGCTGCCGGATGACTTGGGACAATGGCCGGCTACCCTGGACCAGGAGACATTGGCGAAATCGGCGAAAGACCTTGGCATGAGAGTGCAGACACAGTGGCCGCATGCCACGGAAAAAGCTGCTTCGAGGAGATCCGGGTGACAGGCATACCTGGTGGCTGCAAAGCTTCAATCCTCCATCAAAGCACGGATCAAGGCGGAGAAAGGCTACGTCGGTGCTTGTGCTTGGGGGCTGGTGCCGCGTAACGTGCGATCTCTCCTGCATGGTTTCCGCGAAGTTGTCCTGGAAGAAAATGAACTTGACGATACATGGACTCACTTTGTGACCAAGGTCATGCATACGCTCCAGCATGCTCGGGATCTCCACAACAGCGACAGTGTCCGTCACAGGCTGCTTGGAAACAGACTTTTCATGAGGCCGTCATTCTGTCGGGTGATGATACTGCCATTGCCATGGTCTTGCAGTCTTCCTACCTGTGCAGTATGGTGTTGTGGACTAGCCGACGATATTGCGACTACAGATTTCCAGTACTGAGAGGGCTGGGGCTCTGTGACAGTTTCCCTGGTGACTACATGGCTGGCTGCCATAACAGGCTTCCTCTTTGACAGGCGATGGCATGCCAGGAGTTGCACCAGGTGGAAACCCGTTCGTTGGTCGGGCTTCTTTGCGTAGGCTTTGCAGCTGAGTGCGATTAGATTGAAATTACACGTGGACGCTCATCGGGATGTTGTATTTGAGAATTCGAGTATTCAGGAACCCATGAATTCGGCATTCTCGCTTGCTCTCGGACATGATACAGATTACATGTCAGTGGTACAAACACCTGCACGTGGCACTGCCTGCTGGCACTGATCATGGCTCTTCGCTCTGGCGATCTATGTCTGCGTGCTTCGATGCGTTGCGATGGTGCAGAACACGATGTGAGCGCAGAGAATGTGGAATACAGCGAATGCAGGAAATGAAGTGCTCTCTTTTGCATGTCATCCGTACAGATTCCACTGTCCAACGCCAGTGAATCCTCTAGTGCTGTTTTTGGAAGCTGGAGTCGGGGGAATATGCGCTTCTCTCGCTGATCATTGCTTTGCGTAGGTGATGCGCTCATGCCTGGCCGGCTGATCCATATGAGTTGTTGGGTTGGTGATTTATTGTGTGTGTTTCGTGAACATCTATTTTAGCATATTTGGATTGGTTGCGAAGTTCTCCATGGCTTTCCATGCTTTGTCTCATGTCAATCTGCACATGCTGGAATCCGTGCCTGCCTTGTGCGAGCATGCGAGTCGAAAGCTTAAACCATCATAAACTTCAAATGAGGGAGGCAAAAAACCCAAATCAGCACAGACATCTTTCGTTTCTCAGCCTGCAGGGAGGGTTGTAGTTTGTGGGGCATCAACATTCCCAACTCCTAAGCTCCAAGGCCCTACTAGTGACACCAATACGGGAGTCGAAATCATCCCGCACCCTATGTATTCTAACTAAGGCCCCTACATCATACACGTTGGACATTCTTGGACTCTGCTAGCTACATCTGTGCATACCAGGACCAGCTGAGCAACCTAGCTCCGGTCCTCAAGTGGGGAGCCACCGGGCCGCCAAGGGCATCCGGCATCTGCATCTTTTGCTTTTGTAGTTTCGTGCAATTAGCAACGAAAGAAAAACCGCAAAGGTAGGTGTCCACAGGTCCAGTTCGAGCTTAAGCGCGCTTGTGAACCTGCACACCTATCTTTGCGGCAGGACTTGGACTTACATGTTGATCGGCTGTGCCTCATTGAGGTTCGTGGCTACGGCAGCTCCGAAAGCAGGGGCCTCGTGTACATCGCCTAGGGGCTGTATTAAAGTTACAATTAATGCAAACTGTCCTGGCCTGTTTCCATATCTAGTCTAAGGGTTTCACGCCCGGACTGGTGAGTGAAGCCAGTGAAGCATGAACTTGGTTTCGAACTTGGCGTCTGAACATCCAGCCAGAAAACAAGTACAACAACAGGATTGCAACCCAGTAAACTCGAAGCCCTTTGTAATAAGGCCCCGATGAACCCGCTACAAAATATAATGCACCACCTCAAGACTTTACGAAATGAGGTTGCGAACCCATCGAAACCCAGGTGCTATGAAGCGGCATGCAAGGCAATCCAAATCGTTCAAGCCGCATACAGCCTTTGCACGCAAAAAGCTTGGCTGTTCGCAAACCCTCGTTCAACATTGTTAAAACTTACCAACATGTACATTAGTTAGACCATAGGAGCCGTTCAATCCTAAGCCTACAAACTCACCAGGGAGTAAGGCCTCGGCAGGCACAGTGCAGAGTGTCTGCTGTAACGGAACAACGGTCGTGAAGAGCCCCTTGCATGGGTGCAGTCAGGGTTGAAGACCTAAGGTGCGACCAGCATTTCCGCCACGAGCGAGAGTTTGGAACTCAGGAAATGGTGGCATGTGCCCGGCAAGTATCCTCACCCCTCCAAAAGGCAATTAAGCGGCAGCCCCGCAATCCGTCTGGCTTAAAGTCCAAATAGTTTGGTGTTTCATGAGTTTCATGGCTTGGCGGTCAAAACGCACGGGGAACTTCAACCCCATACAATGCCAAACCCGAAGCATGGTACGGTAAGCTTGCCTTCCGAGCCCTGTGGGGGGTGGCGTCTTGGGGATTGGTTGGAGAATCCCGGAGCAAGCGGAGTTTTCGACTGCAAGGGGAGGAGCTGGTAATCGCCGATAGCAAGGGACCCAATAGCAATAGTAGTGGCAGTGTAGAAGCACCAGCAACAGGAGGAAAAAGAGGAGGAGTTGTTGTTGCTATGGAAGCAGCAGCGGCAAGACCAATTGAAATCACAGTGCTGGAGAAGAAGAAGGATAGTTGGAGTTTACAGTCAGGCATGTCAGGGCTATGTTTGGAAAAGTGTCGGCTGTGGATGTCTGCCAAGGTCCCCTTGTAAGTGTGGTCGTGGCGTGTATGATGTGCATGGGCACCTATGCACTGGGCTACTGGAGAGGCCGCGTTTGCCTTGGCCTTGCCAGGGAGTTTCATGAAACGTGAGAATCGCAGACCTTAGTAACCAGTATCGACCCGAAACAGTAGGGTGCCGAAAAGAAGAAGCCCTGAATTGGCGCCTCGAGTTTAAAGATGTTTCTGTGAGGATTATACCAAGCACCTACAAAGAGCCATCAATATCTTCCGTATAGAAAGCGGTTTGCATTGGCTTGCACGCAGATTTATTGTTAGACAGCATGTGTCGGTCCATCGGAAGTATTTACAACATAAATGTCGTTTAGTGTTTTGGCTTTTCGCCGTGGGAATCCCAGCATCCCACCAGCTGTTGTGCTCATTTAGCATCCGACCACTATTGCTGCTGCTGCTGCTGTGGCCGCTGCTTCGCTACTGTTGTTGTTGTTTGTTATCGCTGTTTGCTGACGAAGACCTCCACTGGCAGAATAACCAGAAAGTCGCCAAATCTTCTGAAACCCTCGGAGCAAGGATGTTACAAGCTGTGGGGCTTGGAATCAGGTTTTTTGAGAACTGCTAGAGACTCCCACATCCTCACCAATAGTTGTCCACATATTCTGGCAGAGATCGTTATGGTGTGACCCTACACTAGTGGATGTTGTAGTGTGTTTGGCCTGGGCTTGCGCATAATCTTTGCATCTTCGTTTAGCAGATGTCTCCAGGCCGCCACACTGCTCCAGCAAGCCATGATGCCTACCATCATCTGAGCTCATGAGGTCGCAGAAAACGTTTGAAATATTTCAGTGCGCGCGGCAAGTCTCGAGAGATGGTTTCTGGGTTACTCTACCATAGTGCCATACAGCCTAAGCCTAAGGTATGAAAAGCACGAAAATTTGGCCCCTTCACCCAAGAGATACCACCCCGGACTAGACTTTCTTTGAGCAATGTTCGACAATGTTGTTGTCCTGGCCTGTCGTTTCTTGGCTTAGTAAACCCTATTATAAGCAGCTTATGCGCGTTAGGATCAGCCCAAATGAGCCCACTCCTAGTTATGAAATACAACTTCGATTAGCCGTCAATGAGCCCCGGCCACTCTTGGTTGAGAATCAAATTGCTGTCAGAGTGCTCTAATCCCTCTGGGTTTCAGGGGTTTAAGGTTCCGTTTGAGTTGTTGCTATCAGCTCTTTTGGAGGACATGGCTTATGCCAGTCCTGCCCACACCACATGCGTGCGCGAACTGCACGTTTGCCGATCAAGCCGAAGTCGTGGGTTCCACGGAACTCTTTTTGCGTCGTTTGCGGGGGGATGTTCTAAAACCTGGCTCTGTCGACTAAGTATTCTTTATGAAAACAACGGATCATTGCAATGGCAACCTTCGGCAGGCCCTGAAACTCTAGACCCCTAACCCTTTCACCAAAATGCGGAACACCTCCCCTTCGACACCAGTTTTCTGGCTGTCGCAGCCCATTGGTTAAGAATACTGTAGGGGCCTTAATATCTGAATAAGGTTAGTTCTACTAGGAACCTCGAGGAACCTTTATCTACTCTAACAATTAAGGCTCCTACAATACGTGGCCAGGGTCTGTCAAGGGACCGGCAGCTGGCTGGTATCCTTCTCGGAGCTTGTCTTAGGACTAGCGACGAAAAGATAATAGAGTGTGTATGCGTTCTGTAATCATACATACACGCATGTGAATGCCCATGGTGTCCGATGTATGCATACGCAGGCGCATGCAAACGGGCAGATGTTCATGATGCCGAATGTAAGGTAGCATAGTGATAAGTTGCAAACATGATGATAATCGTGTGGTTGATCTTTGGAAGGGTCTATACTGCTACACGCATGCACAGGCGGATAGGTCATGAATGAGGACATGTTTTCTGTATACGCACATGCACTCTTAACACACTCTTTGCAGCCCACTAAACCCCCAAATCCCAAAGCCGTAAACCCTAAATCTTCAGGCCTGAGCTCCTCAATCAAGCCCCACACCGCAAAGATCTCTAAAGGCTATCCTTTTGGCAAGCCATCCGCGCCCTCGGAATGCTGGCAATCTGCAGCGACCGTGAAGAAGAAAGGTGCGGTAGACTTCAGCCGATTGTTCTAGTAAAACCTTTGCATTGATTAGAACAGGATTCTTGGGCTGCACTGGTGAACCATACCACCATAAACATTGCAATGTTAATGAAGGAACCATAAAGATTAGTCTTTTTTTCTTCAGGCTTCTAGGTTGTCTTCTGGGCGACCAGACCACGATTCAGAACCAACCTCCGTGTCTCGTGTATCAGATGCGCTAACTTGAAACAAGGGATCACAAAATAATATAGGGCCTGAATATTTTTTTGGGGGGGTCCATATTAAAATTACCCAAAACCCTATTCTAATTACTAAGGCCCCTTTAGTACGGCTCCTGTAAAGCTGCTGTCTTTGGGTCCCGTGCTTTCTGAAACGCCCACGGGGCTGAGTTGAAGCTAAAGCAAGCCTGAGACCGCGACCGAACCGTGTAGCTATTCTACCAGTTTCTGAGCTTAACTCGGTCTGAACGGTTTAGAAAAGGATTGAAATAACTTGAGGTTATCTCCTATCCACTTCTGAAGCTCCATTGCATCCGCCAGCTGAGGACATGACGCCGGCGGGCAAGAACCTCTTTGATGGAAGATATGGCTCCTTTGGTTGAGTCCTCAGTTTGGCCGAACGGGCATTGTCATGAAGCCATCTAGGGCGGCAAAGTCGGGTTGAGGGTACGGATGTAGCAAACTTCTAATGCCCTAGGCCTCGAGCTGAGAACGCGAGAAGAGAGGATCATAGGGACCCTTAGGGGAGTACAGGGGGGGTAGGGGACGTTAGTGCCCATAATAAGGACCTATGTGAGGCCTATTTAAGGAAATATAGTCCCCTACCCTCCTCCCCCTTACCCCCCTAAGAGTCCCTACGAGAGGACCGTATGCCAGCAGGTCCTGCTTGAGGCAGTCATTGTTCACGGAGCCCTGGTGCAGCAGAGCATGCTGTCAAATGAGAGCTTCCGAAAACAAGGGGTACCTTATTTTGGGGTCCTTATAATAAGGATCCTACTATTTAGGGTACTATATAGGGTCTGCCATTTTCGGAAACATGCAGGACGGTAACGAAGCAGGTGACCTCTTTGAGCCGCATCTTCCTTTGAAATCCTGACTGCGGAGGCTTTTTGTATTCAGACTTTGAAGCCCCACTCTGTGCATGATTAGGTTATGTGACCGACGGCGACAAGTTCCTTCGAAAGATCAGGGCGGGGGATATCGTCAAGGACATCAAGGCAGTTCCTCTCCAACGTAGTCGCACGCTTTGCATAGGCTACCTGAAGGTTCATTGAAAATACAACTACGGGACCCTCACGTTTGAAGAAGAAGATGTTTGCAACATGCTGCGTGCACTCGCAAGGGGGTTGAAAGAGTTTCTGCATGCGCAACCTCTAAGTTCAAGTCTGATGCCCCAGTCAGAAACCCGTCGACTTGTGGGGCTGTTTGGGTTTGTTTGTGCGCTCGAAGTACCAAGCATATTCATATACACCTCACTGTTGTTATGTGCTCATGTGTTGGTATGTGTGTAGTTTTGTGTGTGCGTGCGTGTGTGTGTGTGTGTTCAGCTTGTGTATGTACATACATACATATATGTTCATGACCATAACTGCCTGTGTCTTGCGGTGCCGGAGTTCGAACCCGACAACCGCCCCTGACCTTAAAACTCGAAGCGCGAATCTTGAAACTGGAGACATGTTCCCACCTGAACTGGACGCCTTGTTGCCACGCAGATCGTGTCCGGACTTGACAAGCTGAAGCAACCCGCACAGTGAGTGGGAACGATGTGGAATAATCTATGGTTTTGATTAGTTTTCCTATAGCCGGATCAGATCTTCGAAAGCTGGTGGCGTGTCTGATTTGAAAGTTTCATGTGCAGGTTGTGCCTTGATCAACGATGGAAGGGCATCCTAAAGGCCCATCGGCGTTAAGGTTATTATTGCTCTTGCAGCGCAATTAAGGCTCATGACTGCGAAAAAGCACGCCGCACATAAACCCAGGCCGTCACTGTCACAGGCGGCAGCGGGCACGAAGCTGTTAGAATACCCTTGACCGGAAGGGAAGGCGTGACGGTCCATGGCAACAGAAAGCGAAGCCTTAAGCCACCAACACTACAGTCGAAGCCGTGTTTGTATAGGTTTGCATTGCATGTGCCAACTACCGATGTGACTCTGTTCCTCATGCTTCCGCAGGCCTCCTGCAGACAACTGCCATGCAAGATTCAGACGGAGCGGTTAAGGGAGTTGGGATTAATATAGGGGCCTCAATAATTACCAATACTATGGTGGGGGTTCCTTATTATAGTTATAGATAATGGGCCCCAAAACCCTATATTTATTCAAGCCCCTATTACGGCCCATGCAAGATGGAGCCAGCTAGCCTTCCGTAAGCCAGGTTCCCATCGTCCTACCAATTCCTGACGGTTGCAGGGTTTTGGAAGTTTAGGCCACCCTGTACGCACCTGAGCTGTCTCAGAAGGCCATGCGCTTTTCGCATATCATCGGCATATCGTTCTTTGATCTATAGCTGCAACAGCTGACGAGGCAGAAGCCTTGCAGAAAATGAGCCCGAATGATTGCATTATGATTCTGAGTTTGGATGATCCTTCTCAGCTTTCAGCACCTGTCGGCAGCCTTTGTTGATGTTCGGGTCTCTTCATATGGGGGCCTAAATAATTTCCAATCCTATTGTGGAGTTCCTTATTATGTTAAAATATAATATACCACCAAGACCCTATTCTGATTATTAAGGCCCCTACATGAGGTGCTCACACCTATTGACGTCTCATGGGCTTCTCAGGATTTGTGGGTCTTGCAGTCTCTTCATGAAGTCGTGCTTGGTTGAGCTAGATGGCAGACCAATAGTGTTGTATCCTCAGCGACAAGCCTCGACCCCGTGAAGCCTAATAAATCAGCGAACCCATGAGCCACAAGTATCCACAAGTCCTCCCCCATTAAGAGGTCTTTATTACGCCTATAGACTATAGGCCCCAAAGCTTGTGAACCTTATATATAGTTAAACTGGAATGTAGATGTTCCTTGGAGCGTGCACACTAATTCATACCGAAACCCAGTTATACCTGCTGAAGCCCTGACCCGAGAATGCTTAAATCACCAAGCTTGCATTGAAAGCCAACTCCAACTGATCTGCAAAAGAGTGCACAAAATCGACGCGTAACACTCAAATCGGAACCAACAACAATTAGAACATTATCGTCTCATAGTAGTTGTTGTGTTCACCCATCCGACCTAAAGACACGTGCCTGGCCTGGATTGTCGGAGTTGTTCTCCCGGAGGCCATACACCCAAAATACCATAAGCCCTGAAACTCTAAATGCGAGTTCTTTAATTAATTCTAAGCCCCCCAAAAGCCCTAAAGCTAGAAGCATGCAAAAATGCGCGGCGCTGTCCTTGTGGCTCTTTTCGACAAAGCTGCGCTCTGCTTAGTAGAGCCAGTCTTGGGCAACTTCGCATCCTGCCTGGGTCCCCAGACGGCTTCGGCATGGGCTCAGGGCTTCGGAGATCAGGATGTATGCTGCATGTTTTTTCCGGAATGTTGGCTTTGGATGTTGAGTGCTTCGGATTTGTATGGTTGTTGCGGCTGGTTGTAGGAGTTTCAGGGTTCGCCGGGGCTGCCTGTTATTGATAGGTGAGACTGCCCTATATTGTTTTCTCTCTTTCCTAGCACCTAGTGATGAGTTCACCTGCTAGTGCCAGTTGTTCTTGCGTGGTTAGGATTCCAGACTTGGCTTTGATCATCCGGAGCACTACACAACACACGGTAGGCCCTGAAACAGGAGGCAGAGGTTCTGCAGCCCCGATCAGTACATGAAAGCTCGAGATCTCTGCGCGTGTTAAACCCCATTTCCCGAAGTTCAGATTGGGTTCTTGTTAAGGTAATATAAGGTACCAGAATAAGGAAATCATATTATTTACTATAGATCCCTAGTATGGTAACTTGACTTAAACTCCTTAACCCAGCAGAGGCTGGATGCTGCGCTTGGGATTCCTGCCGCCGAAGGCGGTGAAGGACCTTCAGGTCGGAGTTTCAAACATTTGACAGCTGAGATCGCCCTCAAAAAAGGGTTGGACGATGTTGAACGAGTTTTGTGTTTTCTTTTGCAGTTCAAAACTAGGGCTTTGTATAATGATTCGGGGCCCGAGCGGTCGAGGATTTACCGTCAGCCTTATAAGGAGTAGTAGACTTCCTATGCAAGCTCCGAAATGTGGATGCCGTAGGGAAACGGCAAGCAAACTAAGGTATGGGCTGGTGATCATGTGCAGGTCAAATCTCAAGTGAGAACTGCATTTGTTGGAATGGTGTGCTTAAACTTTGCTTCTCCGACATGAATGAGCCACATGACCCGATGATGATAAACCAACTGCTGTTGCATCACTAGTTCCAGCGATGCTGACAGTGTCGCTGCCGTTAGACCTTTGTCGCTGCATGCCAGCCAGGGTTTGCTCAGAGGCATGGTCTTTCGGATGTACAGTCAAGTATCAGTCTGTGAAATGCGGCAGGTACCGGGCCATTCCTGCTAGGCAACGGACTCTTGTCGAAGATGGCTTTGGAGGTCGATGGGCCGCGGCCTCAGTACACTTTATCGGCCCTGCGATTCTTGAACAAAACCTCTGAAAGGGTTCCTTTGCTTTGATCTACCCTGCTGAAGAACAGTTTCCAGTTCCTCGTTTATGATAATTCCGTTAAGTTGCCTGGGTCTCATGAGTGCAGTGTTTGTAGAGACATGTTAGGTTCAAAAAGGTTCCCGACAAGTTGCTGTGTTCGCAGGGCTTTTTGTGCTTTAGCCTCTTGGGAGCGGGCTCAGCCTTTTGTTAAACTTCTAGAAACCTAAACCGAAACCTGTAAATGGCAAACCCACACCCGCAACCCTTGTAGTACAGCTTATAGGATTACAGACCTCTTGTTAAGAGTCTTTGGAGAGCCCTTGACGAGTCCTTTAAAGGAGCCCCCTAAACACCCCAAGCCCTTGACCTAAAGCCCTCAATCTCAAAGGCCAAACCCAAAGGGGTCCATGTACCTATATAGTATGTACATTAGCTTTAAAAAGTGAGTAGTTGTCAAAATTATGGTCCCTAATTGGGTAGCCTAAATATTAGGTGCCGTACTATATTAGGGACCCCAAAAGGGACCATAATTTTGACAACCACCCAAGTAGTCCCTTTTAGGGCCAAAGTATCTAGTATATGGGTACATGGACCCTTAGGGAAACCTCAAGTCGGCCTAAACTGTTGGAGCCTCTCGAGGCAGAGATTCAAGGAGATCGAGGCCATGCGCCGAGCTAGGAGTTTGGCCTGCAGGGTTTTTGGGTGTTTGGGGTTTAGGGTTTTAGGGTTTATAAGCAGTGGTTTGGGGTTTTGTCGTCTTGGGGCAATTGTACAAGTCTGTGCAAAAAGTGCCAGAGCTTCACACAAAACAAAGATATTTTGGGCTGTCAGTTTCCTGACTTGCCCTGTCTGTCGGTCGGTCGGCCGAGTAGCATTACAACACCAGATACTGGGAAGGATTGCTTTCGAGATGCAGATTCCAGCAGGCTCGAAGTTCGTTCTTTGCGAAGACGATCGCCGGACTGCGCACGTGAACAGCACTCACACAACAAGAAATAGCGCGGCTGGGATGTCTATAGCGATACAGAGTTAAGGACAAGTCACATTTTAGATCCCCCTTTGGTCTACATTGCTGCGTAACTCAGGCAATTCGTCCCCCCGAACCAGCAGGCGAGGGATTTGGCTTCTCTGCAGGCCCAGCACTCTCAAGCGGTGGGAAACCCTCACATGCCTCCCAGCGTATTAGGGATATTAGCTTCAGGTCTTTGAGGCGTTTGTGTTGTAGAGTTTGGTTCTAGGGTTTAGGGCTTGGCTTAAGGCTGTTAGGTTTAGTGTTTTTGGTTGGGGTGTTTAGGGTTTTGAAGCACAAACCCACCAAGTCCTAAGCCCGAGACAGGCCTAAACTGCAGGGAGGAAAAGAGCCTTCAAACAAAAAGACTGCCGTAAACCGCAAGGTCATGGCTGCCGAGATGGAGACCCGACTGCGTGAATCCGTAACGGCACCTGGTGCATCGGATTTGCTTGGACAGGTTTGCAGAAATTCCAGAATGACTTAATTTGGTGCTGGCCCAATATTTAGCGGTGTTGGGGTTGCATGTACGTAGAAACTGCCAGGGACTTTAGTTCGATGGTTTCTGGCCTTCAGAAAGCATTGGTATCAATGGCATGTTGTAATGTGCAAGTTATCGGAGAGCTTGCCATCAGTGTTGTAGGGGAGGTGTTTGCGGTTCCCGAAAACGACAAGCATGTGTTGACCAGCATTCGAGGTAGTACGTTTTGTGACTGGTTTAGTGATCATCAGAGGCACTTCAAGTGTAGGGTTTGCAAACATGTTCACTACCCTAAACCCTTAATCATTGCTTTGCCACCAAATCCGTTTGGCTCAAGGATTAGAGAATAAATCCAGAGGCGCCCTAAGGCCCTAGCGAGGCTCGAACATGGACGGGAAGCTCATCACCGATGTCTTCAGGAGATTCGACAAGAACCGTGATGGCATCATTTCTTCAGAGGAGCTCTTGTCCGTACTCTCCAGGATAACCTTGCAGAAAGCGGACATGTCCAAGCTCCTGAAGCACATTGATACAAATGGTGATGGAAAGATTCAGTACGAAGAGTTCGTGAACTGGATTCTGAAAGCCGGGTCGGGGGATGGGCTTGACCAGGAACGATCCAGCGTCCTCGAGGCCCATGCTCAGGCTGCCCACCACAAGGTGCAACGAGTGCGCGACAGCCAGACAGGGGCCAGGCGCGCCGAGGTTTTCGTGAACCAGCTCACGTCGGAGAAGGGTTTGGCCAGCTTAGCAGAGCTCGCAGAGAAGCCACCGAAAGGCCAGGCTCTGAAGAGCATCCCAGCATATCCCAGCCTTTGCTCCTGACTCCGTATGTAGTGTGGGCCCGTTGACCTAACCTTCAGTCAGCCCAAACCCCATTCTCTCCCTAACCGTAGGCCCTAGCCCTTAATCCCGCTTGGCCCCTTTGGGTAATTGCTATGATTACTATAATCCTGAACCCTGAACCCCCTAAACCCTAAACCCTTGAAGCCCAGAAGAGAGGTGCTCTTGCGGTTTGCGCAGCGGCCTATAATCTACTCTACAAGTGCTCAAAGATGCTTGGCTGTTAAGGTGGATGTTGTTCTTTTCTAGGCCCCTGTCAGGGAGCTTAGTTTAAGCTACCATACTGGGGATCTTTAGTAAATAACTGTAAATGATATAGTTTTGTTGTTGCAAGAACAAGTCATGCCATCTAAGGAAGGTTGACTGGGCCACCGCGAAATCCATGCTGGTAGCTTGCCGTTCTTGGTTATAGTACCTTTATCGATCCCTTATAGTAACCGTATAGCTCCCTTATAGTAGCCCTTATAGACCCCTAAAATAAAGAACCCTAAAGCCCATCCAAGGTAGACTTGGATCAGTTTCAGGCGAGACTTCTGGCTTTTGAGCCTGCTGATATCCCGGACTACGTGGTCCAGTCCTACCAGCACCTTGTGTCTAAGGGATCCTTTAAGGTTTCCTTTAAGCGATCCTTTAAAGGAGCACCTTGTGATCAATAGGGCCGAATCAGCGAACCCGTGGTTCTTGAGAGGCTTTGTGTTCTCGGTGCTTTATACCGTTCCGGAGATGCGCAGCGTGCATGTAAACCCTGAGTAAGTAGGTCAGTAGGTGCCCAGGGCTCTTCGAAGGCGCATCGCAAGTCAGCAGAAATAGTGTTAATCATGCAGCGTTTATCTGGGAGTATTGAAGAGATCACATGATGGCCGTTGGCCCTATAAGTTTCGATTTGCATGGGTCTCCTTGCACCGCACAGAACACGAGCAGAAGGTGAAAGAACATCGCCCTCCTTCCTGTGAGGATCCTGGTCTTTCGAGCTGGGACCCTAAAGCCTAAATCCCTAAACCCTGAACCCTAATAGTAGGCAAAAAATCTAAACCCGAAACCAAAAAATACAAGCCTTTTTTGGGCTGATCCCGAAGCGCAAGAACCCCCGACCCGACCACCGGAGCTATTAGGGTTTAGGGTCTAGGGTTTAGGGTCTAGGGTCTAGGGGTTTAGGGTTTAGGGGTTTAGGGTTTAGGGTTTAGGAGGACTTCCGAGTTGTAGTTGCGGAGCAAGAAATCCTGCAAGACAGAACGAAGAAGTAGGGTCTCTAGGTATACGTAGGGCTGAGGGTTTCGGGTTTAGGGTGTGGGGAATCATTGTAGTGGTTTAGGAGTCCGGATCCGTCGGGCTGGGTGCAGTCTCGAGGCCCAAGCCCGAGAAAGCCTGCAAGCGTCAAAGCAGGCAAACGCTGGATCTCCCGTATTTCGATTTCAACCGCATGGTGGATACCAACTATGGTTGTGCATGTTTGGCATCCTGGGTGCTTGCTAGCACTTGCAGTGACCCTTGGCAGCACTCGCAGGTGTCGGGTCTGCCTTTGGAGTTTCAATGTTTTTTGGGCTGGGGGTTTGGCGACAGAGATCTTGTTGGGAGTCCGAGCCGGGTATACCTTTAACCTTCTTTCCCAATATGGCGTCCTAATCGTGAGCGACATGTCGATGACTTGCAGTGTGGTGAACGGCTGCCTCCGTGAGTGCCCAACTGGGTTGGGCGAGGCTGAGGTGCGGTGAATTTAGGAATCTTGCGGTGTGGTTAGATTCGCGGGGACACGCGTGCTTTCAGCTTGGGTCAGGCTTGTGTTGTAAAGCCCGAACCGTGGTCTGCGGCATTTCGTTTATCCTCCACCTTTCAAACTGAGTACAACCCAGGTGAGCCCCAGAGCGCAAGATCTCTGGCCCCTCTAGATCAGAGACCCAGACCTGCAGCCACAAGCACCCCCTTAAGCCGCCCTGAACCCCTAAACCCCGAAACCCGAAAAACCCTAAACGCCCAAACCCCTAAACCCGAAGCCCTCAACCCTAAACACCTAAACACCTGAACCCCTACAGCCCTCAACCCCAAAACCCTAAACGCCCAACCCCTAAACCCCAAGCCCTCAACCCTAAACACCTAAACACCTGAACCCCTACAGCCCTCAACCCTAAAACCCTAAACTCCCAACCCCTAAACCCTAAGCCCTCAACCCTAAACACCTAAACACCTAAGCCCCAAAAGCCTTCAACCCTAAAACCCTAAACGCCCAACCCCTAAACCCTAAGCCCTCAACCCTAAACACCTAAGCACCTAAGCCCCAAAAGCCCTCAACCCTAAACCCCTAAAGCCCTGAACCGCAACTCCTAGGTGAAGGAGTCCCGGCAGTTGGCGCCTTGGGAGGACCGGCTCCTGCAGTAACATAGGTCTATACCTAGACCCCCCAACTACCCTCTAATCTACCCCGAATACCAGGGCCATTAGGGCTCCATTAAAGGGCCATTGGGGGGTCCTGGTAGAGGCTTTAGGGTTAAGGGGTTTAGAGGTTAGGGTTTGCGGTGCAGGGGTTTAGGGTTTAGGGGCCCAGCTGATTGGCAGAGTCTGGGTTCAAAAAAGGGGCTTAGAGTTTAGGGTTTGGGGTTTAGAGTTTAGGGTTTAGGGTTAAGTAAGGGGTTTAGAGGTTAGGGTAGTACCTCAAACCCTATTCCATATAGAGGCCCCTGGGGTAGGGCTTTGGGGCTTGTAGGGTCTTATCACAGCTTTTGGGCTTAGGGTTCTAGGGGTTCTGCACGGGTGCTATGAGGGTCCTATGGGGGTATCCCTTGCTAGGGGTTTAGGGGTGGGTTCAGGGTACCAAGGGCTTTTTAATTTTAAGGGTTGAGTCCGGAGGCATACACCTCGTGCGTGCGAAGGGTCTGGCATGATTCTGGTTGATACTGGTTGCTGTAGGACTGTAGGAAAGCGAATTAGGCAAGGGCTACGAGGGGTGGATTTCATGGTTTTGGTCTGTCGGTTGTTTGTTGTTTGATGGTTTTGAGGCTGCAGGGTTTTTGCAAGCTGAGATTGCTTAGTCAACGTCTGCAAGGATTCCCGAGTTGCTATATCCCTAAAGTTTAAATCGCGAGCTCTTTACACGTATGCTCGCCGGAGGGTATGCAGGCGCCAGAGTCGCTAGAGCTTCATGTGGGAATGATTCTGCATGATGCAAGACTTGAGCTCTTCAGCAGAGTTAATTGAGTAGGCAGCTTTCGTGCCTCTTTGAGGCATTACGAACTATAAAGTATATACCAATCACACGCAGCAGGGGTTCTGTCCGGGGCTCGGTGTTTTTTGTATCCTCATAAGTTTTATGCTTCTATACATACGTTCCGCTTGCCTATTTAAGTCTTCGGCCTACTCCCCACAAACCCCCAACCCTACTCCCTAAAGCCCGTAACCCTATAAACCCCAAAACCCTTATAGTACCCTTATAGATCCCTTTATAGGAACCCTTATGGATCCAACCGAAACCCTAAACAAAAAAGTCGCAGACCCGAACTGCTTGCAGCACCTCACCGAACGCAGGAGGCCGCCCACCGGGCTGATACAGCGTCTCCGGGATGCACACACCACACCGGGCTTGGGGTTTAGGGATCAAGGGTTTCAGCGATGCGTGCATGGGTTTCAGAGGGCGACGATGATGATGGGGATGCATTGCCGAGTTTTCCGACCAGGCTTCCGCTGCCGACATGTGGGAGGCTTTAGGGTGCGGGTGTTTTGATTAATTAGAGCTGGTTGAGCTCGGTGATGGAGTTCGACGGGCTTGGCTGCCCACTCCTGAACAAGACTTGCTTTCCCCTTGAAGCGGCGCCGGTAGGGTTAAGGGTTTAAGCTTAGGGCCATGTGGACTCTGCATTTAGGACCCGAGCCCCCGAACTCCACCCCCAACAAAGCAGAAGCAACCCTGCTGAAAGCATCCCGAAATCCTAAATCCCGTACGGGTGCTGACGCCCGATCTTGAAATCCGAAAAACCGTGTCCTAAAGCTTCAACCCGCTGAGGTTAGAGGTGTTGAAGCCCCCCTCCAGTCAGAAGGAGGCACTGCGAGACCTAGCTTGGCTTCGATGTCTAAGGATTTTGCATTTCTGAGGATATAATTTTGTGGATCTTAAAAGACAGCACCCATATTCATAGAGGGTCCCCTCGAAGTATCGAGGTTCTTATATGTCGGGCTTTGTGGTTTGGGCCGTGGGCTTTCCCGCCTTGTAGCTGTAATCACGGGTTTACCTACTAGCAGTGAACTTTGTGGTTTTGAGGCTATCCTGTAGTACCTCTTGGAATATTCTACTAATGGATTATAGGGGCCGAACTAAATACCTATAGCGAGACATTCCCCGAAAACCCAATTTCAATTATAAGTGCCCCTATATCAAGGGGCCCTGGTTTCGATATACCACAACAAACGTGCGAGTGGACGACGATTCAGCCCTAAAGCCCAAAGATTCGATCTTGGAGGTCTAGTGATGTTTGGGCGTGGATTGGTTTGCCGCTTTCCATGTGGGAGTTTCCGAGAATAGGGGACCCTGATATAGTGCCTTAAATAGTAGGATTCTGATTATGAGGACCCCCAAAATGAGGTACCCCTAATTTTCGGAAACTCCCATGTGTCCGGTCGAGTTTGAAGCTCCAAGCCTATCATTTGCATCTGACCAACTCTCAAAAAGTCCTTAAACCCTAAACCCTCAACAAGTCCTAACTGGCGGTGAGGCGGAGGCAAAACCAACTTGCGAAAAAGTCGACGGAGCAGTCACTAAGTGACGCGTTTGCTTGAACGATGGTTTCCGCGAAGCAGTCTGCAAAACAGCTGTTGTGTCTCCTGTGATCTTAACACTCAAGACTATGGTTGAGTGCTGAGCAGTCGCTTCGAGAAACCCTCCGATTTTGACCTTGATGGTTGTATCATGTTGTATGGTAAGGCCACGGTGCCTGAAAAGATGTGCTGTAAGCACCAGCTTCAAGCATTGCATGTTCGTTTCACATTGCAAAAACTGCAACTTGCCTCACAGCGCCTGCCGCACTCGACGCAGAAAGCACCTAGTGCGAGGTTGGCACCAGTCTGACGTGTGTTCCGAAAGGGGCGAGGACGAGGTGGTGACCATAGAGAAGAACAGGAAGGTTAGGCCGAAGATGGAGGTGTTGGCGAGGATGGTTCGATGGTGCTGGTGATCATGCAAGGGCGCAGCCCTAAACCCTAGACCCTAAACCCTAAACGATGACGGGCGAGGCTGAGGATGCTGAGGACGAAGGGCAGGATGGATGATGGCGGCGCAGCTGATGGAGACGATGCTGACGGTGATTCTGATTGAGCGGGGATGCAGACGAGAATCGTGCTACTGAAGAAGGGTTCCTTCTTATATGGTCCTTGTAGAACAGTGGTACATAAGGAGTCTATATTGATCCGAGCAGAGGCAGCTGAGTCTCAAGGAGAAACAACACAACTAACCTGCAGAACATTGATAAAGTTTTGTAGTTGCTGCTGCATTCATGGTAAACTGCCGAACCTCACTGATACAAAACGTCGAAACACATTGCAAGAGCCGTATAAACCCAATCCATTTCCCAGATACTCCGGGTCCTTCGCCCGACCTTGACGCAAATCTCGGACATCGACCATCAACAGAAGGACAGCCTTGGCTTTCTGGGGGAGTGAGCCTCTGGCCGCAGAGCTTTCAAGCTGTTGCTTCTCAGCTGAAAGCGGAGGCCAACTATCATGGTAGAGGTTGGGTGTGTAGGGTTTGTGGGCTTGGAATGACCCTAAGTAGACCGGGAATACCGTGACCCTCAAACTCAGATCGGTATTTAGTGCAGACTCCTGATTGAGAACCCGCAATCTTATAAGGCCTTAGTCCGGAGTCCTTCTGGGCAACCGAACCCTAAACCCCTAAACCCCTAAACCCTAAACCCTCATGATCCCCAGCGAAAGCCAGCCGACGCCTTCGCTCAGCCTCGGAATCCCTGACCTGGCCCAAAGCCTCCCATACGTCTGTCTGGTTCTTAGTAGGGAATGGGGGAATGGATGGTTTAGGGTTTAGGGGTTTAGGGTTTAGGGTTCCCTATGGTAGTCCCTATATAATCCCCAATGGTAGTCCCCAATATCCATTCCCCCATTCCCTACTAAGCACCAGGGAGACGTTGCAGACCCGAGGTCGACTAAGCCGAGCCCTCGTGTTAGGGTTTAAAGGGTTTTAGGGGTTGAGGCTTAAGGGTTTGGGGTTTAGGGTTCCCTATCCACAAATCCCACCCAGAATCTTTGAATCCTACATTGCCAACCGTGAATAAGAGCTTTCGGATTAGAAGCTGGGGAGAGCAGAGATGATTACTGTAACTTGAAACTCCCACATCAAAAAATAGATTACGGAATGATGGCGGTTTGGAATCTTCTACAAAAGGACTGATAACATAATCATGATGAGCACTATTCAGGGTTGCCTTGACTTTCCTGGGGTCCTGATCTTAAGACCACCCGTTGCTTACGGTTTGTATAAAAGGTCGCTTGTGTTCTGAAGCCCTCAACCCGAAACCCTCTCTACCCAAACCCTAAACCCTAAAACCCGAAACCCTAACCCCGAGACCGACACCCGAAACCCTAAAGTCCAAACCTTAAACCCTACACCCTAAGCCCCCACACCCTAAACCCTGAATCCCCTAAACTGCCTACTATAGACTCATAGACCCCTTTATGGAACCCTGTAAAGGAACCCCCAAAATATAAATACCCGAAACCTTAAACCCTAAACCCCTGAACCCGACAGGAGCTCCTCCAGGTTGTGGAGAATCATGGTCGGAATATTGCGGAACCCTCGGGCAATGCCATGTCTGGGGTTCCAAAGGTTTCTTGGGGCCTTCTGTCTTTTTTGGGCAGGGTTTGGGGTACCTGCCATGTCAAACTGCTCAGGATCTGTTTTATTTTTTGGGTAGGGTTAGGGTGCTACACAATTACACTTACAGCTAGCAACCTAGGCTCTCAAGGTTTGGGGTTCACGTGATTTTGTTGGGTGGGCCTGCGAGGGGCCTGGGTTAAGGTTGCCATAATCTCCACAAGTGCACGTCCGGGTTGAGTGATAGATCTTTAGGGTTTAGGGGTTTAGGGTTCGGGATCAGTGGGTGTGTTTTCCTTCTTCGAGTTGACTCGATCTTTTTGGAGCGCAAACATACAATTATAGCAGACTCCTGCATCTCCTATCTGAGTTCAGGCCCCAGCTTCCTAATCACACATTTTCTGTATTCCATTACGCCACTATGCTATCTTCTCGCTATGTTCATCTTGGTTCCGCTTTGGGACCGCAGCTACACGTTCTTCACCGAGCATGCAAACCTTCACTTCCGAAGGGTTAAGGCGAAAATAGGGCCTGCTTTGTACCATTCGTCTGGCTAGAGTCTGAGCGAGTAAAGCAGCCTCTGCTTCACCCTAAATTAGGGGCCTTAACAATTACCTATTACTATTCTGAGAGTTCCTTACTATGATTATAGTATAATGGGCCAAAACCCTATTCTAGTTACTAAGGCCCCTATACTACAGACTCTCAAGGTAACCGTTTATTCACACATTAACAAGTGTTGTAGATGTACGTGTATGTATCTGTAGTCCATGAGCACATGCGGAGAATGCAGGAGAACACGGAAGAGGTCCAGCACCCTAAACCCCAGCTGCAAACCCAAACGCTTCAGATCTTCGGACACAAGAAACCCCGGACTTGCCACGTACTCTCCCGAATCCCGCAGCCCTGAGGACAAAGTGGATCAGCTCCAGTTCGAGGTCATCAAGCAGAGCCAGCTTACCAAGGTCAGAAGTGCTTTTGGGACTTACGGTGTATAGATTGTATTAGAGGGATTGGTCCTGCAGCTGATGCCGCAGAAGCCCTTCCTTGTCATCGGAGGTTTCGGGTTTAAGTAAGCACTGCGCAGGAGAGCAGCTTGTCCAGTAAAGGTAAGCCCTACAACGCCAGCCCCGAAGAAGGTGGCCGTTGAACATTGCAAGCGAGTCTTGTGGCTGAATAATTAGGATGCCATCCCAACGTTGGTAAGGGTTCCTCTACAGGCTTTTACGGTGCTATGTAGACCCTGAATTACTACGCCCCCCCCCCTTTCATTGAAGACAAGCGCATTTAGCCAGGGGTCTACATTCTGTGCCTGTAAATCTTGCGGAGAGCCTGCAGACACAGAAAGAAACTCCGGAGAAAGTACAGGCAGAATGCAAGCTAAGACGCAGCTCGAGCTTTGAACCAGGACCCGGCAGATCTACCTACCAGGTAGCTTTTATAAGCCTCAAAGCACCAGCTGTGGCGTTGTGTTTTTAGAGCCAGGTGATGGAGGACACCACGGCATCCATGGCGAATCAGGCGTCCCGGGCTCTTGGAGTTTGGGAGGTTCAGCTCCTTTTTGGTGATTTTCGGTATTAAGGCAGTAAAGCTTATAGGGCTTTGGGTTTAGGTAGGGCTGGTTCTTCTCAATGTGAGTTTACTCCGGTGAATTGTGCGTGTTGGATGGTCCTCACTATCTATAGGACCATCTCCTTAATGCGAGTTTATATGTTGGTGAATTGTCCGTCTTGGACGGTCCTCATTATCTAAGACCAAGACTCCATCACGGTTCCTGACTTATATGTGGTATGTGTCCAGCGGTTCTGAAAGCATCGGAGCAGACACTTCGGCATCGACTTGGGGCTCAAGGCTGCTGTAGCAAAGCCATAGTAGTAAGTGTCGTTGGGCAGTTTCTGCTGCACGAAACTCCGGGCAAGCTTTCGGGGGTTTGGGGGGTGCGTAAGGGTTTAGGATTTAGTACCGCGAGGTGAGTGTCTCGAATTTCTTACATGCTCGGCCTGACATCAATTAATATCTCACCTTGGGGGGCGGCCCGGGAGTGGAATTGTCTTGCAGAGCAGGTGTGTGAGAGGGTGGGTGAGTTGATGCTCGGGGCTTTTAGAGTTCAGTCCTGGGTTCGTATGTCGATATGTATATGTATATATATATATATATATATATATATGTATAATGCCGATTTTGCCATGGGCCATATGGTGCGGCTGTTGGAGTCGGGCTCAAGCTGCTACCCATATAACTTTATAACTCTTCAAGTGTTCAAGTAAGCTCGCAGCCTCAGCACGTCCAGCAGGTTCGCGAGCTCGAGACAGTGTACGGGCAGCAATATCTCGACGTGAAGCCAGGTTCCTGGTGAATGTCTCGTGCCACGAATGCTCGGAGACTAGGGTTCTCCTCTCGCCCAAGAGCAAAGGCTCAGGCGAACCCGATCTGGGATGGTGACTTTGGCCATTCCGCACTAGTTCAGAAAGGAATTGCGAGCTTGAACAAGAAGCCCGCAGTAGGGCACTCGAGCACTAGTCTTCAAGGGCAGCAGTCTCCACATGCCGCTTGCCTCAGGTCGACGCTAGACTTGCAGCAGTCATCTGTGACGGTCGGAACCTCACCGCAACACACAGTTGGGAGACACCACTACACTTGTAGCGGGCCAACTAGACAGGCCACTTTCATAGCGCTAAAGGTCTGGAACATCCCTTCACCTAGCCTTGCACTTATGTAATTGGCAAAATTGATATCTTAATTGGAGCACCTGAACAGACGACAGCTTGGATTCTGGCAGACGGCGTTTTCTTCCTCCAGCGTAGTTGTGACGATAGACTTCGTTTTGGCCTTGGGGCTGTGACGATGGTAGGCATGATACGGCTGTGAGCTCGGCCGGGGGTTTAAAAAGGGGCCTTCATGATTAGAATGGGGTTTGCGGGCCCGATTATACTATAATGAGGAACCCCCGAAAGTAGTATAGGTAATTATTAAGGCCCCTATAGTAGATGGAATTCCAAAATAGCCCTGAGCAGCCCAGTATCGCTGAGGCCGTCAAGAATGACATCGACCGCCTCAACCGTGAGGACCGAACTAAGGGAGTTGCGTTTGTCTCCACAAATAAGAAGACGTGTTCGGCGATTCTCTTGAAGCAAGGACGCCTGGAGAGAAAGTGTTTCGCATGCCGAAAGTTTCTTCACCCTGCGAAACAGAGATTGCCAAATCTGCCGCACTGCGTGAGTGAGCAAAGATCCAGAAGAAAGGGATGGCATGCTCAGGATTTGGTGGAGGAGGTTCAGTGGAGAAGGTGCGTTCTGAGGGGTCGCAAGGATGTTCATCTCGTCTCCCACTGCAGTGATTACTATCGGCACGACAGTGTCAGACGGTAGAGCAACAACTGTCTTCAAGCGCTCACCCCCAAACCATCGAACACCCGAAGACCACAACCCTGGCAGCGGAAGCTTCTTCTGTTGCAGCCAAGTCCTGCACGTCATGAGGCGGCAGCTTGTTAATTAGACTTGAAACCCTCAAGGCAACCAGCTTAATCCTAGGCAGGCCAGGGTTAGGCGTGTACGCAGAAATGCATCTCCGAACGGCTGTCTGGTGCCCTGCACATGGCCTCAATTTCTGGAACCCTCAAGACCTGAGCCTTAAAGCCCCGAACGTGAGCCTTAAATCCCCGAAGCCCTAGACTCTGAGACCATCTGAATCCCAAAGTCCTGAACAGAACCTGCACGTGTTTTCTTGAGGACACTCGGATTTGGGATGAGGCTTTGCGACTCCAGCACCAGCATGACGAGGACCGGGGTTCCTTGAGTAATGTAGGGGCCTTAATAGTTACAATAGGGCTCGGGGGTTATAATTATGCTAACAGTATAATATAAGGAACCTCCAAATCCCTATTCTAATTATTAAGGGCCCCCGCATTAGGAAGTTTCAGAACCTCGGGTTTGGGGGATTACAGTAGGGCTTGGGGCTTTCAGGGTTTAGGCAAGTGGGCTCTTCGGGGCCGATAGGTTGGTGTGGCCACGGATTTGGTGGCCTTAGCCCGAAAAGCCGTAAACCTCCTTGAAACGGAACCTGTAACCCTGAACCCTAGACCCTGGTAGGACAAGGGACCATAAGGGACCCCTCATTTCTAAGACACTACCAAAGCTTGTGGCCAGCCAGCCAGAGGCGCTTCGGACAAACAGGGACTCCATGTCCGCATGCCACAAGCGCAGGGTGCTGAGTGTGACTTTGCCTTGTGGTGGCGGCGGCGGTGGTGGCGGTGGTGGCAGCAGCAGCAGCAGCAGTAGTAGTAGCAGCGCGGTAACAGCTGTAGGGTTTATAGTTTACGGGGTTTCAGCTCTTTGAAGATTGAGGGCTTAAAGATTTCATCTGCGCTTGCAAGATCTCGTGTTCCATTTCTCCCCGTTGTGCTTAGTACAGTAGAGTGTTATAGGAGTGAGCACGGCAATGGCTCCTGCATGTTCAAAAAACATCATCCATTCTACTTGAGGGTACGGTGTTTGGTAAGTTTTGTTATGTATGTTTTGTACATCGGATCACCATCCGCAGGGTACGCGGTCCTCTCAACACGGATGTGTAAGTGCCTTCAGTGGTCGAAGGTGTGTTCGTGTCTTATTATGAAACATCATCTGGCTGCGTTGCATTTCCTTCGGAGCACCTCTGCCGTGTGAGCCGGAGTTGCCTACGGCGAGCTGCGCTACTCTAGTGATGGGAGCCCTGCCTGGCTCCGAGATTCGGTCTCCGGACCTCAGCCAAGAGTCTGAATATTCAGCAACACTATGCTTTCTCGGTTCCTAATCATAAGTATTTATGTTATAAACTACCCTGGGGGGGGGGGGGGGTCAGAACCCAATTCTAGTGTTCGAGGCCCCGTCTTTAGGCTATGCGGCCACAACTGCTTCAGTGCCGAGGCATTGACCGCGAGCGCGAGGCACCGACATTCAGAGAGAGAGGTAGTGTGCTACAACCTAAGAATTTTGTGGACCTTTTCAAACAACAGTTTGTATGTCGAGCTGAAAGAACACTGGCCATTCGGGCTCGTTGAAGGCGTACTTGGGTGTCTAGGTAATAAATCCATACGCCTTGTAAGCCTCACATTCCGCAGCTGCCACACCCAGCCCCTGAAACTCTAGAGACTACCCTGGAGTATCTGGCAGATTTCTATAGAATGCAGGAGCCATACTGATCAGCATGCCATCTGTGCATTGAGTTATAGAGTCATAGCACAGCGTCGTAGAATGTCGTAGGTATTTCGGTAGCTCAGCTTGTTCCTGGTTGCGCCGACTCAAAACCTAAATCGGGCACCCCATAGCTTCCTGAGATCCTCGCAAGGAGCTGGACGATAGGCTCGATGCCATGAACAGCCAGCGTGGGGCCCTCGCATCCGTGCGTTGTGTATGTTACATATGTTACATACATACATATATATATATATATGTGTATATATATATACACATAGATATGGGTATGCATATGGATATGGGTATGGATGTAGAAGTATAGGGCTCTATGTATCCTCTCGATCTGCCGGGCACCCCTTAGGCCAACAAACCCTGAACCCTACACACCCTATACGCTCCAAACCCTAAACCCTATAAACCCTGAACCCGACCAACCCTAGAAGCCCCATAAACCCTACCCTAAACCCTAAATCCAAACCCCCGAAGCCCCATAAACCCCAAACCCTAAGCCACTGAACGCCAAACCCTTGTAAGCCCAGGTCTTCAGCTCAAGACCCGATCTTGTTCCCAAACAGCCGAAGCTGTATAGATTACCTAGTATGCTGCGGTAGATTATAGGAACTGTTATATATATATATAGAGCATGTTCTACTGGATTAGCATATATAGCAGTATATGTTAGTATATCGTGGTGCATACTATGGCATATGATAGTATCTCGCAGCATATGGGAGTTTCCGAAAATTCGGGGTACCTTATGTTGGGGTCCTTGTAATAAGGATCCTACTATTCAGGGTACTATACTAGGGTCCCCTATTCCCGGAAACTCCCATATGGGTAGTTGTCAAAATTATGGTCCCTTTTTGGGTACCCTAAATAATAGGTGCCGTACTATAATAAGGACCCAAACAGGGACCCTAATTTTGACAACCACCCATATATTCTGGCCCAGAGCTCCTTTCGGTGCCCGCACGAAGGCGAGCAACTCCTCGAGGACCTTTATGGAGACGACAAAGGCCTCCCACGATTGCATCTTTTTTGGGATTGGCGGTTTTAGGGCTTGGGGTTTTTAGGGTGTAGGGTTTTAGCATCATGTACCGCATCCTTTTCGGGCTTGGGGTTTCAGTGTCGAGGGTTTTAGGCTAGTTTTGGGGTTTAGGGATCGTGGGTTTTAGGGTTTAGGGGGGGGGGGTTTCAGGAATGGCACTTGGGTCTGTGGGTGGGTTTAGGTCGCTAAACCCTAAACCCTAAACCCTAGTTTAGGGTTTAGGGTTGAGGGAGATTTTGGGGCTCAGGGAAGGGAGGCCTCGGGGGATGTTGTGGTGTAGGGTTTAGGGTTTAGCCGTAGGGTTTAGGGGTTTAGGGTTAGCTGTAGGGTTTAGGGGTTGAGGGTTTAGCTGTAGGGTTTAGGGGGTTTGGGGTTAGCTGTAGGGTCTAGGGGCTTTGGGTTTAGAACTTGGGATGTAGGCTGGTTTTTGATAAGCGCGGTGTCAGGGCAGCACAGACCAAGTTCGGAACGGAGGGAGACAGTGTGGATGGCTCGGAATTCCGGTACATTGGTGCCTGCATAGTCGGAAAGCTGTGGACCATGGAGGTGCCAGCCCTTTCGCTCCATGCGTTCACTTGCAGACCCCGGAAATGAAGCAAACACGGATTGTCCTTCAATGCTCAGCTGCCCAGCTGATGAAAGTTTGAATGGGGTTCAACTGTGTAGGGATTTCCCGTGCAAGAATCTCAGCGCTGTCTGACTTGCAAGTAAATAAGTTTCCAGTTTAAAATTAGTTTGCTGAGTTGAAGGACTCCAATCGTAAACCCGAAACAGCCGAAACTCGTGGAGACTTGAAAAAGCGGTGACTTAACAACGAATGCAGCTTTATCACGCCCCACCCGTATTGTCAGCGCGAACCGTCGCAACAGGACTCACTCTCCTCACGAAGGAGCTTAAGGAGCTTACTGATTTCGCGCGGGGCTGAAGATGTGGTGGTTGCCCAAAATTGGGCTGCCTGCTGCTAGCTGCTAGGAGCGCATAACAAGGATACGTAGGTCTCGGGGTTTGAAGCGCGAGATGCAGATGGGAGTTTCCGATAATAGGGGGTACCTTATTTTGGGATCCTTATAATAAGGATCCTACTATTTAGGGAACTATATTAAGAGTCCCCTATTTTCGGAAACTCCCAGATGCAGCTCGGGTTTGACACGATGACAGCATTTGTTGAGAGCTTCGGACTCTGAAGTCCTGCGTCGTGGCTTTCCCTAAACCCTACCTTACCCACAGGCCCCATAGTAGTTCCTTTCTGGGATTACCTTATAGGATTCTAAATATGAACCAAAAAAGGAACTACTATGGGGCCTACGGGTAGCCGCTAGGCCGCACCTATTCCATCGATGCTTCGCCGCATCACGGACACCGAGCGAGGCGCGACATGAAATTACGGCTCAGGGCTTTATAATATAGTAAGGCATCATGTGACATTAAAACCCGAAACCCGACACCGATACAACAGTCCCATCACATCATTTCTGCAGGCCTCAAGGATCTGACAAAACGACAAGAGAACCTCGAGAAGGACGCGGGTTCCGCTTTCAGGGTGCTCGTTTGGGACTAGATCCAGGATGTCGGCTTTTTTGCAGTTAAGGACGACGGTTTAGGGTTGAGGCTGAACGTGGAGCGAGACAGCTGTCCTGGCGTGACGTTGCAAGTTGCAAAAGGGTTTCAGCCTAGGGTTTGGGGGCTATTCGGGCTGAGGAATGAACAAGTCCACAAGAGAATCGACACTATCCGAGAGGCGAAGGTGTGATTGCATGAACCCTGCACCCGAAGTCTTCACTTGTTCCTAAACCAAACTTTGAACCCTAAACCCTGCAGTTCATGCGCTTGGACACGAGAGGTGTCGCGCTGTAACGAGCTTGGACAACCCGGGCTCTTAAACCTTTATCCTAGCCTTTACATGTGTGGGTCTTAAGCAGCTGCGTAAACCCTAAACAGAAGCTCGCACCTCAAATTCAAAAGTATGTCAGATGCCATAGTTTCACAGCGCGAGGATCTCGAGCAAAATCGCGTCGAGTGGCACCAGTATGTGGAGCATCAGGAGCTGCACCGGGTGATGGTGGGGGCCGAACGAAGGGCTGGAGGTTTATGGATCTTCAGACTGGTGTTTCGTGGGTAATTAATACACCCAGTAAAGGCCCAAGCAATCGCGGCAGACCTTGCTTGGACTTGGCCGTGTGTCAGCGTCAAGAATTACATGAAAGCTAGCGGAGCAAGACCGGGAGCACATAAGAGGCTTTCGTAGTTTGCGAGGGTTTTAGAACAGTTTTTGTAGATGCCCCCGGCCCCCCGTCGTCCCCCCAGCGCCCATGGTTGAGGCAACCCCCATCCATGGGGGGGGATTCAGCAACAAAAATGCGTTGCTTGTGCTATGGGCCCTTGTCACAAGGATCAAGGTTCGTGGTGTGCCTAGTTTCATAAACTCGCACAAGGCTGCAACAACCCACATTCTCCCGACACGCTCTGGCAGCACTCTAGCTTGCTAAACAACACTAGGTCACTAGAGACATGCGACAATGCAAGGCACTCTAGCATCCGTGCAGGTAGACCCATCCGAACACAAGTATGCGCAGTTGAGGGTGTGACTACCGAAAATGACCCGAGATGTGAACATTCTGTTGTTACAGACTACCAGAGCATGGCCACCCCCTCATTTAAACCTAAACCCTAGACCCTAAACCCTAGACCCTAAACAAGCAAGCCATGGAACGAGCCAGGACGAGGAGATGGCGGAAATGAAAGCAACCTTCAGGAAGCAGTGCAACTCGCTTGCCGGAGCCGCCAGTTTATAGGGTTCAGTGTTTAGGGTTTAGGGGTTTAGGGTTTAGGAGAGTCGGGTGTGATGGTCATATGTTCGGCCCTTCGGGTTTGGGAGGGTTACGTATTGAAGTACCATGCTAGTCATTCCATAACTTCATATCTAGTGGAACTGGGCTTGCGAATGGCCGCCTTTCGATTTCGCTACGGTATACTCATTGCTACGACGAAGGTTTCATTATTCTTCTGCCACACGTGCCTGAGGCCCTTGAGGCATGTAGTGACTCCAGTATCCCGGGTATAGCGGGGTACATGCATGATTGAGGCGGAAAGAAGAGTTCCCTCGTACATCCTCAATCAACTTCGTCAGTCTGCTGTGGCTCTTGCAGTGGATTTTCGCAAATCTCCGTGTTCTCAACTGTACGGATCGCCGCTGTAGATGCTGAGAGCCGTTCACGCAATTTGAAGATCTCCTGGTACAGGACTTCCTTCAAACAACTGATTCGCTTACCCTAAACCCTCAACCCTACTTCTCCTTGTTCGGGGAGATTCCCGAATCGCGGGAAGCTCGATTCGCGACCCTTCGTCTGTTCGAGATCGGAGTCAAGAGCCAGTTTTCGTTTGTCCAGCTGAAGGCGCCATGCCAGGTAATGTAGGGACCTCATTAAGAAACCCTGGGCCTATAACACCAAAATGGTGGGATTCATATAAGGAACCCTAATAAAGGCCCATGGTTTCTTAATCAGGTTCCTACATTAACTGATTAGTCGGCTTTTTTCATCCGCCTCGTTGTTGTCGTAAACGTCCGCCCTCGTCGTCAGCAGGACCATCATCAGTGTCAGTGTCTTCGTCGCTGTCATCGTCACACGTTCCTTTCGGTTCATCATCGGTCGCATCACCCTCCTGACCACGACTAGGTTCATGACCAGCATCTGTATCCGCGGGCTCACTTATCCTCATCGCCACTCTCCACATTACCGTCCGCGGCACCCAAGTCGAAAGTGCCACCAGCTTGAGGAAGCATCGTTACTCCGTTTCTCGTATTTCCACCTTCGTCTACCGGGATCGAGAACGGATCTGTACCGCGGATACTGCAGGCTTCCTGCCTGCCTACCTACCTACCTACCCCTACCTGCCTACCAGCCTACCAGCCTACCTTGCACCTAGCTAGTCAGTCTGCCAGGGATCCCCAAGCAGTGACAGAGCACCACAACCACGACGACCAAGACAACAGCGACCACCACAAGGAGACCACCGGGAAACCCCCAGAGATAAGCAGGAGACCACGGACCACCAGGAGACCACAAGGGGACCGCCAGGACACGATGCATAATGTTCAAGCCATAGCGTGTGCCACACTGCTATGTGAAGCTGCCGAACTTACATGGAGCATCAACCTGTCCTCCCTGAGAGTCCAGCTACTGGTACCACTAGCGGGTTACTACCCGATGTGAACTTCATGTACATTAGCATAAATATGAATAAAAGCATACATACTTAGATACACATACACACATACATACATACATATATACATAGATACATATGTACAGCCGGCTTATATCATCAGGTTTCAAGAACAGTAGGCAGCCATCTGCTTTAGTGAAGTGGGCTTCTAGGGCCTATCAACCATGACAACTTGTTTCTGCTACTGCAGGCACGGGGCTTTTCGGTCATATGATCCCTGTGCTTGCTATCAGTACGGCGTCTCAACTTCAAACTCCCATGAGGTCGCACACAATGCGGAGATCATGCGGGACCGGCATCGCTTGAGCTACGCTCCTGAGTCTGATCACCCGCTGCCTAACCGCAACGCAAGCCCGATTTCCGGAATGCAACACGCTTTGGCCTGCATTACAGTAGCACTAGCATACAGACAGCACTCAGCACACTTCGACTATGTGTACCCTGCTGTTGCCATTTGTCCAGCGTCGTCATAATAGAGCTAATCATGTTGACCACCAGTCTCATCGGCATTGTCAAGATCGTGATTATCGCCACCAGCAACATCATCTCGTGTTTACATGTTTTTACCACACAACATCTTGATCTACAATACATTCAGCCTCTTACTCACCACGATTAGTACTTTTGAAATTGTTACCTTCAGACAGACCGTGAAGGCCCTGCACCTCAGCTGACCCAGCTAAATAACCTCGGACCCAGACTTTGTGCAGGATATCCGCCGAGATTACCACTTCGAGATCAAAGGGGTGGAGGAGATGCGAAAGGTGCGCTGTGACAGGTGTTTGGGATAAGGGAGCACAGGCTTGGCACACGAGGCCGTCCAGTTGTCGATTCAGAAGATAATCTGCGCACTAGGGGTTGCGACAAAAGCGAAAGGAATCGCTGGCGCGAAACAGAGCGTATCCGAAAGAATGCCCTCCGGAGCGTTAAATGCTAATTGCTAGGACATGTGCGGTGGGAAAGGAGTTTGTAGCACGCTACCTATACATACATAAAACATATACATGTGTATATATATATATAGCGAGAGAGAGAGAGAGCGAGAGGGGGAGAGACAGTCCCGTGGTTTTCAGGTAGAATCAGCGATTGTTGTTCAATTCTCCCTGAGTTTCCTGAACAGTTGTTTATCGTTATATATCTGTATGGATATTATATACACATACATACATACATATCTATCAAATGCGATGACGGGATCTTCCCTAAGGTTTTCTCGTATACTGAATTGTTGGTCCTAAACTCAATCCTACAATATAGACTCGGGTTTCTGCTACCCAGTCCACCGCTCAGAGTATTAACGAGGTTTGCCACCTGTTCTTTCTCTCTAAACCTGGGCTATGTATAAACTCACACATATATATATGTATATATGTATATATACACCAATGACCTACCTACCTAGCTACCCGCCTTCCTACCTACCTATGTATGTATGTATGTATGTCTGACATCTATGTCTGTATGTATGCATGTATTTATGTATGTACGTATGCATGTATGTATGACATGTATGTATCACATGGATGGGTGGGTGGGTGGGTGGATGGATGGATGGATGGATGTACATATTGCCTGTAGCTTTTTGAATGAGTTCGCAAGCGTTCGTTGCCTGCCTTTGCAGGTGCCCTTAAGTCGACGATTTTTTCGATCTCTCAGCCGGGTCGGTGTGGGACTGCGCAAAAGTACCAAGAGAACGATGCCTGAACACGTCGAAAACTCCATCTCGCATCAGTCCTTTCTGTACTTCCTTAGGGTTCCTTCCTGATGATCATTATACTGTCAATGAGCCCAAACCTTCTTCTGGTTGTTAAGGCCCCTCCATTACCTGAATGGTCAAAGTGCGGCTGTGTGGAGGAGATCGCTGAAAGCCTGAAGCAAGTGGATCCGTCCTCAGCGCTTCACTGCTCGCTGAAAGCGGTTCGTCATGTGCATCTGACGGCAGTACCTGCGGTAAGTCATGGATCCGAGGTCCAGATCAGCGACGAGACAGAAGAAAAGGTGGATAAAGAAAGGCTATGCACTAAGCGCTACATTGCTCTCATCCCCGGGTAGGTTGCGCGTTGACGGGGTTCAACCGTTGCAAGCTTTCGGAACCTCTGCCGATCTCAGGAGTAAGACAGCCCTTGCGGTTCAGGTTCTTCCATACAGCTGCATTTAACCTGGAACGATCCCCAGTTCCAAGGCAAGTAACCTGACCAAACAGTTCCGACTTACCTGGAATCTCAACTGCACTTTTGTTTTGCTGGACCTGCACTAAAAGTAGGCAGTAAGGTAAGCGTACCGAAAACTACAATCGGGGCGGTCTAGGTCAGGTATGAAGGTGACATAGTTTTTGTGAGTGCTAGTGGGTGACAGTCGTCGTTGTCGTCGTTCCTAAACCCTAAACCCTATAAACCCTAAACGCTAAACCCTATAAACTCTATAAACCCTAAACCCTATAAACCCTAAACCCTGAACCCTACAAACCCTATAAACCCTAAACCCTAAACCCTATAAACCCTAAACCCTATAAACCCTAAACCGCAGGCATCAGGATGAGAGTCCCAACGAGCCGCAGTAGTAGGCAGCTGCCATTTATTCTGAGACGTGCCGAGATTTCGCATCGACCGCATTCAAAAGGAGGTGAAGCAGGAGGGGCGTTTGCGCACCTTCCGGGTTTTTGGCATCCGTTCGCGCCATTTGTGCAGTTCATGACATCTGCACTGTGATATGATGGCGGGTGAAATTCTATGTAAACTGTTAGACCTCAGCAATTAGGCACATGATCTGTTGTGATCAGCCGTGGACGGGGGAGCTCGCCAAAAAGAGCCGGGCTTCCTGCCTAGGTCCTAGCAACCTTGAGACCCTAATTTCTATACACCCCGTTCAACCAAGCACCCTGCAATGCGGGCTCGTCCTGGCTAAGTAGGAGGGAAAAATACACCCCTGCAAGGATTGTATTTCAAACCCAGTAAACCTAAAACCCGTGTACGACCCTAGAAAGCCTTAACAACTTGACAGGATTCTGAAGCCCCAAAGCAGGAGATCCGGGAGATGGGGAAGACGCAGCTTGCAGACCGGGCGAAGAACGACCAACGTGCAGAGAAGGTTCAGTTCGAACGGCTTTTCGTTGTAAGGGTTTGGGTTTAGGGTTTCGGGGTTAGAAGGTTTCGTGCTCGCTGAAAGCCTTTGCAAAGGTTCCTGAAGGATGCGCGTACATGTTCCGTGACCGAATAATATAGATCCTATTGTTTCGGGTCTGTAGATTCTTCAGGGTCCCCTCTGTTCTGAAGCCGACAAGTGGACGAGGCGAGTATCGAAGTTTCACATGGCAGATATGGTAGGAGTTTTGGGTGCACAATGTAGGGTTTAGGCTACACCTCCACGCCGGATGTGGCCAGGATACATAAGACCCTGTACAACCCCAATTATTTAAAAACCAAACCTCGGCAGGAGCCCTCGTAAACCTTGTCAGAGAGACTCTCGCTGTGTAGCTAGCCGGATTGGGGCTCTCGGTTAAGGTTAGCTGCTTCAGATACCACGTCTGGGGCTTGAGGGTTTAGGGTTTAGGGAGAGCAAAAAGGGTTGAGGGAGGCTCGAGTCTAGGAAAGTCTACAGCACCGGTAGCTCTGCTGTTGTTTCTACTGTACTCCGTATTCAGGATGTGTGTTGCACCCGGACGAAGTGTTACAACACTAAGGAAGGACACACCCCCGGCCGCAAAGAGGCCCGTTTTACCAGAAGCCTGAGTCAAATACTGTTCGAACCAGATCCGGATGGACCTGGAAGAGGAGCGGGAGCTGAATGTGCCGACACGTCGCGGGCACAGCTTCCTATAGGGGCTTGAATAGTTTTGCAATATGGTCATACCCTAGGGTTCCAAGAGCATTCACAGTGTAGCATATCCCATGCCCAAAACCCTACATTCAACGAGGTACAACGATGGCTTTGGGCATGTGTGTTAAGGTTTTATAAGTTTTCGGCTGTCCTCGGCTTGTGAAGTGCAAGTTTTTTCAGGGGTTGTCTTCCGTAGCTGATAGGATGTACGCTGCCAAAGTACTTGTGCGCTGAGCCAAGCGACGAGAGCATGTGTAACAGAACGTCTGTGTGGGATTGTACTCCGTGTCGACCGTACAACGGTGGTCAGATGGCCAGCCAAGAGCCCCTGAAACTTTCGATTCCTTTATTTGAGTCCTGCGTCTTTGTAGTGCTTTTTTGAAACCCTCCAACGAAAGCAGAAGAAGAGAGGGAGAGGGAGAGGAAGCGAGATAGAGAGAGAGAGAGAGTGACAGAGCCAAATGCCGAGCGGAGGGTTCTGTCGACCAGGTGCACAGTTTGACAGTGTGAGCAAGCGCCACGGCATGAGTTTAAGGGCATAGTGTTTCGTTGCGTCGAGCTCCAGGGCGATACAGGGCGTCGGAATGACTAGTAACACAACCTTCTATAGTCTCTGTACTCCAAGTATAGTATACGATAACCCCCCAAGCTCAATTCTGACTAGTAAGGCTTCTATACTAGAGGCTTCGGACTTGTTGAAGGCTCGAAGGCTTGTTCTGTCGAGTCTTGAGCGGTTCAGGGTTTGGGTGCATCCGAACTTTGAGACAGGATGCAGCTAAGTAGTTGGCGGCATGCCCAGTGCACTGGTATTTTTTTGCAGCGCTGCTGCTGCTGCTGCTGCTTTACACAACATACTCACATACTGCAGAAGGATTTTTGGCGTTTCTGAAACAAGATGCACTGTCACAAGTGCTCATGCCTTATGTGAGCATGCCCAAAGCATTGGTATTTACAGCGCTTTCGCAACTTTATGCAACGATGCTTTGACTTATCTGGAACAAGACGCACTGTCACAAGCGTTCATGTCTTATCCGAGCATGCCCAAAGCATCGGCATTTGCAGCATCTTCGCCTCTTTGTAGCACAACTTAATGACATAATGCAACAAGATTGGATATGATCATGGTGATTACCCCACCTGCCTGGCTGGACAGATGGATGGATGTTTCGGAAACAGAAGTGTGGCCTGCCTGCAGGCTAACAGGGCTGCTGCTCGAAGGCTGTCGTGTGGCCTTGGCCTGAGATGTGCCTATCTTTTCACGTTTTCGGTTTTTAGGGTCTACCTGGACCCTAATAAACCTTCCTGTTAGGGTTCAGGTTATTTGGGGTTAAGGTAGGGCCTAGGATTGAGGGTTCAGGACAACCGTGTCAGCCTCAGTACCGGCTCAACAAAAGGGCTTACGCTTGTGTTTGTCTGTCTGTAATACGCTGCTCGCGCGACCGCTCAAGATCTTGATGTTATTATGTGTGCCAGTGACGTTTGGGGCAGGGTTTACTGTGTGGCCAACTAGACCCTCCGTGGTTTAGTAGGGTTTAGGATGTAGGTTTAGGGAGGTCACGTTCTTGCAGCCAGCAAGCCCAGTTTCAGAAGGGAAGTCAAGCATAAATCTTCCTGTGTTCTTCCGGTCAATCAAAGGAAGTAGCTACTCAAATGTTGGTTGTTCCTGGATTCTGCCCGCAACAATCAAAGAAAGTAGCTACTCAAATGTTGGTTGTTCCTGGATTCTGCCCGCAATCTCTTTGCACGTCGTGTTTGCTGTCGAGCAACAAGCTGAGCCACAAAATCACTTACACCGTTAAACCCAAAAAACCCTAAACCCACAATCACAAATCGAGAAGTCGAAACCCACAATCAGCACCAACTAACCTCGCCCGGCTTGTCCGAGTGTGAGCGCCGAAACCCACTCCTTGCAGTGCCCTGAAACCCCAAACTCTTAAACCCTTTGAGGATGCAAAAAGCCACCCTCTTGCGCCCAGCTGAAAGCTGCTTCCCGAATCTCTCAACACGGAAAAGGGACATAAGCAAAAACACAAAAAAACAAACCCTGAACTCCTAAACCCCAAAGCCTAAACCCAAAACCCCTAAACCAACTGCATGCCAGCAAGCTTCAGAACCAGTCAAAGTACTTGCGAGACCAGAGACCTCGTCAGGCATGTCCGAGTTGCGAGAGCGTAAACCCCTAAATCCTAAACCTTTGAAGCCCAACTTTCTGCCAAGGGCTGTGCCTTGACGATCCAGGACTTTGCGGACCGAAGCCAAGAGAGTTGAGACCCCAGGGACTAACAAAAAAAGGGCTTCTGAATTAGACTAGGGTTCCTTTAAAGGGGGTCTATAAGGGATCTATAGTGTAGGGGCCTTAATAATTAGAATAGGGTTTTTGGCACCCATTATACTATAGTTATTATAAGAACCCCCCCAAAAATAGTATAGGTACATGTTGAGGCCCCTTTATTAGAAAGCCCACTTATGGGATACTGCAGATTAGTATGGGATAACATATGAATAGGCCAACTTAGGCGTCATGGGCTAAGATAGCAGGCTTACTGCAACGGCTACGAGAAGGGTTACTGCATAAGTAAGTGAGGGTTACTATGCTTGGGCTACTATGGGCTGCTATATAAGGCTAACGATAAGGGTTACTCTATAAAGGACTACCGCAAGGGCTCGGGACTTATGAGCTAAACGGCTTGTGATTTTGCTATCTCGTTGAGAGTCTTGTTTTCAACGGTTTCGGTGTTTTAAGGTATGCAGTGGGGTCAGTCAGTCCTTAATCTTGACCGGGCTGTGTAACATTCCGAGCCCAGGGTCTTTCGTATCTCTTTGCAGGATGACTGCATGCGACATGAGTGATGTTCAATGGAAGTGCTTATGCCCAAGTGCCTGGCTCGTTGACAGCATGCTGCTGCTCCGCAACCATTTCTGTCGGGCTCAAAGGCAAGGCCTTACCATGCAGGGGTGATGATGCGACCGATGGTGGCCTAGCTGCATCAAGGTAGACTCGCCTGGGTGCAGGCATTAGTTGCTTGTTCAAGATGTGCCTCATAGACCAGCTTTCAGCCATCGTGTAGAAATTTGGTCGTGTGGCATGGGCACGCATGGTCAACATTGCTTATACAGTCGAGATCAAAACTAGAAGTAGGTGTGGAAGAGAGAAGGCAATTGCTCATTGTTGAAGTTCTCCCTTGAAATATTTGTGAAGCATATAAGAGCATGTCCGGCTTGGTGCTGGCGGATTCGGAGCGTGCTTTGAAGGCGTCTCTTTCTTCCTCGGCATGTGACCTATCGCTGGCATCTTCAATGTCTTACACTCATCACCGGCTGATACTTACCTATATAACCTCGCCGATGCATTTGCCCAGTTCTCCGTCTGGCACATATGCCCTCCTATCACCATCGACAAGTAATTAGTGACAAAACCCCACCCCCACACCCCACACCCCACCCCCCACCACCCCCGGGGGGTTCTTTCCCGAGGATTTAAGGCATGTTCGTAACCATGGAGAACTTGGAACCCTCACACCGCCTTTGTCGGTGTGGGACGCTATTTGCCGCTGCTGTCACCCGTTACAGCCCCTATAGTCCCCATTGTAGTTCCTTTTTCGGTTTAACCAAATCATAAATTTGGTTTGCCAGCAAAAGGAACTGCCGTGGAGAATATAGCGGTAGATCAGGAAGGCCACAGGGAAGCCCGCTGCTACTGCTTCAGGAAGAAATCGGGGGCCAACACTTCCCGATGCTGGAAAGAGTCATGCTACAGAATGCGAGCCACTGTGCTCGATCAATTTCGGTTTGGATATACATAAATATATATGCCTCGCAGATGCGGAAGTCAAGAACCTCTACAGGGCTCTAAACCCGGCAGGCATCTCTGCCAGTCGTCGGTGACTGGATTAAATTCGTTGGCGGGGGGCGCTTTCAAGGCGCGGGAGTTTCAGGGCCAAAAGAAGCACTTGACACGCGATATACGTCAACTGTAAACGGTAGACATAGGACGGTTGTGCCTGACGAAGTTTCTCCATACTTCAATCTGGCATACAGACTTATGACTTGTGAGAGTTGGGTCCTTCAGAATATAGCGCTCAAGGTTCGCAAGCCTGTCTGGCTGGCACCTGGCTGTTTTCCATAGGCCCTATAATATGGACCTCAGTTGGCTGGCAGTCTGGCCCTTGCAATTCCAAAGAGCCCTAAACCGTAGAAGCACGGAATCTTGAAACGAAGCCCCAAAGCCGTACAGTAGACTCTAAAAGTCTTCAAGTCCTACCCATGCGAGCCCCAAGCTGGCTCCGACATCCCACACTTCGGTTTCGGGTTTAAGGTTTCGGATTCCTTCACAGACCAGTGACCAGTCCTTGTATCCCTAGTCTCCAAACTCCTGAACTCTGAGTTCGTAAAGCTGATAGACCCCAACGGTATATGGCTACTGAAAGCTACCGATACCCGGCCCTGTGCCGCAAGGCTCTAGAAAGAGGCTTCTATGCGTGCTGTCAGGAGGTGTTCTAAGAGTTTGTGGGGGCCTGAATGCCTAAACAATTGGCCGGAAGCCTTACTCTACCTTTTCAAGTTGCTTCAGACAAGTTAGGGGCGTCTTTCCAACCCGGCTTCACCGAAATGCAGAACCCGTTGTGCCTACTAGACCCTCTTGATTGGTGGGCACCTTTTCTTTCAACTCGTCTATTCCTCGATCAATATGAGGATTCTTGTTGCAAGCCTGAAAAAAGGCCGCCGTGGTGTTGCATGAATCACGGGTCTACATTCAGCCCACAAGCTTTACAGCTTAACGCCTTAAGTCCTAGACCTCGACGATGCCCTCTAAAGCGTATACCATAAACTAAACCCTAAACTAAACTCAAAAATGCCCTGAGCTCTAAACCCTACATGCCCTGAACCCTAAACCCTACACTAAACCCTAAATGCCCTAAGCTCTAAACCCTAAGCCTCTCACCGGAGAGGCTCCCAGACCTTCGACCATGGTTTGGAGCTCCGCCTGGGACAGGTGGGGTCTTTGGTTGGGATTCAGGGTTTAGGGTTTACGGTGTAAGATAGAGCCTCAGCGGGTTTTCGGACTAAGCATATATAGCTATATAACCCTAGGTGCAAGGAGTTGAAGGCCTTGGAGCATAAGGTCTTAGGGTTTGCATGGCAAGGTCTGCGTGGACTTGGGATGGGCTGAATTGGTGTCAGGGTCGCATTGCATTTATTTGCATTTGTTTTGTGCTGTTAGTGCTGGTACTTTGCCGCTGTGGCTGGCCATGTTGGCAATGCTGATAGTGCTGAGCTCGTGCTCATCATGCAGCTGTCGCTGCCGCTGCAACTGCTAGTGCTGCTGGTGCAAGTTTGGTGGTGTGTTTGTTTGTGTTGGCCTTGCCGAAGATGGCTATGTTGCTGCAGATGCTGCTGGTGCTTCTCGTGCTGCTGTTGGTGGCGGTGGCGGTGGCAGGGGTGGTGGCCGTGGTATGCGGGCGTGTTAGTGATGGTGGTGGTTGTGCTGCTGCTGCCGCCAGCTGTCACTGCGATTGTCGTTTTGGTCGTGGTTGTCAGTATGTCCGTTGTGGATTTTGCTAGTGTTATGGCTGTGGCAACTAGTATTTGCTATGGCTACTGCTGGTCATTACTGTTCTTGTTGGTGGTGCTCCGGGCCTATGCTGCATTCGTAATCACGGGTAGGACCCAAAAGGGCTTTACGTTCCAGGAATGGGCGTATCCATAGGCTCCATAGTAGTTCCTTTTGAGGATTTACCTTATAGGATCCTACAAACCACAAAAAGGAACTACAATGGAGCCTATGGGTGGAGGTAGGAGCTTCAACAGTTGATTGCTCCAAGGCATCGAAGGCAGCAGAGCTTTAATGGTCCTCAGGGATGTTGGACTCCGCAGTTATAGAATGTACGGCAATGCACGGTCAGCCATGAAACCCTCTCCATCCCACATCATGCGCCGTCATTTCCTGTCCTAAACCATGAACCCTACATCTAACTCTCATACCCCACGAGCGCAGCCCCGTGTTCAACCGGAAGGTGGGCTACGTCCACAGCATCCCGGGGAGCAGGCATACTTTGAGTTGTGTTCGTTTTGGGTTTTAGTTATCGGGGATTTCAGGCTGACGGCTGCACTGCACGTAAGGTTTAGGTACGAACTAAACCAGACCAAACGAACCAAGCACAACACACACAGAGAGTGTTAGACACAGGGAGGGGTAGATGTATGCATGCAACACATGTATGTACATGTGAAAGATTGCGAATGTGTGTATGTATATATATATATATATGTATATATGTATGTATGCATTTATATGTTAATCTCTCCATTTATTTACTTATTATGTATTTCTCCATTTATTCAGGTCTGTAGTTGTTTGTCTACTTCTCTGTTTGTTTATGTAATTTTAATGTGTGTGTGCATACACAACTACATACATCGCATACATACATACATACATACATACATACCTACGTACAAGCATGCACACACACACACACATATATATATATATATGCATACATGCATATATACATATATGCATACACACGTATATACACATATACATACACATATATCTACATTTACATACACATATATCTACATTTACGTACACACATACATATACATATATACATATGTGTCAGGCTGCAGCTTTGCGAGGGGCCCCTTCACAGTCGAATCACAACTTGCTCACTCCTGCGCTGTGGCTTCACTCGCGCAGAGCCACGGACACCACCTGCCTTTTGCAAGGGAATCTCTATTCAGGTCTTTATACCTCGGTCAGTATTGGAGTCCCCTATTTCTAAACCTCAGATTTCCCTACGGTTGACTGTTTTCCATGATCTGGAGCCTACTCCGGGTGTAGGTTGCAGGAGTGGAAGACTCCTACCCCGCAGTAAATCCCTGGGTTGAGAAAAGACGACGTCACTACCATCAGGGCACTTCTTTTGGCTGTCAGAAAGTTAAATCCTAGATCCAATGCCAAATTGCACGTGTAAATACCGATGTTGCGCACAGATGAACTTACTGCAGTTGCTTGCTCCCCCCAACCGAGTCTCCAAATCCGCTGACCTGGAGCACCGAAGGCCAAGCCACCAGCCCCAGAGACCCAGAGCACCTTTGGGGTCTGCCTTCAGCCTTGGGCCGCAAGCTCGTTTTCTGTCGGTTTCAGACCCCATAGGCAATTGGCTACTTGTTCAGTGTAGGGTTTTCGGCAACTGCTACAACTGCAACAGGCCTGTGCTTGCATTTTTTGTCGCATGCAGGCAAGTCCCTAGTGGGTATGGTGATTTGCCGCCACTGACAACTTGCTACATGTGGTCAAGTCTCAGCCAGAAAAAGGACCCTACAACAGTAAAGACCTTGAAGTGTTTGTTTCAACCTTGCGATGCTGCCTTCTAAACACCTTTGAGCGACGTGGCTGTCGATTCTCTTTCAGGGGCGATTTTGGCTGCACCTTTGGCCCGCTGAAGGCAGGACTTATGGATTTAACTTTTATAGCACCTATAGCCCTAAACTGTACAATCTCCTCTATAGCATCCCACCCAACCTTCCCACAACCCTTACACAGAATCGGAGCTTGCTCTACATACGAGGGCTTCTTCTAAAGGAGTTTCCATGCGTTGTTGTGCGAAGGTTCGGAGTTGGGGTTTGGGGTTGAGGGTATTTCGGGCTTGGGGGTTTAGAGTTGATGGCCTTTCGCATGCCTGGGAGACACACAGTTGAGGGCATTAGGTTTAGAGTTTAGGGCTACCCTCTCGTCAGGAAGGGACAACTCCTTCGCTTTGACGCGGGATTGCTTGACGTCTTGCGGTGCTGCCTCCCAGCAGCTCAGCAGAGTCCGGGTTCGAAACAGGGCATTAGGTTGGAGTTAAGGGCGTAGGACTTTGGAGACTAGAGTCTAGAGTTTAGAATTTGCACTTGGGGGTTTGGCCGTTCCCTGGTCAGGTCTCTCTGGACCATGGCGATATTCAACCGTCAGCTGTGCCGAGCATCGTGAAGCAAGAGTCAGAGAGGTCAGCGCGGGTGGAAGTTGCTGTAGGAGTTTGGTGCCTAGGGTATTGCGATTCGTGCTTTAGGGTTTACAGCAAGGCTTTATGATGCAGGCAGTCGCTGCGTGTCAGCCTGCCAGTCTTGCACAGATACGTAATACGGAACGCTCCATCTCTGAATGGTTACCCTCAACCCGAAACCTAAACCCTAGAAGGGAAAAAGAACACAATCATGTAGGCAGGGTCTGTACACGGCCAGCATATTGTGAGCACCGTCCACTTGGGGACCTGTAAACCTGTCCTTAACCCCAAAGCCTAGAACTGATCGTATACTATAGGGGCCTTAATTTCCTATACTATTTTGGGGGGTTCCTTATATTATAACTAATACTGTAATTTATAGTGTAATATACCCCAAAAGCCTATTCTAATCAGTTATTATGGCCCCTATATCAGTCTCACAAATCCCACCACACAAATTTGGCTTTTTGGCCTTTTCCAGACCTGCTCCAAACCCCAAATTGGCTTTTTGGCCTTAAGACCCCCTCCAAGCCACCAAACTTGTTTTTTTGGCATTTTCCAGACCCTCCAAAGCCCCCAAATTTGGCTTTTTGGACCCGCCTCCAAGGCCCCAAATTTGGCTTTTTGGCCTTTTCCAGACACCCTCCAAGACCAGACCCCCTCCAAGCCACCAAATTTTGACTTTTTGGCCTTTTCCAGACCCCCCTCCAAGCCCCAAATTTTTTGGCTTTTTGACCTTTTCCAGACCCTCCAAGCCACCAAATTTGGCTTTTTAACCCCAAATTGTCTACCCCTACCCCTCCAACCCAACCTGAAGCCAGAGAACCCCAAGCCTTACATCCCACACCCCAAACCNCCCCCGACCCCTCCCTGCCCTGCCGTGCCCTGGCCTGCCTCTGCCCTGCCGCAGTCGCAGTAATCAAGGGTCAACAACAAGCCACACCAACCCAACTTTTGTAGCCTACCCTGCACATCATGGAGATAGCCTGCCCTAAACCCGAAACCCTAAACCCTAAACTCTAAACCCGAAACCCTAACCCGAAACCCTGAACCCGAAACCTCGCCTGGATTGTCCGAGTGTGAGCGCCGAAACCCGAAACCCTAAACCCTGAACCCTAAACACGAAACCCTAAACCCTAAACACGAACCCCTAAACCCTGAACTCTAAACCCTAATCACGAAACCCGAAACCCTAAACCCTAAACCCAAAGTCTGTGTTCGAGTGCTCTGCTCTGGCTCCTCAGTACAACCTTGAAGCCACTCTAAAACCCATATAGAGCCTAGCCTAGACTCGGCAACCGGTCTGTAGAACTCAAACAGCAAAATTCAAACCTTAGCTTAAACTCAACACCTCGGAGTGGAGCACGGATCCAAACGGTTTAGAGTTTAGGGTTGAGGGTTAATCCCAAGACTCGGAAACCCGAACTCCAAAAAGCCTTGAAGCCTAAAGCCTTTGGTTAGAAAAAGACTTCAAGCCCCTGTATAGCCCTAGGCCCCAAGCTCCAGAAGCCCTATAACCCCAGACCCTCAATTTTGAAGCCAAAAATCTCATCGCCTCTCCACCCCGGTCTCGTAGCCTTGAAGCTTTGCCTTACAAGGACTAACGCAGCCCTCAAGTGCTAAATTCCTAATCCCAAAAGCCCGAATTGGGAAGGTTATGGAACCGTATAAATGCATGTGAAAGCCGCCGAACAAAGCATCAAGCCTCAAAGAAGTCCTTCTGCACCTGTGCAAAGAGCACCAGAACCCTATATTATTATATTAGAAAAGCCTTGTGGACCACCACAAAACGCACAAGAGACCCACATGGGGTTTAGTTAGGGTTTCAACAAACCCACAACCGTTGTAGAAAGAGCTACGACAAGCCGCGAGAGCTGCGGCGGGAGGTGCGAGCAGCTCCGGGCAGCGGAGCTCCCACGTTCCTCCAAAGCTACCTTTAGAGCCCCCTGGGACGCAGGTATAAAGGGTTTAAGGTTAGTGCCAGTGTGGGGTTTATAAAGGGCGTTTATAGGGTTGTTGCTACAAACCATTTTTGTTTGTTGAATAAGGGGTTTCATGAGTGTTATAATTAGTGTTTTCCAGGGCTTATGGAGCTTGGGTCAAGATTTCAGGTTTAGGTGGAAGAGTTTCGGGGTTGATTTGGTCAGGTCCCTTGGAAGTACTGTTAATCGTTCTATGAGGGCTTTAACCAATGAAGGTTTTCTTGACCCTTTGGGTTTAAGGGTGCACTTTTTAATTGCTGCTTTAAGGGAGATACGACGTTGTGTAGGTGACCTTTAGGCCATTAACCTTCGGTGGTTTCTATAATACCCAGGTTTTCCAGTAGTACCTTTTTTTGGGGCTCGCTTGTTAAAGGCAAGCAACCTAGAGACACTCATTTTGTCAGGGCCAGGGAAGGTCTCAGCAACTGGATGTAGCAGGTCTCGCAAGAGTTCTGGTTTTGGTGGTTTCAGGGATTTCGGGGGGGTTTCTGGCATGTCATGGAATGCTTCAATTGTGCTCCCGGCACATCAGAGGACCCCAGGTCTCAATGGCCTTGATTCGATGATCGAGGTGATCCTAGCCTTACTGAAATCATGAACCCTCAAGGCCCTAAACCGTTGGCAGCTGTGTCGATCGGGGTGGCGCGGTTGGCTGGATCTTGTATGCCGAGGGCATCTGGAAATATTGAGTTCCCGGGATTTAGATGTTATCAGTGTAAAGCTTCAGGCCTGTAACTAGGTTGAGTAGCTTAGGTTTTGGGGCATCTTGGCTGGGGATTGTTCGAACGTGTAAAGTCTGACTGAAGCCCTCAACTTTGAATGCAGCAAAGCCAGCGCCATGAAGCAAGGATGCCGGTCACCCTTTACGCTCCGTGCCTTTTCGGCTTGCCTCAAACAACAGAGCCGTGGCTAAGGGGCAGGGTGTTGCGCCTTCGGATGAGATGAACTGTGATTGAAGGGACAACGTCGCAGTTGCGATCTGGGATGGTCTGGCGCCCTGAACCCATAGGAAAGGGTGCTATTAGATTTCAATATTTGGGGCTGATGGGGTTGCGGTCGACGGTCGATGAAAGTTGCGGCGGAGTTGTAAAACCGCCAAGCCTGAAGCCTGAAACTTGCCACAATCGTTAAACCCGCAACCAACCCCATCGACCTGGACCTAAACCCGTGAAGTCTGACCTTCCATCCGTGCTGTGTACCCACGACTCGCCAGGTACTCATGAGGGTGTGTGGATTGGCCTACAGTACGGCTTACTCTGACGACTCCATTCATAACTATAGCTTCCCACTCTACTTGTCCAATTTCACCTTTAAGTACACATACAGACTGTGAGACTGTATGAATCCGCGCCCGCTACGTTTCAACGTTGGCACACACGACGAAAGCTTGGGTCGCTTCTCAATGCCAAGCATGTGGATATCGCTCTTTCACTAGCTTTTGCACCAGCTAATCCTCATGAGGAATGTAGCAGTATGTAGTATAGCAGTATAATGTTCACGAAGGCATTTTTGCCCTTTTTACGGCTGCTACACGCTGCGTCAGAAATGCCCAGGAACTGCGACGAAGCGCGCAGCAACAAGGCGAGCCCGCGAACCATGTCTCCTCACTGATTCATGCAGCGGGTTTAGGGTTTCAGGGGGGGTTTTACACATCCAAGAATTAAGAAGGGCTGGCTACACTACATGACCTTAAGACCCCATCAACCAAGAATCCGGAAGAACAACCAAGCCCGAAGCATCGAACCTTAAAGCCCAAACGCCCACAGAAGCCCTAACCCTGTCCTGGAGCCTGGAAACTCCTGTGTCGTGCAGCCGACAGGATGCGCACCGCTGCCTTGACTCCCTCACAGTCGAGGCTGCTGGGTGGCCCTGGGTATTCAGGCTCTCTGTGAAGGAATCCATGCTTCCGGAAATCCTGCTTTAGGGTTTTAGGGGTTACGGCTGCCGGTTCCTGTAATGGACGACCCCTGAAAGCAAATGGAATCCTGCTTGGGCCTGAACCCGTTCAAATCAAATTTACTCTTTCAACATGTGCGACCCATGACAACAGAGGGTATCGGTAACCCTAGGTTCTGTAGGGACCAGGTCAAGCTCGGGGCAGCCCCAAAGGCCAAAAACCAAAGTCCAAAAGCACCACAAACCCGAAAAACCTAAACCCTATAATAGGCCCTATAGACCCTAAAAGCCCTAAAAACCCTATACACTCTAAAACCTAGACGTAAACCCTAAGACCCTAAAGCCACAAAGCCCCAAAGACCCCTAAAGATTCTTATAAATCCCTCATAGTACCCTTATTGGATCCCTTATACCCTAAACCCTAAACCCTAAATTTTTAAATCCTTTACCTAGCAAGGGAAAAAACCCTAAATCCTTCATAGATCCCGCAAAGCCCCAGAGCTTGGAGGCCTCCGATGACCGGGTCGCCCCTCAAGCGCCCCTGCAGCCTTCCCTCGCTCCAGGGCCGTGTCCCCGGTGCTGGGGTTTAGGATTCATAGGGCTTCCTTGAGGGCCTTTAAAGGGATCCTTAAGGGCTTCTTTAAGGGATCTATGGGGTTTAGGGTTTAGGGTAGTATAGGGGCCTAAATCATGAGAATAATAATATAGGGTTCCTTTAAAGCGGTCTACAAGGGCTATTATAAGGGCTATTAGGAGGATTTACTATAGGGGCCTAAATCATCAAAAATAGGGTTCCTTTAAAGGGGTCTATATACGGGCTACCATAAGGGCTATTATGAGGATTTCATATAGGGGCTAAAATCATTGCCTATACTTGTTTAGGGGGTTCTTTATTATAGTTATAGTATAATGGGCCCCCAAACCCTATTCTAACAATTAAGGCCGCTACAGGGCTTCGGGCTGAGGCGAACCTTGCCTGTGTTGTGGATAAAAGGGCTCCCGAGTTCGGACCTGAAATTAAGGGTTTTTGGACCCTACATTATGGGGCTTCATTAAGGGGGCTATACGGGATTCCCCTGTCCTAGGCTTTGCTTATGTGCTTTTGGGGTTTATTGTGTGTCTTGCTTAGCCTATGGGAGAACATTAAAATTGTTGCTCTGCTATATTTGCTCTATGATTGAAAGCTTGATTTTTTTCGCTCGGTTCTTGGAGAAGAGAGAACTTGTACACTAAATGACTCTGTTGCGAGGGTTGTTTAAGGGTTTTTGCACGCATAACGATGTGAGGTTTATGATTTTTTCACCTTATGTCTTGTGGATCTTGATCTTTGGTTCAGGGGCGCAAGCAGAATGATATGTAGAGGTCTGCATATGTCCTAATAGGATCCCTCTATTGTCCTTTGTATTGTTCATAGCAGTATATGTTTCATTCAAAAGATACCAAAATTCTGTTGTGAACGTGAAGGTCCTCATATTAGGATGCAGGTTGCACCATGTATGCGGTATGAGGGCTCAGGGTTTGTTTCGTTATGGGCTTCTGAAGTGTTTGGGGTTCTTTGCGGAGCTTTTACGTGACTCGTAGCGCTTTTATACGATCCTGCAGGAAGCCTCAGCAATTCGGACTCGCATCTCTTTTTATGTGGCACTCCATGTACAATCTACTCCAAAATCCTGATTTGCTTGTCTAGGTCGGACATCGGATCTAGAATTAAATCTTTTCGGTGGCCTGATCATGATATCGAAAACTTGGAGCGCGCATCCCCAAACGCAAACAAGCATCAGCAGCTTGGTCAAATCATCAGGGATTGCCGCACCCTATGTCAGCATTGCATCGCAAATTCTGCTGTCTAGGCCTGAAGCCATGCAAGCCACTTCTAGCATTAGCCGTAGCCACATAGAGTGCAACACTGGTGTTGGGGCATTAGAAGCACTGCTGGAAGGAAACTGCGGCAGTGGTAGTCCTCGAACTGCACCCAGTTTTAGAATACTTGTAGTAGCCGAAGTGAAGGTAGCCTGTAACCCTGCAGAAGTACGGTCCCAGCATGGTAAGGTGTGGTTGCAGAAGATGCTTCCGAGACATCGGAGCCCACTAGGGAGCGACCGCATCCTCCTTCATTCTATTGTGCCATGGTCAGCACTGTCAGCTTGCTAGTCGGGCGGTGGTTGTGCATGCTCATTGGATGTCGTCTTTCGTTTCCCTTGAGCTCTCGGCGCGTGTGTTCCGCATATTGAGAAGAGCCTTGGAGTGTGGTCGGTTTGTATTAACGAGCCGTGCATGCAGACAGATTAGCATCAGCAATGCCAAGGTCCCATCAGCCGACAGCGCCTTGGCTGTGACCGAATTAGACTTGAGCGCTGTAGATGTTGAATTCGGGTATCCGATCCAGTCCTGGACGTTTGCTGGGGTTTCCGGTGCTGAAGTGGATATCCTGGCGACAGCGGCAGCAGAGTGACTGTCTATGTGTGTGCACGTGATCTCTTCGTGTTCCTCAAGTTACAACCTTGTCTATTATGGTAACCTTGTAGAAACCCTTATAGAACTGGCAGAAGGCCTCACTAAAACTTGCCGTCTCGGATGCGCGCTTTTGCCACCGACATGTTTGCTTCCCCAGAGTTGCATTCATGATCCTGTCCCCAAACCCGTACACCCTTGCGGCACGAAAGTGAGGTGCATGCATGATCCCGTAATTCTGTCCGACGGTCACACCTATGAGCGTCGATACATCGAGAAGTGGCTCTTGCACAAGGACCCGGGATTGATTTCCTAAGCCGTCGCCCACATCATCATGCACCCCTCGGCTCTTTCACAAGAAAAAGATGCCCAAAAAATGCGGGAAAACATGCTCTTGCCTGGATGTTACTCTTCCCCTGCGACTTCACAGTGCCCCTGCCCTACTACCCGACACTCATGTGGGTGGTTGTCAAAATTATGGTCCCTTTTTGGGCCCCTAATATAATACAACATCTAATATTTAAAATACCCCCAAAAGGGACCCTAATTTTGACAAAACCCTAAACCCTAAACCCTACCCCAAAAAGGGACCCTAATTTTGACTAAACCCTAAACCCTAAACCCTACCCCAAAAAGGGACCCTAATTTTGACAGCCACCCATGTGATGGAAGGCATCTTTCGAGTCTGGTGCTCATTTGGGATATGGGAGTTTCCGAAAATTAGGGGTACCTTAAGGTTCCTTTAAGGGGATCCTGTAAGGGTTTTTATAAGGGATCTATAGGGTTTAGGGTTTAGGGAGTTTAGCTGACACTAAGAGCCCAGCTGCAAAAGGGAGTTTCGGAAAATTAGGGGTACCTTATTTTGGGGTCCTTATAATAAGGGTCATACTATTATGGGTACTACATTAGGGCCCCCTATATTCGGAAGCCCCCCATATAGACAGCAGTTGAGGGGTCGCGACCTGACGCTTCTGAGATGCCCTTGAGCGCGAAGTCTTCCGGGCTTCGAGTTCACTATTATTACGATTGTTACTATTATTACGATGATTACTATTATTACTATTATGACTATGATTACTATGATTACTATAGTATTATCTATTATCACTAGTCTTACTAGTATTATCTATCTATCTGTATATATATATATGTATATACATACATAAAGGAGCTGAGGTTTTGCAGCGGTGTAGCATCGCGTGCATTCCCAGTCCTCAGCTCCAGAAATCACCAAGGAGCCCTTAAACCGACAAACCCACCTCAGACCCGAACCGCTCCCCCCGAGTGCCACAAAACAACAACGCTCCAAACTCTACACACCCTAAACCCTAAACCCTATATCCTAAACCCTAACTGGCCCTGCACCCTCAAGCCTATGGCCCGCCCAATGCCTCTACCTTCGACCGTAGACCCCGAGCCTTCGAACGCTAGCCGCCCTAGCTGCAGCCCTACTTGGCCAGAAACTAGGTTCCTGGGTAGTACCCTTTTGCTTTTTTTGTTTTTTTAATTTTTCGCCCACTCGTTATTAAAACCGAATAGTAGGGAAAAGGGCACCTTTACTATAAAGGGGCTGCTCAGGAACCTAGGAAAAAGCTAGTTCGGACCACGGAAGGACACTTCCCCTGTGAGTGGAGCGAAGCTGCCACAGAAGTCCTTCGTGCACAGGGCTCAGATCGCAAAACTTTGTTCCTCACGAAAACCCTAAACACTGACGGGAACATGTTTGGGTACTCTAAACTTAAAGCCCCCTCCTGAGCCCTCAACCCTAAAGGGAACTCTAAACGGAACTTGTGGGGGTGTTTAGGAGAGTGGGGCTAAGGGTTGTAGTGTTACAGCCGTATGGACGTGGGCAGACAGTCGAGAGATTTTCTGGATACACTTGCAGAATACTTCATCCTGCCGCCATTGAAGCACAGACTGACTCCTTGTCTTGTACGTGTTTGGGAGGCCTTTTTTGTCATTGCCAGCACTCATTGCCATCAAATGCTTACGATTGCAATAGCTGCGGGCTTATAGGACAGGCTGCTCGCGTTCTTTCGTTGAGAGATGAGTCCTCCCTCATGCTCATTAGCGAGTTGATTTTTATTGATCGTGTGTAGGGTTTCTGGCTGCAGGGATTATCAGCCATTAAGAACCCCTTATAGGCTGCATAACTTGCATAACAAGTTACAAAGTTGTAAAGCAAATGAAATATGAAGAGCCCTCATAGAGGCCTCACAGAACAGTATAGAACTCTTCTTCTACAAAGGCATGAACGGGGTTATAAGAACATGAAGAACGACTTTATAACAAGCAGTGTGATATCCTTATCAAGCCCATCTATTTTCCGGGTTTGTGGAGCCGGACCTGGGCGCCTTAGCCGAGGCCAAACCATGCACTTCGAAATGCCATTGATGCTTGTCCGGGGGGGGGGGTTCCAATTGGGTTTGTATATGTGTGATGTATCGTTGTTTCTTGCTGCAGGGCTTCTGTAGAATAGGTTTTGTACCGAGTCTAGCTTCTGTTTCATTTCAGAGTTTGGGGATTCGGCGGTTGAGGGTGTAGGGAGCTGGGTTGCTGCATCATGGGCCTTGGTATGCTTGTCGAGTCTTTTTGCGCTGCTTCTGGCCGTTCTCTATACATTTCAACCCAGCCAGGCTTCGTAAGAATGTCTGCGCCGCACGAAAGTGCAAACAACACGGGCTTGATAGTTGGTCAAGTACCCTTTAATTCAGGATCCTTTAATGGGGATCCCTACTCTACAACCTACTGGCGGTTGGGGCCTGCAAGATCTTGTTGGCAATGTCGACCGCTGAGGAAGAGTATTTCGAGCAGGTCCTATCTCGCCACCGCGAGGCTGGTTCGATCTTCTGTGCAAACAGGTATACCTTGCCACTCGTCTTAGGGCTTAGGGCTTTCGTCATCGCCAGCAATATAATCGCTTCCTTCGGTGCGAGAGTGATCGTAGCCACGTTTTCATCAACATCCCTGGCGCTACCACTACGTATAATTGTACAAGCATGTCCAGGCGCACTGGCGCGAGAGTAGTGGTAGCTTCCTTGCTCCCAACTCTTTCAAACAGAATTATATAACGGTGCCTTTTTTAACCAGTGGAGGACAGCCAAAAAGACAAGGCCAAGGAGGCCGTATAAAAGTTATGCTGAAATATGTTCAGCATGTTTAAAAACCACAGATTCACCAGTGCCCGACGCCCGCACGGGCCTCATAGAATATTCCGCATGTTTAGAAATCGTCACCGACATATAAATATGTAAACTCGTGGATATGGATATATATATATATAGACTTATAAATTCGCAAATATGTAAATACATACCATAATATGACTATTTCTATACATATATATATATACATATGGAGGGGGGGAGAGAGAGAGAGAGAGAGACAGGAATGTACATACACATATGTATATGTTTATATATATATATGTAAGCAAGCAGTAAGTAAGTATGTATGTATGTATGTATGTACATATATAGGTGTATATATATATATATGTATATATGTTGATGTTGGTATTTATATTTTTATGTGTATATATATGTATATATGTTGATGTTGGTATTTATATTTTTATGTGTATTTATATTCACAGCGAGAGAGAGAGAGAGAGTGCGAGCGAGAATGACAGAACAGGCCTCAGCAGGCCTGCAAGAGACAAAGAAAACAACGTGGGAAGAGCAAATGGAGAGGCGAGGAAGCTTTGCGAGTGTTGAAGGTGAGGGTACTCTGCCCTATCAGATGTCAAGCAGTCCAAGTTGTTTTCAAGTTTTGGAAAAACGTCATCAAAGGCTTTGTTGAGCATGTCTCGCGGAGGCCGCTAGCCCCAAATTCCTCAAATCTCTACCGACTTGAAGCCATGTTTGCAGCAGCTCAATCGCCAGCCCAGTTGAGTTTCGCGCGTGAAACCCTGCTGTTTGCAGTCTTGGTAACCCTGATCCTCGGTGGAGGCCATCCAACATACCACAGCCGGCCTCGTGAAACGACATGGCAAATTCAGCTGCAATTCTGACACCTTTCTGCATCTAAAGGTTGAAAGTTTAGCGTTTGTGCGTCTTATGGCCTTATTGACGCCTCAACCAAGTGCCCAGGTGTCTCCTTTAATTCAAGCACCGACCAATGTCTCCATAGCCCCCAAACCCCCGCATCCACCCCACGGCGCACATTTCAATATAATGCCAGTACTTTCCAACGTCTTGCAACATGCGGTGCCAGCGGTCCCGTGCTTTACAGTTGGATGTTAGGGGTCTTAGAGCAATCGTGTCGATTGCTCGCTGTGTTAATCTTGAACCCCCTTAGTGGCGTCGACCCAGCTGAGGCTATTCTCAGCACCATTGACTCGCTGATGCAATGCTCTTCGGCAGCAAATGAGAAGGCACGCGGCAGTCGTGTCCCAAGTCCGTTGGGAAGATGTAACAGTCGAAAGCCTGCACGCCTGGAGACTTATGTTGACAGCGCCACGTCAGAACCAAAGACAAGCACCGACGACTGAGCACAAGTACAATTACAACGACACGCGACAGTGTGAAGCCGCCCAAGCTGTCGACCTCGGCGATCTTGGTTGGTCTGGGCTTAGCATGCAGAAAAACAGAGGTTCGTTTTTGTTTCAAGTGTTGTCTTGTATACTGTAAGTTGTCAGAATCGGTTTACAGTTAAACAGCTCTGCTACTCGGACCGTTTGCCACATGCCACGGCCGACGCAAACATGCCCAGAGTCTGCGCATGTTTAGGGTTTAGGAGGGTTTACCCCTTGTCAGCTGCTCGTGGGCAACTGAGGTTCAATTCTGTTGTCCCTTGGCCTAGATGGTATGATGTATGGAGAAACTTCTTTCTTCCTTCACCTAGGCATCTCCTGTTTGCTAAGGTATACACATAGTTTTTCGGAACATCCGTCAGGGGAGGAACATCCAACAGTGTGTGGGGCAGTGTAGGGTTTAGGGGCGCATCAGTGCCTCGCACTGAGCCAAGCAAGGATCTCGACCTTAAACCCTGTACCCTAGATCCCCAATCCTGTGTCCTATGCAGCCATACAGCAAGCCCCTACAAGACTTTAAAGAGGAAACCATAAGACCGTAGCCAACCGAAGCCTAAAACCACCTGACCTAAATTCATAATGGTCCCTGAGCACGGGACTCAGGACTTAAGAACCAGGATCGGATCTCCGTGTGGGGATACCCTTTTGCCTGGTAAACCCCACACATATTATACAACACCCTAGGGTGGGAAAAAAGACCAGCATGAGCTGTGCCTGCTGAGGGTTGCGATGCTTGAGCCCAAAAGCCCAACGCATGCGAATCCCGGTGTGGAGAGAACCCAAGCACTTTGGATCTGTCTCTCTGAGAACCCTTTACATTTTCTGAAAATTCTACAACCCCCAAAAGGAATGCGGATCTCAGTGTCGAGATGGTCCTGAAGCGCCTCATGGATGAGGCGAAGGGTCTCGTAGGGGCCGAGGTGGCTAGTGCAGCTCGGTGCTGAAAGACGGAGGGGGTTTTCACAGTGTTTTGGATGCTTTTCAGTGGTTGCATGAGTTCATTGGGGCACTATGTAGGGTCGTTTGCCCTGTGCAGCTGCCGTCAATGAGGTTGTTTTACCGTTTGCTAGTTGTTTCTGTGCTTGCCTTCTGAAATCTCACTTGACAGTGTCGTGCTAAGTGATACCTGCCTGGCACGACTCCGTTAGTGTGGTCGAGCTAGCAGCTTGTTTGCAGACCCTTGGCCCTAAACCCTAACCCTTAAGACGCTATGCCCGCTACCACCAAACGTAGCAGACGAGGTCTTTCTTGTCGACCGTCAGCATGGGGAGCTATACTCGACGGATTCTTGTCGGCATTTCCCCCCGGTAGGACGGTTCTACACGTATAAATGAATCAATTCGGCATATGTATATATATATATATATATGTATGTAAACACATACATACATATATATATATGTATATATATATATATTCAAATTTATATACATATGTGTGTATGTATGTATGTATGAATCTACGAACGTATGTATGGTTGTGCGTGTATGTGTGCATAGGCTCACCGCGCTCGCCAGATCATCCGAACAGAATCTAGGGACCTTTACTTAACAGGTCGCAGCATTCTTTGTTTGCTGCGAGCAGGCTCAGCAGACATGACTAGTGATGACAGTATGAACCCGGCTGCACACACATAGATACTGATCCACAAACACTGATGTCACTCTTAAAACTCTCAGAGCAACGACCGTGAGGGGGACCGTGACCTGGAGAACTATACCCTCTCACGCAGATGCATCGGGAGCACTTCGTTTGTGGAAGTCGTGCAAACATTTTTTGGATGGAGTCGTGCATCAATTCTTGGTCCTGGTGTTGGTGCACCCGGGGCGAGATTGAATCTCCGGAGTGCCATGGGGCATGCAACCACGAACGAGCCGCAATCGAGGAATCGATTGCAGAGAATGAATTCGAGCCCAGTTGGGAAACATTAGTAGGAACTTCCTAGCCTTCATTCCGGTGTCGGAAGCAGTCTTGTTGCTGCCTAGGCGCATCCCAATCATGACTTACACCCGAAACTCAACCTATATACTGAGCTGGCAGGCCGCACCTGCGACCTGAAGCAATAAAGACTTCGCTCGGTCTGAAGATGCCACCGGCGACCAAATTACTGTACAAATCCGGTAGGGTTAATTAAGGGTTTAGGGTTTAGGGTTTGACTAGTGGCTACTGTTTACGTCGCATCACTGGTCCAAGCCAGGTGAATTCTACTGGCAAAGAGATCCGCATTCCCTTCAACTCTGGAGTGGCTGGTAGTGTGGCTTGTTCAGGCGCGAGGCTTTCTGCTGGGATGATTGCTATGGTCACTCTTCGCATCTGCTCAGTACAGATTACAGGGAGTATTCCCTGCGGTACGATACATCCTACCTTGTGCCCCGGGTGGCTTCGCTTCATTCATTCGCCGTCGTCCCCTGCGTTCGAGTATGTTCGAGTCTTCAGGACTCGTATCCGTCGTATCCTATGTCTACACGCACATACTCTCCCGCACCCCGAAACTCTGCTGTAAGGGTGCGCTTCTGGTTTGGAGGTTGTAAGAATGCCGTTTCATTCATGGTTGCAGCACACAGCATAGAGCATTGAGAAAGGTTCGTGATCGTAGTGCTTGTTTTTGCGACTTCGAGCTTCGAAGTTTTCAGCCGCGCTGAAAACCGAAACCTTACACCCTCAAGTTCTGCGAAGCAGCAGGGTCCTCCGCTCTCTGCAGGCGAGCCGCTCATCATCATGGATGCCTATGCTGACGCCAGGTTCAACACCGAGATCGATCGAAAGACTGGTGCGAGACCTGGAGGGGGGTAGTGGACTTCAACGCAGGGTCGGGGAAGCCTAGCAAACTCACCCCACCGGATGTCTCACTTCATTCACATATGTCGGGGTAGTCCCCGGCTTGTGGTGCTTGTGCTCAAGGCCTTCGAAAGGCTACAAGTCTTCGAAGTAAAGTCGGGAATCTCACGCCGGAAGCTTATACCATGTTAAATTATGCAATTCGTTTTGCCGCAAGAGTGTCGAAGTAAGCCACTTGGCTAGGTGGAGTTTGGGTTCCCGTGGCCAGAAGACATCTAGGCAAGCGTGCAAGCGCATGGAGGTTGTTTAGAAGACTTGTGATTCGAACAGTTACGCAATTCTTAAACTCTCAACCCAAAGATTCAGTTTGCAACAAGCCCATGCGTGTCCCCCGAACACCCATTATGCCTAAAGCCCCTGTTCGGAACATGCCTGGATCCACCAGCTGTTTTGGTGCCACCCACGCCTATATCAGGTTTCCAGACGCGAAACATTCTTTGCGTCCCAATACGCGCTCCTTGGTCCGCTCGTAGTTCTTCTCTTCCCCAGCTCCTTTCGTGCAGGCATAGTAGATGCACTATGATTGAAGAGTGGCTTCAGGCTCTCCGACCCAAGATTTCATCTAATTCTCAAGGGCAGGATGTCCAAGTCAGGAGCCAGACAGCAATGAAGTTGCTTGGTGATAAGGGTTTAACCGGGTGTTGGATTTGGGATTTGTGGGGCCGAGGCCTTTAAGGCAGGCATTATCGGGGTGGCCCAGCTGATCAACAAGACCGCTGGGGGCGTCCTCTCCCGCGAAGGACCGGTGCTTTCTCAAAGCATGCTGCTTTGTCAGCCTCGTTGCTCTGAAGACGTAGATAGCGAACGGGGAAATTTTAAACTTTTTTGCCTTATATATATATAAGCTCTATCTTAGAAAGTTTGAACTTTTTTGGGGCCCGGTTGTTGTATTAGAAGAGAGAAGACCGAGTATGGGGGGGGGTTGAGGGTTGGAGTTTGGACTTGCTGGCCCCCGGGTGTTCGATCGGTAGGAAATTTTGGTGCATTCACCGACTTGCTGATAGCATGTCAAGTCATCTAGGCTGATAGCTGCATCGCACCGAAAGAGCATGGAAGCAATGGGTGGTGCTCCTTCAAACCGTAGCTAACCTTCATGTTTGGTGGCACCCGACACCGAAAGACTCGCCCGACATCCATGACCCACATGCATGGGGTTCGGCATGTTGGAGTTGAAGCTGGCAGCTACTGTATGCACACCTTCTACAGGGTAATGATGAAGTATACAACCGGTGAGCAGGAAGCCAAGTACCTTAGCCGCCTTAGCCGCAATGGTAGTAGCGAGAGCGAGAGGGACTGCACATAGACTCGACATGGACGCAACGACCCCCTAGATGAAGCGTACGCAAGTGCAGAATGTCCGGTTCATGAGCAGTACAACAAGTGCTTTGCTTGCTTCCACACATATGCTATGCAGGGATGCGTGCCGCGTGTATGGCGTGTGCCTCGCAGGACACTCATCTTGGCCTTAAGCTTGTAAGGGCTTACATAAGCCTTAAAGAGGGGCCCCTTGCCCTCAGCCTAGGCAACCAAGCCCATAGCCAGGAGAAGCTGCGCGTGCTGCCCAACGCCTTGCTTTCACACAGGATGACCAGCTTTTCTTCGAAGTCTTCGCTTCGCAGGCGGGTGTCAAAGACCGGAGGTCAGAAAGCTCCTCAGATTCTCCAGACAAGACAGAAATCAGGTTGTTAGCAGGAAAGGCAGTCTCCAACCTATTCGAGATCAAGTCGATACATGTCTCAACTTTTCAGGATGGTATGACGAATCCTTACTAGGCGGCCAAGTTGTATGCTTTTCATCTGACTTGGTTCTGGGCCCATACTTGCTATAAACCCTGGCCCTTGTTCCCGCGTAGTCACAGGGTGGGTCTTAGTAGCTGAGTACGTAACCTTTAACCTTTTGTGGCTTATTTTAGCCTACTATAACTCAAAAGGTTAACCCTTTTTTTGGCATAATGTAGGAACCTGATTAAGAAACACCGGGCCTATATCCCGAAAATAGTAAGATTCATATACGGAATCTTAATAAAGGCCCAAGGTTTCTTACACCGGGCATTCGGCCCCTTAGGGCCTGAGGGCCTTAGGGTTTAGGGGTTACCTTAACCCTGAAGAACCTACCTTTTTAAGGACTTGTATAAGGAAATCATAATAAGGAACCCTAAAAAGGTAGGTTCTTCAGGGTTAAGGTAGGGTTTAGCATCCTGAAAGGCCGGTTCGGCCATCATCAGCAGTGGCGTTTCTGAAGAAATGCCAGTGCCAAGCAGTATCTCGTCTTAGATGAAAGGTTTAGGGTTTAACTCCGGGCGCGGCGAAGTGGAAAGTTTGTTGCAAATAGGGTTTAGAGTTTAGAGTCTCGTCTCTAGGTCGCCAAAAGCTAGCCTTTGATGCTTTTGCCTGCTGAGGTCCGTCGCAACAGGAAGGCACCTCTTCAGAGGTCCCGCGGCATTTTCCAGGGCTTGAAAAGGGGGTTTGAGGATGCTAACGCTGGGACTAAGCACTAAACCGGACTTACCGGGAGTTCCGGGTAGACTTGATGCCAGCGTAGATCTCAAGGTTTAGGGTTTAGGTGTTTAGGGATCTTTCGTGCTCACCCGACTGTGCAGGTGCATTACTTGGCCAAAGAGTGATGCAAGGATCTGGCTAGGCTAGTCCCCAGCCCGGCTGCAAAAAAAACAGCGTGTTTAGGGTTTATAGGGGCCTGCAAGCAGCTCTGAGATCCAGGCGGGCATGTACAAGTCTGTGCAAGACCGACTCGGAGTCTAAAATGTGCACCGCTTAGGGTTTACCTAGAGTCTCACATTGTGCTTCCCGTTTGTGTGCTAACCAATTTCCGTGCCAGGATCCTACAAGGTAGCCAAAAAAGGAACTCCAACGGAGGACTAGAGGTAGGGTTCCTCTTTCGACCTCTTTTCTTCGTTAGAGCGTGAGTTCGGGAAGCGGAACGCATGGGAGCATGGCTGGAAGACGACTCACACATAAGATGCACACTGCATTTCAGCGACAGCGACAGCACAGGTTTTCGATCGAAAAGAGCGGTGGGATTCCACAACGAGCACGGGACCTTCCAGGGAGCACGACATCCAACGAATGCCATTCCAAAAGACGGACCCCAAATATGCAGGGCGCTCTGGCGAGAGCGTGTTTCACCAAACATGGCGCTTCAGCGGGAGTCACGGAACCGCCATTGGACGCCTCAATTGCACAGCCACTTAGGCATTGAATCCAGCGGTGCTATCGCACAAAAGATGAAGACCCTGCACCTTGACACTTTCCTTCGTTAGCCTACAGGGTCGCCTTGGAGGATACTGCACGTATGTCAGTAGGAGTTTGCTTTGGCAAGGACCCCAGAAACAAAACTAGTTCAGAATAGTCAGACTTCGAGTATCTGTGAAAACTCTGAAAAATGCGTTTCATGCAGGGTCCTTCTTATGACAACCTCCGTTCGGGAGGCCCCCGATGGGAGTGTCCAATTAGAGACCCCCCGACATGAACCCTTGAGCGCAGGATCGTCCAATATGCTCAGGATCCATAGGAAGGAATCCGTCTCCTTCGTATGTGTCGGAAGCCCACCGATCTTGGCCCGACAGAAAGTCCTTCTTGGAGGAGCCTATGTCTGCGCAATCGTCCATGAAGCCACTGGCTACAGAAGCCGTGCTCGTGGCAGCATGGCAGCAGCATTGGACTTGGACTTTGGGGCTGTATCTTAGCCTTTTGGTGAGAGATTTGCGGTTCGTGCATGGGCTTAGGTTGTTGTTACAAGATTTGTTGAGGAGTTCTTTTCACTTTGCAGGTCCTTCCTTAGGTGGTCCACGACCTGGGCTGCGGTTCTTTCTCTGTTGATTCAAGCAGTATGCTTGTTTTTTCATCTGCGTATTGGTCAATGGAAGGGCACCGGTCTGTGGATCTTCTGAAGCAGCCGTCCTTTGAGCAACCAACACCGCACGCAAGAGTCCTAGCCTAGCAGTCAGTGCCAAGCCGACAACGGGCACTGATAACAGCTTCCCTCGATCCCAAACACTAAAACAAAATCATTTAACACCTCAAGCTCTACACTGCATTCCTACACCCTTTTGATCCCTAATCTCTAATCTTCCCTGAAACTTTAAACTGTTATCCCGAGCCTCTAGATCCTTTAACTCTTATACACTCTTGTCCCTAACCTGGTAGATCCCTAACTATAAAGACTCTTACGCCTAGCCCCAACATCTAAACTCTTACCATGCCAGCCGAGTGCGAGTGTGTGAGTCGAAACTCTTAGCCCAAAGCCCTTAAGAGTCCTAAGACTTGCCGTAATTTCCTGGCCGGATTTGCAGCTTCCGTGGTCCGTGGTGCTCTTCGGTATGTATAGGGCAAGGTGGCAGGATCCAAGGGGTGTTTGGGCTTTAGGGTTTCGGGTTTAAGTTTAAGGTTTGGGGTTTAGGGTCTTTGTTGAGGGTTTGTCTTTCAGGTGTGGGGTTTAGGGTTGGGGCTTCAGGGTTTGGTCAAGACAAGCGAAAGAGATGCAAAGACCGTGTGTAGGCGTAGGGTTAGGGCAGGGCGAGGGGGTTGGTGAAGCTCCTTCTTGCCAAAGCTGAAACCTGCTAGACCCTAGTCCCCAAGCTTTAAATCCCTACATCACTGCGAAAGAGCACAAAGCTGCAGATCGTTCGCAAAGGATGCGACTGAGGAGTTGGAGGCGCGGAGCACCGGAGCGGTCAAAGTTCCTGACATGTACGGATATGTGGGTTTCCTACGCCCTACCTTTACTCTCGTTTGTAGTTCCGTTTTTTGGCCAACCGCTGAATCATATCATATAACCCTATCCGCACAGCTGGTGAACCAAAGCAACTTATATCAACTGAGACAATAGGTACAGTAAGCCCTAAACCGAGGATGCTTAGCGTTTGTGTTGGAGTCCCGTAGTTTCTGGAACCAGGACCAGGAGGTGCCTCGGGCTCAGACGCCTTTCGATTGGGCCTCGAAGTTGGCATCCTAGAGCACATTACCACACAACATGTAAAATATCATATGATGTGCTATAATGTCCTTAAGCATCATATTCTGGTATCCGGCAATTTCCTGCACGATCTCTCTATTGAACATGGAATCAATGCTTAGACTCTAAGATTACGGTTTGGAGCTGGGCTTCGCTCTGAACCAGCGGCCAAGGACCCTAAGATTAGGGCCGGGTATACGGTTTCAAAAAGGGTAACAAAGGGCTTAGGGTCAACGGCTGCCACATCTAAACTGTAAAAACTAGGGTGTCGGGTCTATCAATTAAGCCTAGACCCCAGTTGCAAGGAGAAGATGCTGCTGTTGCAGCCAGTGTTGGATGCGGCAATGGAAAGCTGGAGTGCAGACACCCTGACACTTTCCGAGCTCACAAGGCCCGGCGCCAAGATCTCAAAAGTTGAGGGCTACCTAGTTTACCTAATTGTCGATTCGTTTTCAAGGGCATGTACACGGAAATCGGTTGGGGCAGAGTTTTCGGATTCAGAAGTCGGTCTGGAGGTAGGCCGGGAGCAAAGTCCAGCTTGCTCAGGGTTCGTAGGGCTTAATGTAGGGGCCTAAGTAATTACCAATACTATTTTGGCGGGCTCCTTGTTATAACTATAATAGAATATGCCCCAAAAACCCCGTTCTAATTATTAAAGCCCCTACATTACTGCCCAAGACGTCCACAGTAGCGGCGATTGCTATTCTGTACCCTAAATGTACTGCTGGGCTTGAGGATGTGCATCAGCCATGGACAGCAGCAGTAGAAGTGGCTGCGCGTTTAAGATTCCGGGCGTAGTTGGAGGGGTCACCTCAGCTGGTGAAAGATGTAGGTGTCTTCTGTTTCATGCTCCGTGTGCCAGGGGCAGGCCACTCTACGTCATGAGTCTCTCCGTCATTCGGCATTTGGGCCTCATCCAGGCTTTCGGAATCCTGGCAGCAATGGTCCTTTCATGCGGAGCTGGCCTGGTGTAACTCGAACCCTAACCTAAACCCCTAAACTTCCCAAAATTTAGTGTCTATGGTTTAGGGACTTCCACCTGTTTAGACGGGGTATGAGGGCGATTGTGAGACCAATGCACTGGCTCTTGCGAGACGCTTGAACCAGGCTGAGATAATCGCCGACCAGATGTCATAAACAACCGCACGACCCACGACATTGGAATAGACATCGCTACCTCGATCATCCGCACTAAAACCCTTAGGCTCTAAGGACTTATATCTTAAGGCTTTTGGGCCCAAAGACCATACTATATAAGGCTTTTGGGCTATTTTGAGCCTTAGGGCAAAAATAAGAAGCCAAGGTTACCACAAAAGCTGCTGCGACTTAGGGTCCCGTAGCTCTGGGTCCTGCTGTGAAAGACTCAGGTTTGGATGAGGCCAAGCTGAAGCGATTCCTCATTGAGGTGGAGAATGGCTACCCGCAGAGTAACCGCTATCACAATTCTGCATCTTGATCGCACCCTTGTGGGGGAAGCTGATAGTTGATAGCAGTTGGCATCGTTTTATCAGACAGCAATGGAGCGGAGCAAGGGTTATGCAGCTGGTTCCTGCGAAAAATGTACATTGAGAGGGTTTGAAAACTGCTAGCAGTATATGCTTGGTTGCGAGATGCACCTGCAAATACTCACATGCCAAAAACGTTTAACCTACATAATCTATTCCTAACATATCTGCAAGACCTCAATTCTCGTAATGCTCACCATAGATCTCTCCAACGCCAATTCGAGGATTGCGGATAGCGAGAGTTTCCTGCTTCAGCACTGAACCTTCCGTTCGGGTTTTCGGGTGTCATGGATTGATTGCGGCTATGGTTTGATTGGAGGTGAACTGAAAAGTTGATGGGCTTGAGATGTTTCTTGACTTTAAGGGCTTGTGGCGTGACTTCCGGATGCGTCGCTTGTTAATTGCTTCAGGTTCAGGGTTTTAGCCGGGTTTTGGGTTCAATGGCTTCTGCTGCCTGGAACCGGTTCAGTACCAGTACTGAGACGTAAAAGGTAATGATCGACGTTCTTGTCCAGTGTTGCTTGTTTGGTGTCTCGTGGTTTAGCTATGTTGGCCTTCCACTCCACCTCCCTCGCTCTGTTCTCAACCATGCATGTGCAACTACAGCTTCGGCAACGAACAGGTAATGATGTTCGTACATTAGTCACGGCAGGCTGGTATTATGATTGCGCACAATAAGAAGAAGCTGTCCAGCTATCGTAAGCACAGTAGCTCTGACAACCACAGCAACAATCAGAAGAAAACGGAAGAAATTCTGGCCCAGGCCCATGCAGCATCCGTGGTGCACTTTATGTATGCGCTCCTCGTGCACGGCGGCGTAGCTTTGCAGTGTACCAAGGCTGCGCAGGACGTGCAGGAGACGGCACCTTTCGGTTTACTAGAACCTGCAAGTAATGTAGGGGCCTTGACAATTAGAACATGGTTTAGGAGGGTCCTTATTACAATTATGGCATAATATACCCCCAATCCCTATTCTAATTATTAAGGCCCGTCTAGTAGAAAGCTGGGTGGGTCTGACTGGTTGGATAACTGGGCTTCAGAGTGTACCCGAAGTTTCCCTACCACGATTAACTAAAGCCCTTATCTACCCTCTATTGTAGAGCCTACGTGCTTGCAGCAGGCCCACAAAGAGCACTTGGAGGTGCCGGCGCAACCATGCTTCCCAGCAGACTGTTATGGGAGCTCAGGTTGGTTGCGACGAGGCATCTAGGATACGCTAGGGGTTTCTTGATTATTATATATAAAATTATGCACTGGGCCATGGCTCCTTTATGATGGAGAGTGGGCTCAGGGTGACTGTGTGCGTTACGCTCCTTCTGTCGCGGCTGTCCAACATAGAAGCCTAGTTCGTAGTATTATCTAACTTATAGCCTTACAGTCTTTCTTATACTTGTAGTATACTTGTGACATGCACTCCAAAACACCGCTCGAACCATATATCAAATCTCCTATAGTAGATCTCACCTGGACCTCAAGCCCTAATCCCAACTTTAGCTTCTCTTGTCTCTTTCTGGTGTATCTGACGAGGAGGATATGCAGGTCAAGTTCGTTCAACTAGCAGGCGCGTGTCTGTATCATGTGAGCGTCGAATGCTGGGGCTGTTTGAGGTTTATAAACCGAATAGACCCTATGCGGGGCAGGCGATTTAGTGTTCAGGGGCAGTGGTTCGACTTTTAGTACTTAGAGTTTTTTGTGTGGGATCCAGGCCTTGTTTTTGAGGAACTGAATCTTAGTGGTCATGGCACGCCTTTTTCGGAACCCCTATGAACCCCTTATATACCCCTTGTAGATCCGTTTTACAGCCCTTCTAGCTTAGTAGCTGAGTAGGTAACCTTAAACCTTTTGGGGTTTATATAATCCTACCATAGTTTAAAAGGGTAGTCTTTTTTGGGCTAGGATACTCAGCCCCGAAGCCAGCAACCCTTCTAAAAAGAACCTGATGATCCGCGAGCTTTTGGAGAACGTTGAAGATCCAAGCTTGTTTCTGAGGTTTGAGAACCGTATGCCTTAAACCTTAGGGGCTTTGCTGATTTTTTGGTGTTTCGGAGTTTTATTTGGGCTTTTAGATTCTAGATCCGATGAATTGTGTCGGTCCCCTTCGGATTGAAACCCCCCCCGAACCTCTCTTGTGCCAAGCCCTCGTCAGTGAGACCCCAGTTCAGCCACACTGCCGTCGTTGGTTTGGAACAGTAGCATTTGTGATTTCAGGCGTGATGGTAGATTATGGGCACTACTGGTCACAACATCGCTACTTACCCTCCGGTCAGTGACAGAACCGTCAGAGAATAAGCGATTGGCCCTAGACCCCAAATCGCAAGCCTCCTGTTGGACAGCATCCTCGAAAGCGGCCCTAGTTGTAAACAGTTTTCCAAGTCCCACACCCTTGCCTAAGCCGTATGCTTCGGTACTCCTGCTGGAAAGGCATTCTTGCAGCTCTTTGCCACGACTTCGAGCATGAAGGGGTCACGAACGACTTCCACAACAAGACGTACCTGAAATGCAAAACTTAAGGTCTAGGGCCTAGGGCTTTCGTAGACTACTGTAAGGGTCAAGAGCTTGGGGGAGATCATGGATTCAGTGCTTAGGCAACTTTGGTTTTAGGGCTTAGGGAAACTATTGCTTAGGGTAGCCTTAAACCATCTTAGGCATCCTAGTATGATTTCAGGTATACTCATTCCTTAATTCAGGGATATTGGAGTCTCCTAACCTGATAGATTTGGGATCTCGTACCTGCTGCTGTGCGCTCTCTGACTGGACTAAGGACCCAGTGGTAGAGCAAGGCACCGTTTTAGTCAATCCTGGTGCGAAGTTCACCAGCTGTTTCGGGTTTAGGGTTTAGGTTTCTTTTAAACCCGGAAACCTAAGCAGGTGTTCTCTCGGGAACCAAGTTTGACGGCCTTTTGCGCCGGAGTGCCCTAAGTAGTATGTACATAAGATCTTGAGGTCTACTTATTTGAAACCACCCTAAACTCTAAACCCTTAAACCATAAACCCTAAACCCTTGTGAGAGCGTAAATCCTAAACCGTTCAGATACCCTGTCTGACGGTCCGCAACGAAAGGTTGACAGAGCGGTCTGTGACGTACAACAACAGGCACGCGTCTTCGAGTTTAAAGCTGGGGATCGGTCCCTGAACTCCCTGAACCGTTAAACCTATTGGGGTCAGGACCTGAAACCAGAATCCCTGAACCCCAGACCTAGTCCCTAAACCCTTGACTTTGCCCTTTGGAGTCTGGTGCTTTGCTCCTGAACGTGGGACGAAGAAAGGGCTTCGTATAGGGTTTTGACGGTTTTGAGACGGGTGTTAGAAGGGTTCACAAGGGTTTTAGATGGTTTCGGATGTGAAGAGAAGGGTCTTGTGACGAATGTAGTGGCATTTCCCGGTTGAGTTGCGACTTTCAATCGGGTCTGGCTCTTATCTTCTGAGAGCTCGAACGAGTGCCGACTGGAGCATGGGTCATGGTCAAAGAGCTATCACACCCCAAAACTCATAAACCCTAGACAGTTTAGTCTCAATCCATTGTTGAACTTGCGGCTTGTCGAATTAATGACCTGATAGTATTTGGTTATTCCCTTCCGTGAGGGATCTTGGCTTCAGTGCGGGGGTTGGGGAGCCTGGGTTGAGCCAGCAGGAGCGTGAACGAGCAGCATCACATTGCAGCGGCTTTCCGTGTCCTGATGAAGTCCGCGCCTGGAACTGCAAATCCCATACTCCTAAACCCTACACCCCTACACTCTCGGAGTTACCCTGCAACGCGGGCTTTGCCCTTGCTCGGTAGGAGGGAAAAACACCCTAAACCAAACGTTGGGTTTACCCATTTTACCCATTCCGGCATTTGGGATCCTACAAGGTGACCCGTAACAGGAAGTACAATGGAGACTTTATGGCTTTATGGCCACAATCGAACAACGAGGCGTCGTTCCATTGTAGCCACGCTTTGTGAATGTGGTGCTCGCCTCATCGAAGTTGAACTGATGCACACCTTACAGTCGCGACCCGAAGTACAGGAAATTAGCCCTAAACCCTCAACTTCCTCAACCCGTAGCACAAGGAACCGTGAAGCCCGAAGAAGAGAGTTTCTGCAATGGCGCGTAAAGTTGGATTTTGGGGCTTTCTGAAGTCTCTGTTGGTGACAGAATTAGTAGACTTAAGCTGTTCGACTTCGTTTGCGGGCCTAGTCAGTTCCTGTAAAACCCGACATGGTCACCGGAAGGCCCCACAAGATCTTCTAGCACATCTCAGAAAAAAAGTAGTCAACCCCGACAGGAAACTCAGACAACTGCAAGCTCTTTGTCAGCAGTCGAGTTGAAGCTTACAAGGCCAAGGCCCAAAGCCTAAACTTTGGCCTTCAAGTGCAGTGCAGCGGCATCCCGACCACAAGCCCAGAACCGGTTAAGATTCAGGGATCCCTCGGCTTCTAGGTCTTCGGGTTGAGGTTGAGTTTGAGGTTTAGTGTTTGGGCGAACCTTGAATCGGGTTGAGGATGAAGGGCGCGGGAATCCACGATATGCATGAAAACACTAAACCCTAACATGCTACAGCGAAACTAAGGACATGAACTTTCTGGCGGGGATGAGCAGCGACCACTTCCAGAATTTGAGGCCACGCGCAGCGTGAATGTTGTTTGTCATATTGGTAGGGCTGACATATGGCGACTACTATATAGGTCTAACGAATAACTACATTTTGTTTATGTGTGGGTGGGTGAGCCAAGAACAGATGAAGCCGAGATTTGGAGGCTAGGGGTTTTTGGTCATGAATGAGTTCGAGTGCGGTTGAGAGGGCTTGGCAAAGGCTTGTACAGCAGGTTGTTTTTGTCGCCTCTGAAATGGGGTTCAGAGTATCGTGTTTGCGTGTTCATATTGGGGACTGCCGGCAAAGTGCCAAAGCTGCAAGAGCACATTCGTGGCTAGCTCATGAAGACCGACTTGGGTCGAAGGTAAGCATGAGAAGCACTAAAGAAGCTGCGGGAGTAGTATGTTAATCGTGTTTGGCTGAAGGAGCCAGAGCCGACTACTACTTGCAACTAGCAAGTATAGTCCTTGTACTAGCGGTAGAAGCCAGGAAAGACCGGATGCAGGCCTCATTTCCATGGCTTCTGATCCGTTCACATGTTCGGTAGGAGGCCAGGCCTGGATCTTACAGTTCAAAGCGTCCGGCAGGACTGCTCGCAGATCGTCCACACACTTCTTTTTGAACTCCGAACCCTGAAACATACGGTGCGCATTTTTGTTCTTCCTCCTTGAAAGTTGAGGGGGCAAGCACGTTCAAACCGTTTCGTCGTTACATGTATGTGTGCACACCATGTTCAGTACACAATGACCGCGACCCCCTAAGACGGATCGCCTCAATCCCTTAATCATCAAGTCTGCAATGAGGGGCATCGTGCTAGCCAGCCGGGAGGCAAGGAAATCCTTGGTGATGCGGAGAGCAAAATCCCAAAATCCTTGAACCTTGAACTGTCAAGCATTCAATCACAGCTGGCTTTGAAGAGTTTTGGTATAGAACAGCCACGGTGCCCACCGGCTAGTCCTGCCTATACCCGCCCGAAGCTTGCGACTAACACGAGGTCGCTAATTGTAGAGATGGTCCTGGCGACTGACATGGCCTCGGCCTTAGTTCAGGGAGCCTAAACCCTAACAGATTATCTTCACACCTCTCAAACCCTAAACCCTACTTGCAACGGTCCCACAAGACAGAAGAGAATTGCAAAACCAACCATGAACACTGAATGTAGTAAACCCTAACCCTCCGAAAGAGATGAACCCTCCAAATGAGTGCCAAGCCTAAATTTCAAGTCTTATTTCAGGCCGAAAGCGCACCACAACATGAACTGCCCAAAGCTACCCCACGCAGGGTTGTTTTTTGGGTGTCCAATACAATGGTCGTCACTATCATTCTGTGGCCTGGAGGTTCTGTTAGGATTTGATGGCCGTATCTGGAGATAGGTAGATGCCTGAATCACAACCAACTTATCTCTTGATGTTTGTATTTGTACCTGTTTTTAGCATCAGCCCAGCCGTGAACTATTGTCATCAAAGCCTGCACCCTACAGTAAACTCAGTAAACCTTCAGACCCAAGCCTAAACCCTCAGCCCTGACGCTCTGGTCATGAAATTTTTCTGCCCTTACCTGTGGATCCAAAAACCTACCGTTTTAAGGGTTAGACCCTCTAATTAAGGGGTCAGAACCTACTATTTTGTAGGGTTTGGGGCCACAGGTAACTCTGAGCCCCAAACGTGCCCCAAACGAGGTGAATTTGAACCGGAAGCTTCCTAAAGAGAGTGGACTGAGGGTTTAGGGTTTAGGGTGCTTTTTGTTAGATGGTGGGTACCTTATTCAGTGGCTCATATGTTCCGGATCCTTTTGTATAATACGGTTCCTTTGTGTCTGAAACTTTCACTTCAAGGCCCACTGGTAGTTGCAAATAGGCTCGTGAGTATTTAATTCGGGCTCCAGCTGTTCGTAGCTGTGGTTCTGTAACGCGCCGCGCGTATTCCGACATGCATATACAAAGGCACATGCGCAGGGACACAACTGAAAGACACGCACTACGTTTCAGGGGGTTATCCCAGGCCTTGAACAACGAGCTTCTGGCCATTTTCGCACAGAGTGTCCAGGCCACTGGGATATACCGGATACCGGAATCGTTGAAGCCTGGTAAGTCGTGATGCTTTGCAAGAGTGTCTATAATAACTAACCATCACAACGATATTATGAATCACTGTTGGTGTTTCGATTCTTGCGGTGTTCGCTACACGCGTTATAGGCGGAGGGACCCGGCAAGACGCAGTAAGATTGGGTTGTAACTCTCCTCCGCTTGGTCTTCGCATATCGCATATCAGGTCGCACAGAAACCCTAAACCCTGAAACACGGGTGTGAACACGCAGCTTTGGGCTTCACAGTTCTGGGCTGGATACCGGTGCATGTCAGGCATCCTACTCGGAGCCAAACACGTTCTGCAGATCCCTATGCGCCCCACCCTTCAACGACCATGGGCTATTTTCTTATAATTGCAGTAAGGTGCTATAAGGCATGGTACATGTAGGCACCAGCAAACAGTCTGCGCCAGCTCGAAGTAAACCTCATAAGCCTTGCCTGGCTGTCCGCCAGGCGTTGGGTGCTGAAGGCTTCTCACCTTCCACGGCTGAGGAAGCCTCTTTGGTGCTCCTCTGCACTGCTGTCCCAAGAGTAGGTTTCAGGAGTTGAACTCGCAGAATGCATGTTTCCGGCAGCTGCAATCTCAACAATTTCCTGCACATATAGCATTCACGAAATTTGCGCCGAGCCTGAGCAGACCAACCGGCAGGTGCTGAAGTTTGCGCTCAAATGCGCAGACGTTGGCCACTTGGCACTGGACTGGCCCGGACACTTGCGATGGGTACAGCGGCTGGAAGAGGACGGACCGAAGGTCAGAAAGGAGTATGATATGATCGTACTCTTAGACTCTACAAGCACGGCTGCCTGAATGGTCCCGACCTTCTCAGTATAGGCCGGACAAAGTTATCTGCTCACCACGTGCCAGCGACAAGAGCTGTCGATGAGTAGACGTCAGACAGTGCATATATGCTTCGCCTTGAGAAGATCAGAGGTTGGCTGTTCCGGGGCAGGGATGTACTTAGACCTTTGTCAAATGGCAGTTTGGTTTGTGCAGCAAGAACAGCGTTTTGCTTGCCCCGGAAGGCCGTCCCCACGACCCGCAGCAAACCGCTTTGAACCTTCCCTCCACCCTGTATTGTTGATTCCTGCCAGGAGTTCTTTCTGCAAGGTGATCGTGAAAAGGGCTTGAAATTAGATCCTGGCTTTCTGATGGACCGGGACAAGAGTCTTGCCAGCAGCTTGTGCAATTTTCTGGGCAAATCAGAGTCCGGGGCTTGGGCAGAACATTCGCTGGTGTGCTCTAAACATAATTAAGACGGCTGTATTCACAAGCCGCAGATGCAATAAGCCGCCGTGCAGGATCGTTTGCCCAAACAGGTAGCCACTGGTAAGCCAGCGGCGGACAAGTGGCTCATTTCATTCAGGACACATGTTCTATCATGTTTTGAAGGAGAGTCCGTTCATTGACCAAGATAGCAAAGTTTTTGGTTGTGAGGTAGACGCGTTTGAAGGATCGCTCAGCATTTACGCACTTCCTCCAGGAGCACAGTCGAGAAATACCCTCGCTGAGTGATAACGTTGCTTTTTCAATCTCTAGTACTAAGTTTGCAGGTTTGTCCTGGATATGATACTCAAAACGGCTGACAGCTCATGCAGTCGAACCCCAGGTAAAATCCAGTCAGCCGGAAGACTGAACCGAAAGCCCTCACGGGCTGCGTAGGTAACCTGTAACTTCTTGAGGGTGTGTCTATATATATATATATGGGAGTTTCCGAAATTAGGGGTACCTTATGTTGGGGTCCTTACAATAAGGATCCTACTATTTAGGGTACTATATTAGGGTTCCCTATTTCCCTATTTTCGGAAACTCCCGTATATGAATATGTAACCCTGCCTTCAATCACAGCTGAACCTTCTTTGTGGGCAGCCCCTAAGAACCATGGCACCCTGCTGACTGCCCACATGCTCAGGCCCGGTGTGTCGCAAACTCAAGACGCTTGGCTGGGTCAACGAGACCCTACACCCCTAAACCCCCCCAAACCCTAGTTTGGAGGAAATCTAGCTTTCAGCCTGCTCGCACATGCGGGCCTTAAGATCTCACCATCGCAGTCGTAGCTAGTTCTGAATGTGTTGCACAAGTACTTCTTCTTTCCAAAGGAGCAAAGGCGGTGGATATACAGGTAGCATGATATTATTTCTTTTGTTTTCAACACCCGAAACTCCTGGCCCGAATCCCTACTGCCAAGAAGTCCCGAGGCTGTAGGTGGCCAAGAAAATCAAGTTCGGGTCTTCTCCTTGTGCTTAGGGCATACAAAAGGCGTCGAAATAGTTACCAATACGGGCTTCCTTATTATAAATATAGTAGAATGCCCCCCCCCCCCCAAACTCTATTCTAGTTATTAAGGCCCTCATTAGGGCTTCTCTTTTCAGGGTCTCATAAAGGAAGCCGGAGCCTAGCCACAAAAGCTTTATGAATTCCAATATAGGGGCCTCAATAATTATCCTTATTCTAATTATGGTATAACGGGCTACAAACCCTCATTCCAATCATTAAGGACCTATATTACGGGCATCCGTTGCATATTCCTAAAATCTCCTCGAACAGAGCACCGAGCGCGATTGGTTCGAGAAGAGCTTTAGACTTGTATGATCCCGTAAGTTGCAGCCACATAGTCCAAAGTTCCTTTTTGTTTGCCTCCCAAACCGGGTATGCTTAGAGTTTAAGTTTTCAGAAAGGGTAGGTGAACAGAACTAACTACGTGGGCCTGCTTATCAAGATGCAACTTGGCCGTATGCCGTCACCTCGCGAACTCCATAACCCCATAGCTCCAAAGCCTATCATATGCTGCGACAGCTACGGACTCTTCTGCGTTCAAGGCCAGGTGTTAAGACCCTGCAGAAAGGTGGAATGCACGTGGTACTACAGGGGCCAGCCACGCCTTGTGTTCGAATTTCGGCTTTAAGCCAGTCCATCATGTGTATATCCCGCCACGTATATACTTCAGCTTACTGCAGCGAAAACAATCGCACACTTCGGTTGGTCCGTGCGTGTACCCTGCTCCCTGGACCAGAATCGCTCCAAGCCCTGGATCCCATAAAGCTTCTGAGGTTCTATCCTCTTGAGTTCTAGGGATCTACGTACTGGAGGTTTTGCATGATACTACGGGTAATCATAATAGCAAAAAAGCCTTCATGACGCTAGTCAAATGTTTGTATTCAGACGGGTGCGCAGGGTGTGGAGAATGCCTGGACGCAAGCCTAAACCCCATCTTCATCCGAGTCCGAGGTGGGTTTTTTTGATGCCATCGTTTTGCCACTCTTCCGGTCTTTTCATCAAGCTTGTCCAAGAGCAAAGCCTATGCTGGAGATCCCTGGCCCGTTTCGGATAGGTTTGGGGCTTTCAGCTTTATAGGGTTCAGGGTTTAGGGTTTAGGGCAGATTTAGGGTTTAGGGCAGTTTTAGGGCTTAGGCGGGTTACTGGAGGCACTTCAGAGAGACTTCGATCAAAGAAGGCTTTGGGGATGCTGCTTGCCACGGGAAGCAGAAGGATCCTTACCCAGAGGCCCCATAGTAGTTCCTTTTTGGGATTCATATTTAGGACCCTATAAGGTAATCCCAAAAAGGAACTACTATGGGGCACACCGTTTTTTGGGATTACCTTAAATATGAACCCCAAAAAGGAACTACTATGGGGCCTGCGGGTAAGTAAGTGGCAGTGCTTCGACGGGAGACAGTGTACTGATACTGAGATTCTGTCACAAAGCCCGAGTGAGTGCGGGCATTGCTAGAGATCTTGTAAATAGTAAAGAATCACCGCTGAAGCTCCGTGCGCAGTGTTTGGGATATCTTCTGTTGTTTTTATAAATATGAATAGATCTCTAAAAGTTGGGTCCCTGTTTCGGTCCCCAAAATAGTACGGCACCATTCGAAAAAGGACCCTAAACGGGACCCCAGTGTAGCGAACTACACACATACTGTTCCAAACCGTTGTTCAGAGGTCGGGTTCTCAGCTGTTTCCCTCATTCCCCGGCCCAAACCACGAAACCACGAAGCCAGTCTAAATCCTAAACAGCAACCCTACGCCCTAGACCCTCTGGATGCAACGGCAGAGAGAGAGAGAGAGAGAACCCTACGCCCTGAACCCTTCCTGTGGCTGCAGACTTCGGAGTGCATTGCTCCAGAACCCGCATTGGGAAAGCGTTCGGTCTGAGGGTTCAGGAGGTTGAGGTTTAAGGGTTTAGGGCTTAGGGGGTTAAGGGGTTAAGGGTTTAAAGGTTTAGGGATTAAGGGTTTAAGGGTTTAAGGGGTTAAGGGTTTAAGGGTTTAGGGTTAAGGGTTTAGGGTTTAGGGGTTTAAGGGGTTAAGGGTTTAAGGGTTTAGGGTTTAGGGTTTAGGCGTTTAAGGGGTTAAGGGTTTAAGGGTTTAAGGGCTTAAGGGTTTAAGGGTTTAAGGGCTTAAGGGTTTAAGGGTTTAAGGGCTTAAGGGTTTAAGGGTTTAAGGGGTTAAGGGGTTAAGGGTTTAAGGGTTTAAGGGTTTAAGGGTTTAAGGGCTTAAGGGTTTAAGGGTTTAAGGGGTTAAGGGTTTAAGGGTTTAAGGGCTTAAGGGTTTAAGGGTTTAAGGGGTTAAGGGTTTAAGGGTTTAAGGGCTTAAGGGTTTAAGGGGTTAAGGGGTTAAGGGTTTAAGGGTTTAAGGGTTTAAGGGTTTAAGGGTTTAAGGGGTTAAGGGTTTAAGGGTTTAAGGGTTTAAGGGTTTAAGGGTTTAGGGTTTAGCGGGTTAGCGGGTTAGGGTATCGGGTAGAGGCTCTTGGGGGGTTAGGGCTAGCCCTTTTGCGGTTTTCTGGGGTTTAGGGTTAGGGTTAGTTTAGGGGTTTAGGCTTTAGGGTTCAGAGTCTTCTGAGTCCGAGGAGAGTGGAGTCAAACTACGCCGATTGGAAGACGCTGCAGAGACGAGTGAAAGCTTAACAAAAACATGCCGGAGTGGACGGGCACAGGCGGAATCCCAGATCTTCCACGATCTTCCTGGGCACTGTATTATTTTTAGGGTTCAGGCTTCCTTTTGAAGTGTCATGTGTTTCGGCTTCCCAGAACCTGTCAGAATTCGACTTCTGTATTCCGCCTTATGTCCTTCACCGCACCAAATACCCGCGACGACCACCTCTTCCGCACAGCTCCCCAGTGCCAGAGGCCGGGGAGAGATGTATTTCTGTGGATCTCCAATATCCCTAAACCCTAAACCCGCTACTTGCCGTTGTCGTATCGCATACCCCTTCTGACAGCTGGGATCATGAGTGACATATGCTCGTGGATCCGTTAACGAAGTCGTCGAACCTACTTCAGCAGACCTTGCCAGGCTTGTCCGAGTGTGAGTGTCAAAAACCCTAAACCCTAAGCCCTAAACCCTAAACCCAATAGTCTCCTGAGAAAAAAGTGCTTCTTTCAGTATAGTGGTGCCTCACTTGGGTCTTTTTATAAGCAAACATCAGGCGCCTTTCCTGGTGCGCACTCAGCCGGCTATATAGGGTGATTCTTGTCGTTCTTTCGGACCGGAGCCTTGGCCGGTCCGTGTTTGGGGTTTCAGGTTTAGGGTTTAGGGATGTTCTCCTGCACACGCTGTTTAAAAGGGATGTTCCAACCTGTTGCTGAGGCACGTGATGTAACTCTGGCAAACCCAGAGCCTCCAAAACCCCTTAATTAAGAAATATACCTTAAATTATAATAGGATCCCCAATATGATTTAAGGTATATTCCTTAATTAAGGGGTTTTGGAGGCTCTGGGAACTAGGGTTGGCGCAACAAAACCCAGTTTCGTCCATATGGCCTGGTTCTCCATCCTGTGCTCATTATTCTTTGAGGGGTTCTCATAATATCTTGGGGTGATGGATGAAGTAGGAATATGTACAACTAGATTGATGTGAGCTTTGTGAGAGTTTCGGTAAGGCTTGGCAAAACAAAAGCTGGATGTTTTGGGCTGTTGGAGCAAGTTGGAACTAAAACGCTTAACGTGCGTGAAACGATAGAGTTTTGCTCGGGGAGAGACGTGTGGGCTGCGGCAAACATCAAGGACATGCTACTCGTATAAAAAAGTAGAATTTCATCCTCAGTTTCGAGTGTTGAGGGCCTCTACGGAGGATATGGCCGCCATTCGGGCCTTTAAGGAACCACTGAAGCTTCATCATCCGGAAGCTGTCGAATACTTGACTATCCCGCAAGATCTTTCGTTGGAAGAGTGGCTTTATCTCGTCGACATTTTGCTACATGTACAGATGAGTTGCTCCCTGCATGACGTGGATCCGAAGCTTCTGTTCTGCCATGAGGAGCAGCTCAGTTATGACAATCCTGCACGAAGTCTTATGTGTCCCACAAGCACGCCCGGCGTGCCTGCGAGCCAGAAGCCCCCCAAGCCTTTACAAAATTATACCTAGACTCTAAACCCTATATTAGCCCCAGAATCGTAAACCCTGTAATCTAAGAACCTGATTAAGAAACCCTGGGCCTATAACCCCAAAATAGTAGGATTCAGGAACCCTAATGAAGGCCCAAGGTTTCTTAATCAGGTTCCTACATTAGCCAGTACTTAAACGGAAGCCCTAAAACGACCCAAAACCGGCCCCAGACTACACGGACTCGGCACGGCGACCTTATCGGGCTTTAGGAGAGCAACTACCCAAAGGCCCCTAGTAGTTCCATTTTGGGGTTCATATTTAGAATCCTATAAGGTATGCGGCCTCTGGGTAATGGTAACCACGGAAATGAGCCGGCACGGAAGGTGTACCTCCCTTATGGCTTGCAGCCCTCTCGGGGCAGCACGGCGACACATAGCAAGCTTGGCCAGCCGCCGTCCTGAACCCTAAACTCTAAACCCTAATTCTTTCCCCATGATTTCCATGGGTGGATGGAAGAGAGTCCCCTAAAAAACCCAAACCCTAATTCGAAAGTCGAACATCTCGCTGGGGCATGATTGTGGGCAGCAGCAGCGTCTTTTCAGTTTTTCAACTCCGTGCCACTGGTGAGCCTTGGATGTCCCTTCATGTGGGTTTTTGCCGTCAGGGCCCATGGACGTTTTAGTGAGAGTCCAGTTGCAAAAGGGTTTAAGGCTTAGGGTTTTGAGGGGGTTGTTCAGTCAATGCTATGATTACTATGGTGACTGCATTTGCTGCGACGTCTTGCTTTACTTGTGTCGTATGATGCTGGTTTACTCATACTCGCAACCGGCGGAAGTGCTGTGCTTATGAAGCGCCACAGGAATAAACACCATGCCAGTATGCCACATCAGGACTTGACTGGTGTTTTTAATCGGGATCATTTCTACGGCGTGGGGAATGCGCAGCATCCCTGATCTCATGCTTGACGTGTGTTGCTCGCAGCGTGAAGTTCCAAACACGGAGAGCCTGTTGCTAGTATGAAGATGACTGGCTGGTTCATGCTGACTTATCGTGCCGCCCTAAACCCTAAAGCCTGTGAGCGTCGAAACCCTAAAGCGTAAACCCTAAACCCGAAACCCTAAGGAAGGCAGGGGTTTGTAACTTCAACAAAACCCCGAAGAAGTCGAGTATTGCATGGACAGTGTGCCCAGTGCTTGCTCGCTCGAGCTTCGAGCAAAGACAGCAGGCAATGCGACTGCACTGGACGGATGGACAGACCGATGGAATGGAACATTTTAGAACAAGAAGGGCATGATAATCGCTGACTGGCTGCAAACAGGCTTTTAAAAGGGTGCAGGGTTTGAGCTGCTCTCTGGCATTCGGAAACTGGCAGCATGTACAGGTATTTGCGGGTCGAATCCTGCTCAGTGGATTTTCGTGGGCTTGCCAGTGGCGTTCCGGCTCCAACTGACGGCGAAGTCGATGTACTCGATGAGCGGTCTCGATCGTGAGGTGGAAGGTTCATTATTGCAGGGGCCTAAATAATTACCAATACTATTTTGGGGAGTTCCTCATTATGAGTATAGTATAATGGGCCCCAAAACCCTATTCTGATTATTAAGGCCCCTACAATATAGCAGCCGGCAGCATGTCACCCAACCTCTCCGGCGGCATATTAGCCACAGAGTTTCCAGCATCCTTTGCCAAGATTGGAAAAGGTATCCACTACCCTGGCTTCTTGTTACGGGGTTTAAATTCAAGTTACCATAATAAAGAAACCATAACATATAATATAAATCCCTATTATGGTAACTTCAACCATCAACAAATCCCTTAACAAGACCCCACTACCCGGAGCTATATCCCTTAATTAAGGAATATACCTGAAGTCATGTTAGGGGTCCTAATTATAATTTAACGTATACTCCTCAACTAAGGGATATTGGAGTCTCTGGGGAGCTATCAGCGGATGCATGGAGCCTCTGGATCTTATCGTGACTTCCATGTCGTGCGGTTGACGTGGAGTCCGCCGCGAAAGGCAGGTTTCGAGTTAATATAGGGGCCTAAACAATTACCTATACTATTTTGGGGGGTTCCTTAACATAATTATAGTATAACGGGCCCCAAAACCCTATTCTCATTATTAGGGGGCCTATACTAGTTGCCATGAGGCTTTCTGATCAGGGGCGTAAAGTATAGGCTATAGAGTAACCTGAACATTGTAATTATACTTGTGCTTAAGTGGTTGAGGTTTTTCCGTTTAGCAAGACTACCCCTTACAGTTTATATACAGTTGTAATATCATGTTCCCTGCCCTAAACCCCGACTAAAGGGAAACTAGCAGTCTGAAAATGTTTTCAAAAACAGAAACCTAAACCTTGCTAGGTAGGAGCGAACTACCCTAAGCCCCTAATTAAACGAAGCTCGTCTCTTCATGGATGTCTTTGCATGGCAAAGTGCCAACTTCGGGACTGGACTTGTGTAGCCGGGCGTTTGCAAGACACGGCTCGCACGAGGCGTCTTTCGGGTTTTTCAGGGGTTAGGGCCTTTGGGGCCATAAGTTTTGGGTATAGCGGTTCGGGTTTACAGTGATCTACATAGTGTGTGGCTGTCTGCAGTGTGGGGCGACCATTCGGGGTTGGCCTGAATAATGTGTTGCCGTGACCCGCCTGACCCCCTTGACTTGGGTTGGGGGTCTGGGTGGGTTTGACACATACGGGCATCGGAGGGGTTCGGCTTGGGCTCTGCGATCCTCCGCGGATGCCCAGCCCGAGTTGTGGGTGGGGGCTGTGGAGGGAAACTAGCTCTTGAGAGGGGTGTGGGGGTTGGGCTGGGAGATAAGCTCTTTAGAAGGATGTGCAGTTGGTGAGTACCAGTACAGTAGTAGTGTAATGGTAGTGCAGTAGTAGTGGTACGGGAGTAGTACAGTAGTAATGCAGTAGTACAGTAGCAGTACAGTAGTTGTACATCAGTAGTACAGTAGCAACACAATAATTGGACAGCAGCAATAAAGTAACAGTACAGCAGTAGTACAGTAGTAATGCAGCAGTGGTAGTACAGTAGTAGTACAGTTTACAGCGAAATGAATAAGCCCACGAAAAATAAAAGATGCCCACGACACTAAAGACTGGCACACATTAAGCTGCATTTGGCTTTATTGTTGGGGTGCTGCCTGCTTAGGTGACAGGTCCGATATGTGTTGCGTCCATGGCTTCAAGTGATTGAGCCTAGTGCGGTTTATGAGCTTGTGTTCTTAGGCCGGTCGGCTTTTTCGATTGATCCACAGATCGCTTGTGGGTTTGGTGGCTTCTGCATCCTCTTCTGGTGTTCGAGCCATTTGTGGCTGTCGGTCGAAACACGGAGAGGCAAGCTGGTGTTCGGAAGCATTCAATTCACAACAGGTTGCACTCCGTCGTACACCGAACAATTTCTTTGTACTAAACCTTACACCCTAAATTAAACCAAAACCTTCAAAATGAGCCCATGGCAGCCGTTTCTTGACTCACGAGAGCCTGTGCATAGGTCCACTGCAGGGACTTCTTGCCGTCCTGGGAAACCTAAAGCCTTTTGAAACGTTGCTAGTCTTACCTTCGACCCAGAGCAGACGGCGGAATGCCTGGAGAAGCTATAGGAGCTGTCTCGAAGGGGTTCGTGTTCTCGGAGCCCACATGCATCGCCTCGTACAGCAGAGGCGACCTGGAAGCTTCCAGGGCAGACCTGGCCGCGAAGCAGTAGCAGGTATCCCGGGCAAGGGCTCAGGGCAGCTGCAGGACACAGCAAGGATGAAATCAGGAATACTCTTAACCGCAGCAAGTAGCGAGAGAAATGGCCACTGCCCGAACTGCTAATGGGCCTTAGTAATTAGAATAGGGTTTTGGGATATATACTCCTATGACTCCTATGATTCGAATAACGAGCCCCCCCAGAACAATATTGGCATTTATATAGGCCCCTGCCCAGCAGCTCCTGTGCCCATGATTCTCTCAAGCCTGTCACGAGAAATGGGCTTAAGGTCTTGAGACAGTATGTATAGGGTTCTGAGTAGTCCATAGCGGTATACACTTGTAGCCCCTATCACAACTATCGTAAAATTCGTGAATCCGCAAAACCCTATTCTGGTTCCCGCGGCTCCTATGGAAGTAGGTCGGAAGCATTGGATGGTGTCACCAACCGGTTCCGGCGGCAAACGCTGGCGAAAACAGTGCACTACGGTTGATGATATGAATCCTGCATTACCCATAATACGGAATATACCAGTATTCCCATAGTTTAGGCTCCGTAAGGTAATGCAGGATTCATATCATCAACAGTATATACTATGCTAGAGAAGCCCAAACATGGCCGGGAACACCGGGACATGTTGGCGGTTTGGGACCGCGCAGCTGCCTACGTCCGGGCGAGCGCATGCGAGGCCAAACCTTACCTAGCACCCAAAATTCAGGACGACCATGGCCTACGACATCGCATGATCACGGTGAGCGCGGCAAAGGACCTTCCCCCGGTTCCTAAGTCGTGTTGCATGTGTCCTGCAGCAGAGGATTCGGAAGATTCGATTGTCCTGGAACTATGTCCGTGGACTTGTAGCAGTTTGAAGACAGCGCAGAAGTGGCAGGGCCTGGCAGAAGATGACTGTTCACGTTCGGATGTTTCGATGTTTCTAAGGCTCAAGCCCTCGAAGGGATAATATAGGGGCCTGAATAATTACCTATACTATTTTGGGGAGGGTTCCTTATTATAATTATAGTATACTGGGCCCCAAAACCCTATTGAAATTATTAAGGCCCCTATCTTAGTTATTCTGGATCTCCACAAATGAAATTGAAGCCACCGCTGGCTTTGCAGACCTGCATGTTTGCAGAGAGCTAGCTGCATTGAGTATGAAGAGACGGAATCGGCTTTGGCGAGTGGGTCTAGGGTACGGCACAGAGGCATCAGTACAAAAGCGTGGCCCCCAATGGTTCAAGGAGACGTTTCTTTTTCGACGCCCAGCATGGAGATGCTGCAGCTGAAAAACTCGCAGACCCCATGTCAGTTTCTTAAGAGGTCGAAAAGATATGGTCTGCACCTTTAGCAGTACTATAGTGCGTGGGTTTTACCGGCTTTATGTGGAGGTGTGGTTTCAGGCGGCAGCTGCCAGCTACGGGTATCCATCGGACCTCCATATTTTCGGCAGTCGGCCCTGCATGTCTTCTTGCGCATAGCCTCGTGGGGGGTTGCAGAGTGATTTGCTCCTGCATGTCGGCACAACGCCACCCTCCTTGTAGAAACTGCGTGAAGGTCTTTCCGACCGCGACTTAAGGGTCACTTGTTGGCTCAGCTTGCACAATTGGGCTAAGCTCTGATGGCTGATCGTACAGAGCCATTTGGGGACGATCTCGATCAACTCAGCCCGCTGCAGAATATTCCATATATTCATCATGATCCTAATCTTAAGTGGCTTGACCCACAGGCCCCATACTAGTTCCTTTTTGGGGTTCATATTTAGAATCCTATGAGGTAATCCCAAAAAGGAACTACTATGGGGCCTCTGGGGAAATGCCCTCCGAAGTCTCATGTTCAATCTGCTTCCGATTAAAGAGCACCCTAAACCTCCGCAAGGATTGCTAAATCACGGAGTTCACAGAGCATCAGTTTTTCACAAATTTGAAGCACTTGTCTCCCGGACCCCTTCTTTCATTTATCTATCTATCTATCTACCTACCTATCTATCTATCTACGCATTGTACCAGAAACAAATGTATGTTTATGTGCATATATATGTATATTTATATATATATATATAATATGTCTTATATTAAATTAATATACACATATAATTTCAAAAGGTTGAGATACGACATAGACGTTGTGAAGTAAGGCAGGGTTACGTTCACGTGCAACGCTTAGATGCGCACCCGGGCAAGGGACCTTGATTTGAACCGGTGTTAAGCAGCAGATCTTGTTAGCCGAAATACTGTAAGAATAGGCAGTATGGGTCTACAAAACCAAAATACATGCCAGCTCAGGTACATACATCCGTAAGCACACGCTTGTGTTTGTGTCCGTGGGCTTTGTTCTTCCGATGGTTGAACCAGTTGAACCCGGATGGTATGAGGTAGCCGTAGCCTTCATCACGAGAAACACTCATGTAGCCCACTCTCACCACCATGCAGGGAATCGCCCCGGTACTTCAGCCCAAGTGGTACTTACTTGTTTCATCCCTTCCAGCAGACGATTCCTCTTTGAAGTTATGCTTTGATTCGTCAGCACTGTCTTGCCACCATAGCCCTGCATGGGCACCATTCCAAATCTGACCTTTCCGGCAACTCTGTGTGTGCCGATCTCGGCTCCCAGAAGAGATGAACCCCTGTGGCTCTTGTAAATGACAGACGTAGCCACTCCAGAGGACAGCCAGTCGTAGTTGTGGTCGTCGTGGCGGTGGGCAGTGGCAGTAGCCGTAGCAGTGGCAGTAGGAGCAGTAGTAGTAGTAGTAGTAGTAGTAGTAGTAGGAGTAGGAGTAGGAGTAGGAGTAGTGGTAGTAGTAGTGGTAGCGGTATTAAGTGATAGTGGCCGTGGTGGTGGTGGTGGTCGTGGTAGTGGGGTGATGGTAGTGACTGGTATTGGTAGTCGTAGAATGGCAGTGGCCGAGGTGGTGGTTGTGGTAGTGGTAGAGTAGTAGTGGCATGAGGAGTAGGAGTAGGAGGAGGATTTCAGACGAGTTGGAGGGTTAGCAGCAGTAGTTGTAGCAGTGGCAGTGGCAGTAGCACTGGTGGTAGTGGTAGTAGCAGCGATAGCAGCAGTAGCAGCAGTAGTAGCAGTAGTCGTTCTGGTGGTGATGCCTGGTGTCGGTATACAGACATGTGAGAAAAAGATGTTTGTGATAGTGATGAGAAGCTTGACTTTAACTCCGCTTCCCCGGCAGCTAGCGAGATACATGCTCGGGGGGGCATGCTCCCACTTTCTACTGGTAAAGTCTAGACCCTACCGCCGGCATTGGATCCCGCAGTATAGTGTGAGTCCATTGCACACGCACCCTACACACTGCACCACGAAACTCTAACGAATCTGAACGCCGACTCAACAACCAAAAGCAAGAGCTCACCGTCATTTGTGTGCAGACGCACTGGAAAGTTGTACTTCAGATTTCTGATGTCCTTTTTCCCTTTGCTTCATGGTAGGAGATGCCAAGCCCTAAACCTTAGTTCGGGCTTAAGGTAGACGTCGCGATGAATACATTTAGGCGAAGTCCCAGGTTCGTATCCCAACACTGGCTGCATCCTGGGTCTCCAGCCCCGGGCGGAGGTTTCACCTGACCTCGCCATGTTTGGGCCGAGGGTTTTCCGCATTCACAGCAGCCTGGGGCCTTGCCGAACGTTGGTGCCTGGGGTTTGGAGGCGCTCCTGCGGGTTAGTTATGACTTCTGGTGACGACTTTGTATTGTAGGTCTGCTCAAGCATGGTGGACGAGTGCTAATAGCTGCTAGGCAACGGCTGGAGAAGAAGATTGCTGCAAAGGGTCGTGATCGTTGTCATGCTTGAAGTCCTTATGTCAGTCGTCGTGTTCGTCGTAGTGAGAGCGGTGCTCCAGCCCGGGCTGAAAAGCATGGCAGTAGCACGTGCTCTAGTTACAATGCTGCAGGATCAGCATCGTCGTGATCGTTGCAATTCGTGATAATTACCTCCCACATCTACTAGCCACCGCCCCGAACATGCCCTGTATACTATATTCGCTCCAGAATGTTAAATGTTGTCCCATGTCCCCCCACCCTGGGCCAGCATTAAGCCTGTTTCAGAAACACGGGGAACGAACCGCGAACCAGACTCGATGAAGTAGGCAGCAGGGCCGAGCGGCGGTGCGAACTCTTTCGAGAGCGGATGAGGTGTTCGTGCAAGGCTGCTGGTGTGATTCTGTGTGTTCTGACTCCCGGCTCCCAGACATAGCATCTTCGAGGTTTGCGCTTTGCTATGTCACGAGACTGTGCAAACTGCATAGCTCTCAGTCCGTATACCTTTCAAAGCCAATATTCATTTGAGTACTTCTCTAAATTGGGTTCGCTTTCTGCCAAAACAGTACGGCGCGCTTAGAAAAAGGACTCTAAAAGGGACCCTAATTTACCCACTTGGCTTCTGCATTGTACAAGCGATCCAGCTGACTGGATTACGGGCTGAAGCAGCAGTGCGCAGCGGGAGTTGCTTCAAGACGAGACCCTCGAGCAAAGTTCGCACAAGGAAAATTCAACCAGTTCCTCATTATGTATAACTGATGTGTATATGTAGATATATACGTACATACATAGATGCGAACATATACATATACATATATACCTATGCATATTTTGTGACTATGATGATTATTACTGTTTTTACCACTATGGTTAGTATGCTTTTTGTGGTTATATGATACTAACCTAACATATATATATATATATATAATGGATAATGACGTATATACCATACATTTTACAATTTTCCTGATCCGTAGTTAGAGATGTTGGCTGCCTGTCCATTGAGACAAGACACATTAGTTGGCGACCTGACGGTGAGCCCGTCGCGTTGCTTACGTTGAAACTTTTGTGTCGCTTAGCCGCTGTTCGTGAACATCTCCCCTAATATGAAAGACAGTGCTCAGCCTGGAAGCTCTCCATGCCCCAAAGGATGTCGCTGACCTGTTTCTTTAGATCTCCCTTCTGTTTCCGCCATTGCGGCACCCCGAGGCCCTGCATCCTCATAGCCCAACACCCAATCCTGACGCTTGGAGCCCGCTTCTCGGCTCTTGAGTTCGTAAACCGAGGTCAACTCCGCAAGGGGTTTAGGGTCTCCGAAATCCTAAAACCCAAATCTGGGTTCCTGAGTAGTACCCTTTTGGCCATTTTGTTTTAGGGTCCCCTTGTTAAAACTGAGAATTAAGAAAAAAGTGTACGCTTAGTATATATATATATAAAGGGGCTACTCAGGAACCGAGCAATCCCCCCGAATCCTGCTGTGCTGTTTCTGGGCGCTGCCGGAGCACTGACTATCAGAAACCCCATGCTCAGGGATGAACAGGGTCTGGGTGCACAGACTACAGGCCTTGGGGCTTAGTGCTGCAGGATCGCTGCAGGATAATTTTAATCAGTGTTAGCTTTCGGGTTTAAGTCTTTGGGTGTGCTTCATGTGTTGTCAACGCAAATCCCTTTGCTTGCTTTTCCTCGCCGTAGTCTTCTGCTTCGCACATCATGAAACACCGACTTGTCCGCAGTCTCTCGCTTTGTGCATCCATTGCATCTGTCAGCAGGCCTTTTCATGGCAAGAACGCATGCAGGGCACAAAGCTCTCTACGCTAAGACAACTATGCTTCAGACAACAACACCTCCAGTAACTCACTGCGCCAGCTGCAATACTGGAAGTATTAACGCTGTTGACCGTGAGTACTACTGTTCTTTCGCTGTAATGCTACCACACAAAGCCTACCACACAGAGCCTTCACAAATTGACACAATGCCAGCTCCTCCCGCGTACTTCGACAAGCTGCACCCAGCTGAGAGCACCCGTAAATGACATGGCTATTTTGCCTCGCCCTGATGCTGCTCAGCTGCAGAGGCTGTACTTCAGAACGAGTTAACAGTTAGCTTTGGGTTGTTGTTTGTCGTTTCGTCGTCTGTGTCGTGGTAGTTAGCCTACATTGGCTGCGCATTGGATCGCATGTCAGGATTGGCCTCGCAAATTCGGAGGCACCTGACTGCAGCAGATGCGATCGCTTCCCGCGCTTATGCGAGGATGTGCCATGGCTTACATGTTTTTTTGGCACAGTATTCGGGTGTTGTTTCACTGTATTTTGGGGCTCCTCGGAAGGATCTTGCTGTTGAGGGTTCTATACGTGGTCCCTTACCTAGAGGCTCATACCCTACCCCTTTTTTAGGATACTTAGTTTTATGGTTAGGATCTGTTATCTTGAAAAATAGGTACCCTAGAAAAGGGGTAGGGTATGGGCCTCTCGGTATTGTTTGAACTCTGAAGCTCCCATTCTCGTCCGAGGAGGATTCCGAAGCAATACAACTACAGGAGATACTGACTCGGCATGTTTGTGTGATAAGGCAGAAGCCAATTGGCTTACCTAGGCGTAGCTCGAAGACTGGATATGGAGAAAGAGAGAGAGAGAGAGAGATGCAGAGAGAGAGAGAGAGAGATAGAGAGACAAGGAGTGCGCGCGCGCTCGCGCGCGCGCGCGCGCGTGTGTGTGTGTGTGTGTGTGTGGCTGTGTGCGTGCGTGGGTTTGTGTGTGTGTGCGTGTGTGTGGTGTGGTTGGTGTGTGTGTGTGTGCGTGTGTTTGTGTCTTTGTCTGTCTCTCTGTCTGTGCCTGTGTGCGTGTGTCCATACTCGCATGCATGCGCATTTCAATTTGCAACACACACATATGTATAAAATCTGTATATATGTAAGTTCATGCGTGTGTATGTAAATAGTTAGTGTGCATATGTATATATATATATGTGTAAGGTCTATATATTTACACACACATAAGTACATACATATATGTACAGATATATATATATATATATATATATATATACATGTCTTACCCACGAAGTGCATGTGTTTGTGCATGCGCATCAGCACGTAAATGTATCCATCTATATATATATATATGTGTGTGTGTGTGTCTGTATAAGTTTTAGTTTCGTTGTTATGCTCCCTGTGTTGTTTGCCTTGCTTCACGTTTGCTCTGTGGCATTTTGTGCATCCTACCGAAGCCGTACCCGAAATCCGCAACCCGACAAGGTGTCCCATTGCGTCCAGTTGTGCGGGACCCTCAAGTCCTTCACCAAACACTGCGAGAAGTTGAAGCATCTTGATTGCGCTAGACCGGCCGTGTCCGGGGCTTGGTGTCTTCATCCGACTACAGGCACTCGGGAAATGGGTGTTGAAATGAAAAGTCGACCTCATGTACTAAACCAAGATGGACACAAGCATTGTGAACGTATGTCGTATGTTGTGGATTCTCACCCTAAACCCTACACCTCATGTACGGATTAAAGACTGCACAGGTCCTATGCACTCCCACCACATGCGCCCGAAATCCTAATCCTGGAATCTTGCACTCAAGATCTGAAATAGGATGTTATACTGTTTTGTCGAAGCCAAAGCACATCATGTTTTCTCACCGATGCCCAGAGAGACTCCCCCAAACCCAGTGCCGATCTCTTCTGACCGAAGCATCTCCTGAAGAGATCCGAAGAGTGCGCTACTAAACCCGAGGCCCCCAACGCTGAGGGCTTCGGGTTGCTTTAACGGGGCCCTTCAAACCCAAAAGCTGAAGTTAAAATCAAAAGCTAAACCAAAACTCTCAACCCAAGAGGTCCTTTGAGAGTATGGTTCACGCTGAGCCGGAAAGGAGGGCTTCTGCCATTCATCAGGCCCAAGCATTGTGCTTTAGTATGTTTTCGGTTTTGAGTTTTTAACTTTGGGCTTAAAGGGGGGGTTTAAGGTTCGAGGATTTAGTCCAGTGCCTTGAGTCACGGGTTTAGAGTAGGGGGCTTCATGGGTACAGGGTTTTTGGGCTTTAAGCTTTCGGAACTCAGAGGCCAAGCCATTTTGGAAGAATTGGGTGTTTGCTGTGGCCGAAGCCTAAGATGGCCTAAGCCCCCGGGTGTCCACAGGTTGCCTTTGGGTCGCAACGTGGCATCTCAGAACTTGGAGTATTCAGCGCCCAGTTTGGAGTTGGCACAATATTCCCAAGAGGCAAGCTCATGCTAGGCTTGTATCCCTAAACCCTAAAGCAGGCGTTGGTAAAGCTTGGTTTGCGTCCTCTCTCCATTCGGTTGCATACCGCACATACTCAGTCATTTGGTCTTCGGTCCTGTCTTCTGACTCATTGCAGGATGATTCTACTGCTGCAGCAGGCGATGCTCGTACAGAGTTTCGGCTGCAACAAGTTTGCAAACTCTACACACTTCCGGACTCGAATTGCCGACACCGAATCGAGGCAACTACTTGTGTAAGTGGTTTCGTGCAGTTCCAACTGAAGCTCTTGCGGCTGCTGCTTTCCATCTGGACCTGCATTCAAACTCGTATGGGCGTGCCTAAACCAAAGAAAGTACAGGCTTTGGCAAGGGTCACCGCCACCGACTGTAACTGTAGTGAAGGTCGCATGGTTCAAGGCCGATACAAGGGATTGGCTGCCAAGCAGCTCGAGCTTTTGTTGCCAGGTGATTGTGAGTCTAGGCGCCAGGATCCTGAAAATGTTTCTTGTCCGTCATGGGAGTCAGGACAGGCGGGAGCCTGACCAATCTTGTTTCAGTCGGTTGGGACACCTGCCTCTTAGACACCAGAAGCCACTTCAGCCCGAAATCAAATCCGACTGGGGGGGCTTCTTAAGTTAGGGATTCGATTTTGCGGGCTCTTGGAATTCTATGCATTCTATTACGGCGTTTATAGCCCCCCCCCTCAACTTGAAATTCCCAGGTCATGCAGAAGATGATGAGTCCCGGAGGGACGGGCCCCCACCGTGATGAGATGTGACACTGCATGGCCCTGACTACGCTCCCACCCATAGCCATATCGGTAGTTGTCAAAATTATGGCCCCTTCTTGGGTACCCTAAATATATTCGGTGCCGTATTCTTATAAGGACCCCAAAAGGGACCATAATTTTGACAACCACCCATATTCATGATTGTAGTTTCTTGCAACTTGGTTGTGTAATGTAATTTTGGTCTTCCCTGGGATCGTGGGGGCAGTAAGCTAAGCACAAAAGTTCTCGAAGGGTTTACGTTTGAGGCTCTGGGCTACGTGGTAGCTCCACCTCCTACGACTATGGCCAATCATTGTTTCCTCAGGGCCGAGATTTCGCAGAAGAAGCATGTGGCCAAAGTGCCCGAGGTGTCACCGCCATCAAGATCCTGAATCCTTTCTCTTTCGCCCGTGTCTGATTCTCCTCCAAGGGACGAGCAGACGGCAAATATTGCGAGCAGTTCTGCCGATAGACGTGTGTGCTCAGGATGAGGGAATAAGTGCTAGTAGTAAATGGGTTTGCTGCGATGGCTTCTTTGCCAATACTGCCCTGTCTAGAAGCCGCAGTAGTTCGTCACACGATCCCTTTGCAACCAGTTTCCCTCTAGACTCTAGTCAACCACCTCACCCGAGTTCATTGCTGCTAAGTTAGCACTCGGATCCCGGAGCCCTATTCATTAATCCTAGACGGCTAGCCCTAACCCCGTAAGATTCTGAAATCCATTAAAGCTTGTGAAATCCTCTCAGCTCTCATGGATCCTTTGTAAGACCTTTCCGAAGCCTGAAACCTAAATAGTTAACAATTTTCAACAGCACTTAACACCCTCATAAAACCCTTGTAAAAGCCTTTTAAAAATCGATTCAACAATGTAGCGAAAACCCTGAAAGACTCCTAAGCCCTAAGCCCAAACCCTAAACCCCTAAACCCTAAAATCCCTAAGCCCTAAACCGTAAACCATAGAATACCCTTTTAAAGGAACCCTATTCTAATCCTTTAAGGCTCCTATAGGTACCCCTATAAAGCTCCACAGAGCCGAACCCGGGCTTCGCGCTGAGGTTGGCTTTGCTTCCCCTCGGAATGCCCGACGGCGGCGACGCTGGTACTCAGGGTAACCTTAGGGTTTATAGGGTTTAGGCTTTAGGGGTTTAGGGGTTCAGGGGTTTAGGGTTTAGGGCTTTAGGGGTTTAGGGTTTAGGGGTTTTAGGTTTTGAGGTTTAGGGCTTGAGGAGTTTGGGTTGTAGGATGGCTTATAGGAATGTTTAGGATAAGGGTATTAGCAAATCAGCATCAGCAGCACTAGCACAATCATCATAGGGACCCTTAGGGGGGTGTGGGGGACTATACTTCCTTAAATAGGCCTTACTAAGTCCTTATTCTAGGCATTAAGGCCCCCTACCCCCGTCCCCCCTACCCCCCTAAGGGTCCTTATGAAATCATCGCCAGAGCCAGCACCACAACGACTAGACAAATGCAATTACGTAAGCTTGTAAAACTGTCAAGAACGTCCCGGAAGCCTTCCGAGGACATAATATAGGGGCCTTACCCAAAGGCTCCATGTACCTTTATAGTAGATACTTAAGCCTTAAAGGGGTGCCTATATAGGTACTTTAAGGCCTAAGTATATACTGTATGGGTACATGGAGCCTTAGGGTTAATAATTAGAATAGTGTTTCAAGGCGCATTACACTACAATTATAACAAGGAACCCCCAAAAAAGTACTGGTAATTATTTAAGCGGCCCCTATCTTCCTTGTAGCATTGCAGGCAGTTTCCTAGCAAACGGTGCCCTGAATCAGTCCGGATACGTAGTGCATATCCAAAGCAGTGCCTGTCATTTCAATTCATGCGATGTCTCCTCGTGCCCGAGGCCTTTGAAGGCATCCGAGCTGGAGAAGCAACGCCAGTCAAAGGAGGCAAACAATTTTTGGTTTAGGGTTGAATCTTTTACCACGGGTAGTTGCTTTGTCGAGTCTGTCGAAGCCTTTACTTGAGTTGGGTTCATTTTAAACTACATGCAAGCGCATGCCGTCGGACGAGAGCCCTTTTCATGTCTTCCACAAGGATGGGTACTGAAATGCACTCCGAAATCTGAACAACCGGTAAGCACGTGGCATGCTCTTTTCAACTCTGCTTTCCGGAATATGAAGACCATCATTGTACATGTCATACCCGCACTGTCAAGGAAACCGCAAACCCTAAGCCATGAACACATGATTGGTACCACCCCAGGGCTCCATGAAGACAGCCCCAGGTTGATCCCCAAAAAAGACCCTGCACCTCAGCCGAACGAAGTGTCTTTGGTGATGCTGTCGCACATCGACCCGCCACCTTGTCTTCGAGAATGCCACCCCGAAACAAAACCAGATGCTCTATAGTCATAGGGACCCTTAGGGAGGTAAGGGGGACGGGGGTAGGGGACTATACTTCCTTAATTAGGCCTTAACAGTCCTTATTATGGGTATTAAGGCCCCCTGCCCCCCTACCCGCTACCCCCCTAAGGGTCCTTATGATATAGAGCCTGGAACCAAAACTCTAGCCTTCAACCCTACAACGCCAAAACTTTCAAAGCCCAAACTAAAGCTCGAAGTCCCAGCGTTCTGAATGAGACTTTGCATCAGCTACATCAGGAACCCCAGCAGCGGGAATTGACGGACTGCCCGCGTCAAATCACCTGCGTTGTTTTGGAGGGGGTGAGTCAGCGATTTGCACTACCATCTTCCTGTTACTGCATCAATTTCTTGGTGTGTTCATGGCTTACTTGTTTGGGTGTCGCAGATGTTATTCACAATTGCAGTTTTCTTGGGGCAACTAGCAATACATCTTCAATACGAACTTTAGTTAGCGTGGTCATGACTACCACGACAGCAGTGGTGATGATGAAGACGCGGATGGCGGTGCAGCACGGGCTCGCTGATGCGGGTTGTCCATTCTAGCTACAGAGCAAGTCTGCATGTGTTTCGCTTCTGGTTCGTCCAGCTGACGGCCCGAAGCAAGGGTTGAGTCAGGGTTACCCATAGGCCCCATAGTAGTTCCTTTTTGAGGTTCACAATTAGAATTTTATAAGGTAATCCCAAAAAGGAACTACTATGGGCCTATGGGTAGGGCCAGGGCATGTGCGGAATTCTTGGTTGTTTATGTGGGTTTGTTTGGGGTTGCATTTGCAGCATTCTCGCGTGGAAAGTCCAGACGTTGCAGGAGGTGGTTACCGACTTGCGCAAGGGCCGGCAGCCCCAGCTGAAGCACGTCAGCACGGCTTAACATCTCGGATTGTTCTATTTTGTGGTTTTGAGTTTGTCGAGTGTATATAGGACTTCTACTATAGTAAATTCAAGCATCCGTTTATGGTGCTCGTTACTTGCAGTTTGCCCAGTTGCTATCACATCAAGCATTGCAGAAGCATTCGCGCCTTTTGGCACAGTGGTCTTACTTCCTGAACCTTGACAACAGCTGCCAACCTTTTCCTCCTGGAACCTCAGTTGTCCGGACGGATGCACGCGCGCACACACACGAGATGTGTGCACATTTTTGTACATACAAGCTCTGCTTACTACTGCTTACTTACATACAAACAGCATTACATACATACCCGTGCACATTTAGATGAATAGTGCGCATGGTGGACCGTAAACCAATGACGTCTTGTCACACGTGCCCGGGAGTTGAAAACACCACCTCAAGCTCTCAGCGGTTTAAGTCTTGGCGACTGCCTCGTGGGAAGTGAAGTGGCCAGGTCTGACGCGTCTCGGGCTTAGAGGAGCGTGCACGACCCATTGTTGAGTGTTCTCACTTTCGGGCTCAGAGTTGGATTGTTCGCGTCAGTAGGATGCTCGTTTGGACTCCTTGTTTTAGGGGTAGCATTTAGAGCTTGAAGAGTTTCCTTTCATCTGCCGTTGGGGCCCTCCCAGAGTGTGACATGCTAAGGCAAACATTCGGGACAAAGAACAATGGTCGTAATCATATAATATGGGTAGTTCTCTAAATTAGGGTCCCGTTTGGGGTCCGCAGAATCGACGGCACAATGATAAAAGGACCCTAAACGGGACCCTACTTTAGAGAACTACATGGGAGTTTCCGAAAATAGGGACCCTAATATAGTACCCTAGATAGTAGGATCCCTATTATAAGGACCCCGAAATAAAGTGCCCCTAATTTTCGGAAACTCCCATATGGCTACGAAGTCAGAGTCTCCAGGAGCCCCGAATTTCGAGAAGTCCTGACCCAGGCTTCGCTTTGAAGGTAATTCCCTATTATGGGAAATGCAGACTTAGATCATCAACCATAGTTCTAGGATCCTTACTAATGTAGGAACCTGATTAAGAATCCCTGGGCCTATAACCCCCAAAATAGTAGGATTCATATAAAGAACCGTAATAAAGGCTCAAGGTTTCTTAATCAGGTTCCTACATTAGTCAGTCTCATGTTACTGTTAGGGTCGAGAAGCTTCATAGGACTGGAGGCGATTAAAAAACAGGCTTCGGTTTGAACATAACTTAATGATACAACGTCATATAACCCTCGCCACCCTAATCCAGACTTCGGTTTGAAGTCTAAGAGTCAAAACGAGAGGGCTTGGGGCTCAGGTTTTGTGGCTGCTTTGAGGACCTTGGGTTCAGGACCTCCAGTTTGCCGTTGCCGAGGTTCTGGGTATCAGCCCGGGCAAGTGCATTTCAGCGGCCACTCTTTTGACCGCTTGCGCCCCAAACTGTCTTACCAACATCGGCTGGTGTCATGGGGACCCGTGGGGGGGTAGGGACTATGTATACTTTCTGAAATAGGCCTTATTAAGTCCTTATTATGGGTAGTAAGGCCCCCTACCCCCCTACCCCCCGTAAGGGTCCTTATGATGGTTGTTCTCGGTGATTTAAGTTGTCGCTATCATCATCCCGGTTTTGCGCCTTCTTCTGCTGTTGTTTGTGGGACCTGAAGTGTTGGAAGTTGAGAGTAGAGAGGGGTGCGGGGGTACTTTTTAGGGTTTAGGCTTAAGCCTAAGCAGTTCGGTTTGTGGGGTTCTTCGATTTCCGGCTTACCGATCTTGCAGTGTCGAGCCCAAGCGCCGAGCTCCAGGCGTAGTACTAGGGAGACCCCTGAGAAGGGGACGCTCCTTAACCCTACTCATGGCTCTCTTAAACGGGATCTTATTGAGAGGGTCTATATCCCCAAAGGTCCCCCCAATCCTACCTCCTACAGTAGAAGCCAAAAAGTTGGAAACCCCATAGCCTCAATCCTTAAGAGTAATGTATAGGGAATCCCAGCACTATTTGGCCTTAATCCGGTTTCCAACTTTCTGGGGTTTACTGTANCCTACAGTAGAAGCCAAAAAGTTGGAAACCCCATAGCCTCAATCCTTAAGAGTAATGTATAGGGAATCCCAGCACTATTTGGCCTTAATCCGGTTTCCAACTTTCTGGGGTTTACTGTAAGGTAACGATGCAAGCCTGGTCTTCAACCCTGGGGCTCCAAGCAGTCCCAAATGGGTACTGGTCGTAGATTGCAAACTTTAGTAAACAAAAGTACGTTAGTGCCCGATGTTGGTGCATCTGGAGCCTTTGGGTAGGTTGTAGTTGCAGCGTGGCATCGGGCCCCAAGAGTATCAGAACTTCTGCAAGCTATTTTCAGGCCGTGACTTGCTCATACTACACAGCCGGCTGCTGCAGAAGGCTTGGGCTGCCATGATTGTCTTCAGAACACTTTCGTGTTGTCCATATATTGCATTTGTTCTTGAACTAACTAACCTGCCAGATGAAGACTTATTGTCAGGGAGAGAGAAAGAGAGAGAGAGAGAGAGAGTGAGAGAGAGAGAGAGATAGAGAGAGAGAGAGAGCTGAATGATACTAGTTGCGACTCATTGTCACAAGTTTTCTCTTGCATTTCACATCTCTCTCAATATGGAGCTATGATGCCATCAGCATTGTGGTGAGGCGCAGCAGACCCTGGCCAATGGTGGAGAAGACAAGGGCCAACTCTCCAAAGTGGAAGATGTGGTCCCAAGCGCTGCCGGGAGACCAAGAGACTTATCTCTTCCGGCTTCAATAGCCTGCACTTTGCTTTCTTGTCCGTTCTCAACAGGCGGAACTTACCGTGGAGACGCAAATCGAGGCAGCTGCCATGACAGTGCCAAGCAATGAAGCGCAGACGAGCTCTCGGTAGAAGCTGGTCACCCCCCGGCTACACTTGCGACAGCTGACAGCATTGCCAACTGCGCCACAGCCTGGTCGTAGTAGCAGAACGGTGCCCTCGGATCCCCACACGAGTACGTGACCCGGACATCCAGGACATANCCCCCCCGCCGCCCCCCTCCCCCACCTCCAGTAGGATCACAACCATGTGGAGTAGCCAGACTTGTATAGTAATTACCCTACACGTATTACTGCTACTTCTACCTATGTGCCTGTAGAAGTACCCATGAGACCTGACGTCGTGTGTGTGTGTGTGCAGTTTTTTAAGGTCGGAAAAGCGGTGGCTCCAAATGCGTCGTGGGGGCCCGAGCTGCCCTACTCGTAGTTATGAGTTTCGGGGGCCTAACCTTTCAAGCTCCGCTACAGCTTCAGGACTGGAGCCTCTCCAAAGACTCCTTCAGTGTTGGATTCCTTTTGACCTGCTCTTTTCAATAGAGCAGGAGAGCGTGCGCACCGAGCTTGCTGACAGAACCTTCGGCCAGTAGTGGTTGAGGATTTTGGCCCAGGATTTTGGGCTTTAGACCTGCTACGACATGGCAAGATATACCCAACAGCTTGTTCGACTGGCTTAGGCTCTACACTCTCTCTCCATGTATGTGGCTGTTGTGTCTCCTTGCCTGAGGCCACAGGAACCACCGTTAAAGAAGACAAACCCTGCGCAGGCATGAAAAAAAGCCACCAAGCAATGCAATCCCCTATACAGCCCTAGCCTCCTTCGCTGTGAAAGAAATGTCCGAAAACCACGCGCTAGAAACCCTCGACATCAGTAACAAACCCCTTGCACTCGCCTTCTGCACAGATCCCGCCGGACAGTGGGCAGGTCGCTGTGTCTTATCAGCCCAGACAGCGACATCTTAGTGCAGGAACTGATTAAGAAACCCTGGGCCTATAACTCCAAAATAGTAGGATTCATATAAGGAACCCAAATACAGGCCCAAGGTTTCTTAATCAGGCTCCTACCTTATCTCTTGCTACATTCCGAGTCGGGTTGCGGCTGCTCTGCCCTGCGTGCTTTGAACAGGATGCCCCGACATCAGAGCTTCAATTCACTGAGACTTTATACATATAGCCATGTACAGATATACACACATATATACACGTATATGTGTATATGTATATATGTATACATAGAGAGAGCTAGAGAGAAATATGTATATGTATATTTGCATATATGTCCCCTGAACTGACCCTAGACTCACAAAGAAAAGCAATCTTGGGCAAACTCAGGCCGAAAGATGGCAAAGCGCCTCCAGCCGAGGGCACAAAGGGTCTGTGGTTCAGGAATTGCCTGAAATGGTTTAGGGCAGCTACCTGCCGGTGTTCTTGTTGTTTACTGTGTGGGTCTCGGCTCAGAGGTAAAGGCAATTGGTAACCTAAACAAACCTCAAACACACCCTAAACCCCTAAGCCCACAAACCCTAAACCATAAACCACCCCAAGAGGGACGGCATTCCTTCCAGGCCAGTGCTTTTTGGATCCCTTGTAGATACTACTAATTAGATGCAGTTGGCCGCGTCGGTTTTACTCTGCATGTATCATACCAGATATTTGTCACGAACTGCCATGCCTTTGACACCAGAGTGCTACTCACATACGGCATTGAATGCCGCTTTATGCTGGTGCCTAGCCCAGCCTATGTTGCAGGTTTTGCGCTCTAGGTCAAATACCACATTTGCGGTTTAGGGTCCGGGGTTTAGGGCATACACTCCAAGTCCGTGCTTGAAAAAGGGCTCTTCATTATACTTGCAGTAAAATATGCCCCCAAAACCACCCACATGTTAGTTACAGTAGAGGATACCCAAAACCTCCCTTCTAAAAAGGATCCCTAGGGTCCGGGATAGCCAACCCATGAGATTGCAGTCACAGTATATAGGGTTTAGGGGTTTTAGGGTTTAGGGTTTAGGGGTTTAGGGTTTAGTATGCCCTGGAACCCTATTCTCCAAAAAGACCCTGAAACCCTCAACCCCCAAAGCCCGAAACCCTAAACTACTAAACTTGTCCGAGTGTGAGTGTCAAAATTACTAAGCCCTAAACCCTAAAAGCCCTAAACCCTAAATTACTAAACCCAAAACCCTAAACCGATCCTTCCGGGCTTGAGGCGAAAAGGAACTCTTTCGCCTCCTCGACTGTGCCGTCGCCTCGGGGTTCCCATCACAGAGTTCTGGGATTTAAGTTTTAGGGTTTAAGGTTTAGGGTTTAGGGTTTAAGGTTTAGGGTTTAAGGTTTAGGGTTTAAGGTTTAGGGTTTAAGGTTTGGGGTTTAAGGTTTAGGGGTCAAGGTTTGGGGCGTAAGGCTCATATTCAGGTTTGCAGGGTTAGGGTTTAGGGTTAAGGGTACTATATAGGGTTTTGGGGGTCCTCTTAAGGGTCCTTTAAGGGTTTAAGGTTTAGGGTTTAAGATTCGGGGTTTAGAGTTTATCGTTCAGGGTATAGGGTTTAAGCAGCCGGATTTTGGTATCTGCAGTAGTGACTGAGTAGTGTGCTCACTAGTACATGGAAATGCCAGAGTCGCAGGGTTTTCGTTGGGACTGGTTGGCCTATCGCCGGAGGAACTCATGCATCCGAGTTACTCGAAATTGTCGTTCCTTCTCCGCTGCCCCTGGATACAAGCACCAAGGCACAAGGAAGTGCTAGCAAAACCCTAAACCCTAAACCCCTAAACCCCTAAACCCTAAGCAAGCCTCAAAGCCCGAATGGCCTAAATAAAGTGGCCAAAAGCCTCGGTAACTCTTAGGGTTTAGGGTTTAGGGCCCCTGCAGCCCTCCGAGCCTAAATCCCACTCGATATGTTAACAATCCAAACCCTGCAATGAAACGGGAGCCCAAGCAAAACCGTGTAAAAGCCCAAACCCTTAAACCCCTAAACTCCTAACCCCCCAACCTTGAAACCCTAAACCCAAAGCCCAGATCCTTAAACACCTACTATAGGGGCCTAAATAAATACCAATACTCTTTTGGTGGCTCCTTCTTATAATCATAGTATAACGGGCCCCAAAACCCTATTCTAATTATAATGACCCTACATTGTAGTGCCCTTAGAGTATCCCTTGTTGAGTCCTTTCAGGACCCCTTGAAAGGAGCCCCTATTCTAACTTTCAAGGCTCTTGTTTTAGATCCTTAAACCCTAAACTCTAAACCGAAGTCCAAAACCCTTAAAGACCTATTGGGAGTTTCCGAAAATAGGGGACCCCAATGTAGTACCCTAAATAGTAGGAACCTTATCATAAGGACCCCAAAATAAGGCACTCCTAATTTTCGGAAACTCTTAAACCCCATAGATCCCTCAATAGAGCCCTGTAAAGGAACCCTTATTATACCCTTACAGTAACCCTTTAAGGGAACAGTCCGAAGCTTCGAGGCTGAACCTGGCGAAGGAAGCCACAGAGGTGAAAGCTCAAAAGTGGCTGGGCCCTCACATGAGCAGTTCTTTGAATCAGGGTGCCTTTTAGGGCTCCTTAAAGGTATCCATAAGGGTTTCTGTAAGGGTACTATAAGGGTTCTATGTGGGTAGTTCTCTAAATTAGGATCCCTTTTAGGCTCTTGGTTATAAGGGTGCTGTACCAGGTTGGGGAGAGAACTACCCACATGGCTCAGAAATTTACAGGGCTGTCTTGCCTTAGTGATCCTGAACAATGTTCTGTTAGTCTTCTTCTGAGCGTTTTGACGTTTAACCCTTTTGGTATTGGGAGTGCTGGGGAATACAAAATTGGGCTTTGAAGGGATGCGGATAGGCTTTAGTTGGCCGGGCAGCCATCATATCGGCTAAGCGGTCTCAGTGGGCAACTCAAACTCAGACCCTCTAACCTCAACGTCTCGTGCTGCTGGTGAGATTCAACCTTGCACTACCCCCGAAACCCTCAAACCCCAAACTCTCATGATGTCGTGGTTTCTGTTTTGGGGGTGCCAAGATGCGGGGATTTCGGGACTCAAATTCTCGATGCGGGAGGCTTAGCCACCTGAGGATCGGATCTCCCACCCCCGAACCTTTCGTGCTCTTCGGAGTTTGTTGGTTGTTTTTATTGTAACATACATAACTTCAAAGGATTATTTGAAAACCTCCTGTTTCAGGGGTTATCCTCATATTCATTCTATTTTATAGGGTTTTTGTGTTTAATGGCTCTCCAGGAGCTGGGATCGGAGCCATTTTTCTGATGCGCCTTCGTCGGGATCAAGAAAAGGGTTTAGGGGTTTAGGGTTCAGAGTTGATGAAAACCGATTGAACGGCCAGCAAATTGCAGGTTGTTATGTGCTTCAGCTTGTAAGATTTGTTTGGGGTTGCTGGGGGCTCGTGGCTAGTTACAAGCACTGTGTACAAAGTAGTATAGTCTTGTCCGTCAAGTCCGTCAGGCCCCAGTTCTCTGAAACTCCACCTATTATAGAGCATGAGTTATTGTTATGATATGGCCGGTATACTCATTATTAATAATATTAATATAACTACTAGTGTTAATACTTGCTATGGTTGTTGTTATTGTTCTGTATGTGTGTATTATATGTGTATATATATATATACGCACACACACCCACACATGTATATATATATATATTATACGTACCTATATTTATATGTAACAAGAAAGGTTTGTACATCACCAAGGCAGTCCGGCAGCCAATCGGCGCGGGTGCCTCGTGGACGAAGTCGGGGTTCTCGGCGGAGGTTTAGGCAGGTCGCAGACTGATTAGACTTGAGTCCACAAAAAGTGGGTAGGGTTCAATGTTGAGGGTTTGAGGGGTCAGAGTTTATAAGGATTTGGGTGTACAGTTGCTGCTACAAAACGAAGCCAAGGAAGATGACGGTCTTGTGTCCAGCAGACTACACAGTGTTTCATTCCCGATATCCGTGATGGGATGCAAGCGTCCTTCAAACCGAAAACTCGCACTTGCACTCACAAGTTCGCGCAGATTGGCATGTGATTAACACATGTGCAACAATGATGCAAATGTTTACTTGTGTTTGTTTTTGTTATGTACATTTAGCAAGGGATGTGTGTACGCATAAGTTTAACTTAACTACTGTGAAGGTTTGGGGCAGTCGCCTCTGGATGTCCGGCTCGGTATCTTCACGACTTTGGGGGTGTCGAACTTTTGTTAGGGTTTAATTAGGGTTCAGGGTTTAGGGTGTGCCTGACACGACTCTCCAATTTTGTGCACCAGTCGTGAAGTGTGTCCATCTGACCCGAGTCGTAGTCGGTAGCTTCCGCCAGCTGTCTTCAACAGAAAGAAGTTCCCCATGACATGAATCGCACAGCGCGATCCAGGTAACCCGAGTCAACCACTGAATAGCACGTGGCAACCAGGGTGGTGCGAAGCTCAGATGTTGCGTCTATTGCTCATGAAATGAACTTGGCATTAGCTAGTTTGACTGACTGACGGTTGCTGGCTATGTGGAGATCTGCCACACAAAGTCAGCCATGTGCCCATGCATTGCAGGGATTCTTGACAGTCACGACATGTTTGCCAATCTGCTCGAGATATGCTGGACTCTTCCCTACATAATAGCCTTACATAAGAACGTAGTAAAGACACCATTCGAGCCCTCCCCATATAAACTGACGAACCTGGGACCTTCTCGAACGGATGCGTAGTCAGACTATGTAACACCCGCCGACGCTGTAGCGTTTGTCACTGCGAAGCCTGCAAAGGAAGCTTGCGTTGTGAGTCCAGGGTTGATACGATGGCATTTCCCGGAACACAAGGCCCAACACTCGCAAGCCCTGAACTCGAAATACACCCTACGCTCGAAATCTCAAAGCCCTGCATGCAACTCGAAACCCCAACCGTAAACTTCACACGCTAAGACCTAAGCGGATGGCCGGAAAAAATCTAATTCGCCCCTCTCTGCAACTACGTTCATGAGACCATGTCGAAGTGGCGGTGCATCTCCAGGAAGTACGTGGAATCTTTGCCGAACTCTAAGGGTCCGTTTGCTCATATAGGCCATAGTCTTCGGATTCGTCGAATCTGATTTTTATGGATCTTGTTGAATTTTTCTAGGGAGCCTTGCAAGAAGAAAGTATCTACCATAGCTGTACATGGGCTCTCAGGGAAAGTTTTTTGGTCTGGGATTTGGGATTTCGGGATTTTAGGTCGTAAGGTTCAGCGTTTGGGGCACGGGGCTTCGAAATTGCCGGTTTATGGTATAGGGTCTTGCAGATGCAGCGTTTAGGGGTTTAGGGCTTTTGAGGTTTGGGCTTTGAGGGTTCGGGGATGTTCGGTTTGTAGCCATGGCGTTCTGCTGCATGCCTGTACCTGCCGAAAGCACGTTGTAGCTGAGCAGCCATGATTCAGTCATGCTTCGCCAGGGGTGGTGTAATCCTGCGATGAATTACTGGAAAAGCTGGGTAGGTTAGTTTCCAGAAGCTGCAAACCTAAACCCTTATGACTTTGGGTTTTAGGAAGCCTATGCGTCAGAACTAAAAACCCCAAGATTTCGGGAACGCTTCCGCCCTGCCGAGGAGATCCTGGCGTCATGTCCCCAAGTGCTGCTGATCGCTGCGTTGCTGTTTGTTTTATTCTGTGGCCTGGCTGTTGGCGGCGCAAAGCCTTGAGTTGAGGTCCTAGGCCCTAGGCCCCAGGAACCAATACCATTCCCTGAGCCCATAGATCCAGGACAGGGCTCGGAAAGCTCAGTAAATCCTGAACCCGTTAGAGCACCCCGCCCGCTTACGCGCCGCATGTTCGAGAACAGCAGTGAGCAGTTGTTGCTCTTTCGCATTGCCACCAAGCTCGTGCAACGTACTTTTCCGAAGAGCATGTAGCAAGCCCTATACCATAGTCGGTGTTGGCCTTTGTCTGTTAGCAGAACAAACGATCGTTCGCCCGCCTCCCGTGTGTGACGGTAACTCGAGCTACGAGTTATGCTCTAGGGGCCTTAACAATTACCTGTACTGTTTTGGGGGTTCCTTATTATAGTTATTGTATGATGGGCCCCTAGACCCTGTTCCAATGTTTAAGGCCCCCATATTACTGAAAAAGTGACCGCATCGAATCTCGCAGAAGCAAGGCTTGCCGGCAGCAATGCGGTTTCTGTCATGTACACAGAATGCTACTTGTCTGCAGCGAAGCCTAAAGCTCTTGACTTTTCTGTGAAAGGATGTTGGCACGCAGACTGGCGATGAATCATGCACCCTCGCCATGCATTTCTGGAGTTGTTCCGGAAGCCCTAGAATGGCCCTAGAACTACAGCTCCCGAAGCCTAGACCCTGAACCCTATAAGCCCTGTATCTAAGCCTGAATTACACCGTACCCTTGAACCGATGAACCCACAAAGCCTACAAGCCAAGAAGCCCTGGCCCATAAACCCTACAGGCCGAAAGCCCTGAAAACCCTAAACCCATAAGCCGAAAACCTTAAATTTCACGCACTGGGCCCCTAAACACATAGACCCACTCAGCCCTGATTACCCCTAATTACAAGCTTATAATTTATCACCGAGATCTACAGCGAAGTCGCGGGCTCCCCGGCAGCGATTGCACGTGAGCACCTCCGGTGCCCAAGCAGCATTAAGGGTTTGGGGTTTTGGGGTTTAGGGTTGATCGAGGGTTTAGGGGTTTAGGGTCTAGGGGTTTAGGGCTTTAGTTTCTAAGATTCTTGGCTCGCTAGTGTTTGGAACCTCAGTCAGCAGAACTGAGCTTCAGAGCGTGGGCGGACTCGAGGTCCCAGACGTGTTTAGTTGCCTCTGTCGCATGCTGAATCACTGAGGCAGTACTTTGGGCACGAGCCTCCGGAATGAGACTTGCTTGCATCGATTGTGTCTGGCAAACCTTCAGTTGCGGCTGCCTGACTCAAGAGCATGATGCCTATTATGGTGTGAGTTTGAGAGAGTTTAGAAAATACCTACAGATACATACACACACATACATACATGCATACATACGTACACTACGTACGTACTTACCTACTTACCTACTTACAATTCTTACATACGACGCATACACACATACACATATACACACACATACACACATACACGCATACACACATACACACATACCCATATACACATATACACACACATACACACACATACACACACATACACACATACACACACATACCCACATACACACACATATACACATACATACATACATACATACATGCACACATAGGTGCCTATGCAAATGCTATGGTGGTGTTCTATTGTTGTATGTACATTTTTCACAGTGCTGCGGTTTCTGCGATCTGTATAATATGAGCATGAGGGCCCAATTTGCCGAAAACAGCCCCCGATGAGCCTGCTGCTTGCCTTCGTCCATATTTATGACGAATCGCATGCTTAATGAATCTCAAGTGGGCTGGGCAATTGAGCATAAGTGTCCTCAAGCTTCTCAAACCCATGCTTCGAATAAACCGCCCCCCAGATGCTAGTCCGATCTTTGAGATACAACGCCGCAAAAACCTAGAGACCCTAAACCCCTATGTGTCGAAACCCTAAACCCTAAATCCCGAGACCCTAAACCCTGAAAGTTTGGCAACTCGCTGTTTTGCTGAGGTGATGTCATCCTGGTATTTTGGCGTCCTTATAATAAGGATCCTACTATTTAGGGTACTATATTAGGGTCCCCATAAACCCCATAACCCTCTAAACCTTATAACCCTCTACACCCTAAACCCTATAAACCCTAAACCCTATTAGGGTCATGGTCCTCTATTTCCGAAACTCCCATGTAGTTGCCTTCATAATTCGAATAGGCTTCCTGTAAAGGGATCTATAAGGGAAACTATAAGGGTACTATATCAGGGACCCCTATTTTCGGAAGCCCTTTTATAGAAACCCTTATCGATCCCTTTAAGGAACCCTAGAAAGGGAGCCTAAACCCTATTTTTTTGGAAACTCCCAGGTGATGTGATCCTGGTACAGCAGCCTCGAGAGGCGTTCGGGTTTACAGTTTTGCCTCGGCTCGGGTTCGGGGTCGAGGACAGGAGGGTTTAGGTTGGGTACTGCCCCCACTGAGTAAGAGTTGGATAATATTCATAATATGGATATATTAGGATCTTAATAGTAGCCCTATTATAGACTCTTGCTGTATGGGGGGCAGTACCCAAGCTATAGGGTCAAGGGCGTAGGGTTTAGGGCTGAGGACTGAACGATTTAGGGTTTAGGGTGGGCTTCAGAGAGACCTCGTTCAAAAAAGCGTTTAGGTTTAGGAGGCCTGGAGTGTAATGTTACATCCCAACAAAGCCCGCTAGACTGACGAACTTTGTTCACTTCTGGTGGGCTCTTCAGCATTCCCATGCGAGAGGCAGGGCAGCGGAATGCGGCTTCGTAGAATGCCATTGCACCAAGCGCTCGGACAAGATGTTACTCTGCGTCTTTCCACTCCAGCCACGAACATTGGTGCATGCTTTATTTCCGGGGTCCGGAATCTGCTGTCCACGGTTTGGGCTCGGGTCAGTTGAAGTGGCTGAGCTTGTGTAACGTAACTGCTAGCTGTTGGGAGTGTCTTCAGCCGGCAGGGCGTTTACCTGGAGCAGCCCGATCTGCTGAAATCTGGATTGCTAGCAGCGGTCACCGCCAAGACACAGAAGCTTTGCTGCACAGCTCTGAATTCAGCATGGTAAGAGAATCTGCTGATGCCCCAGATCGGCTCACACATTTGGACTCTTGCCTAAGTCTTCAGGACCTGTTGATGAGCCAAGTGCTGCTACTGCAGGGGCCTGAATAATTACCAATACTCTTCTGGGGCTCCTTACTATAATTATGGTATAATATACCCCCCCAAACCCTATTCTAATTATTAAGGCCCCTACATTACACAATGCGACCGAGGCAGTTCTTGGCTGACCGCGGCTTCTACGATGTTGCCCTTTGCTCGCAAGCCGGATCTCTCGTCCCGGTGTCTCCCTTCAACACATTACATCTACCTATTGGTTGCTACCTGTCTATATTCAAGTTTTATGCTCCTTATTACGGCAGCTTTAAGTCAGGGCATTAACAAGATCGCGGCTTCTGATTTAGGGTGAAACCCAATGCCTCAGCCACGTGAACTCACAAAGCCCTCATTTCCAAACTGTTCCTAAGCAGGGAAGGAAAAGGAGCCCAAAAACCAAAAAAATGCACTCTCCCAATGAAAACCGATAAGCACAAAACATAGGCATGACTCAGATGAACGAACATTCGAGCAAGACATAACAATTAAAGCAACCATCCCAAAGTCCTAGACACCCCTAAACCCCCAAACCCCTAAACCCCTACACCCCCAAACCCCCAAACCCCTAAACCCCAAAACCCTTTCAAGTCGGATGCCCAGGAGGTTGACTCCTATATCGGCCTCGAGGGGCAGGCCGGGCCCCTGTGAAACGGTGCCGTTATGAGCCCTATACTTACCTTTGGTTAGTAGGGAATGGAGGAATGGTAGTAATAGTAGTTATAATTGTACCCCATTCTTCCATTCCCTACTAACCAAAGGTAAGTATAAGGGGTCCCTTTGCGAGTTCCCTTAAGGATTCCCTTAAAGGGTTCCTTTGAGGGTACCCATAAGGGTTCCGTTAAGGATTCCTTTAAGGGTTCCTTTATGGGTGAGTAGAAGGTTACTACAAGTATCAGGCCTCACTGGTTATAAAGGGTTGCTTTAGGCTTCAGGGTTTGGGGGGGGGGGTTGGGGGAGTTGAGGGAAGTAAGATTTACCAGAGAGTGCAGGTTAAAATCTATAGGTCGTGTCTGTTCAAGACAACACCATCATCGCCGCTGTCGTGGGGGGATGCAAGAGACAAAGGGTATTTCAGACTGACGATTGGGACGGGCAACCAAGTCTTTGAATGCAAGTTGAGACTGCGCAAGCACATGTGTGGGAACGGTGGCAACACAACACATGGCGTTTTGTAGCTTCTAGTGTCAGTACCTGCAAGGACAACCACCAACAGCAGTACCAGCAAATTGGCAGCTAAGCCAACTGCCCGGGGAAAAGCACCAGTGCACCAGCAGCAACCGCAGCAGCAACAACAACACAGCAGCAAAACCATCGATTCAACCACTGCAGAAAATGTGGTGATTGCAGCCTTAGTTGGCCTGACGTCCATCATGCAGGGTCCAAGCGGTGTGCATTCATGGCATTGTGACATCTGCTTTTGCGGCATCTCGTCTCGGTCGGTGTTAGCATTAGGTGATTCGAGCTTGGGCACGGCATGCGGAGGTGTTTTGCAATTCGGGTTGTTTGTGGAATTCAAAGGGGTCACCCCGAAATCCGTCACCCTTCAATGCTGCATTGCTGGCAGGGCCTCCCCAACATCGGCGCACAGCTGATATCTTCAGATAAGCCACCTGCCGGCACAGGGTGGCTCGAAAAAGGGTTTATGGGCACAGAACTACCATTTTTTTATGCTACCATCTACAACTGTAAAGAGGTTAACGGGGCCCTGACCAGATCTTCTTCGTCTCGTAATGTCCGGAACCCAGGTCTACTTCGCTGAGCCCTACAAAACCCGGTCGGCTCAGTTATTTAGGCCTCCATGTTGCCTACAGTATAAGTTTATAGGGACTACGCCTAGGCCCCTAGCCCCAACCCCTAAACTCTAAAGAGGGGATTGAGGTTGTTGACCTAACTATGACGAGCCTTGGCTTAGGAGGCCCGTTTTGAGTCCTCAGACTGTCAGTGCGCTTGCATTAAGGAGCCCTATCTAACAAATCTCTCCTATCTTAGAATCTTGCTGCGAGACACCCCCAAACCCGAGCCTAAATCCGAATCAAGATAGCCTTACCCATAATTAAGCCCCATAGCCCTAAACCCTGAACTCTGAACCCCTAAACCCCTACAGTAGAAGCCAGAAAGTTGGAACATAGTTGTCCTCATACCCTTAAGGTAAAATATAAGGGATCCTAGCACGAATCCTCCTAAAGCCATGTTCCAACTTTCTGGCTTCCACTAAGCCATCCTCAGCCCCTTAAGCTGCATTCGATTTCGAAGCTGTTGCTTTCGTGGCATCTTCCTCGGACTCGTTTGCTTTGGATCTCCGGGTGGCGAGTCCTTCTGCTCTGCCATATGAGTGGTTGTCAAAATTATGGTCCCTTTTTGGGTACCCCTAAATAATAGGTGCCGTATTATAACAGGGACCCAAAAAGGGACCATAATTTTGACAACCACCCATATGAAGAAACGAACTCGATGAAACCCGATAGCACTTTAAAGGCTGAAGAGAGACCCATGGAAGCCCTACATGAAGAACCCTCAATCGATTCCCGTTTCGGGTTATTATGGGATTCAAGGAAGATTTGTGGAGCCGTTGGGAAGCTGAATTTCGCTCGTATGCTTGGACAGAGTTGCCTGCAGGAGATCTTCGATGCTCGTGCTGCGGCGCATCGGCGTGCCCATCAACAAGACCGCCCCTGGCTAGCAGCATCTTATAAGTCCTGAACATTCCTAGGCCCTATAGAGCTTTAGCTTACGGTTTTGACCCTGTTTGAGGCATGTTGGGTCTTTCAGAGGCTGGGGTTTAGGATCGTTCGGGCCCCGCGGTTGTTCCGAACCTCAAGGGTGGTTCGTCCTACTTTGTCACAGTTGGGTAACAGTAAAGATTTTTAAGGTACTTAGGCCCAAGAAGGAATAGAAATAATCATTCTTAATACTATCCCAACCATGACCTAGTCTATCTTCGACAGCTCGAAGGCACACAGCCTTGCTCGGATGCTTGGGGACCTGCCGGGAAGCCACACTATCTATCCTTCACAGCTCTAAGGGTTCTGCCACTTGTTGTTTAAGTAACTACCGTACTCTGAGAAACCAGCTGCTCTGCTAGCTGTGGCGGCAGGTCTCTTGGAATCCCCTGGCGAGGATGTGGACCCTGAGTAACCAACCCTTTGTATTGGAAGCATGACGATTTTCGATGGTAAATCATAGCGATTTGATGTGAGCACCAAGTGATAAGCATCATTATCTTCTTTGAAATCCTGATTGACGCAAGACTTAATCAACAGAGGTCTTCTCCCCAGTGCCAGAGAGAAGGAAGAAGTACACTGAGGGGAGGAGTTGGGTTTAGGGTTTAGGGTTTGCCTTTTGATAAACACTAAACCCCAATAAAGGAATCTGATCAAGAAACCCTGGATCTTTATGAGGGTAGTTTACATTCTACTTTGGGGTGATAGGGCCAGGGTTTTTTAATCAGGTTCCGACATTAGCCCCTAAGCTCAGCCAATTTCAGGTGGGAAGCGCTGAGAACGAGCTCGTCAGCGAACTTAGCTACTTGTCTCCCAGGGAGAACTCGAAGAGCCCTTCGGAGGGACCTTCGGGCCTCCTCTATAGGGGGCGCTTGAGGGGATCCTTTAAGGGTTCCTTTAAGGCTGCTATATGGTTACGGCAATGGGGTTCCTGAAAGGTCTTCCTTTGAGGGTTCCTTTCACGGGTACTGGAAGGATACAAGGAGGCTTCAAAAAAAGAGCTGCTGTAACGGACCCACTCTACCAAAAGCGCTAGTATGAGGAGGGTTATAAGAAAGTCTTTTGAATCTTTGCGATAAAGCTTCGAAATAGGTAACAACAAGGGCTTTGCAAGCGATACTATGAGGCTTCTGTTAGGGAAACTACAAGGCTTCCAAAACGCGGTCCCTCCGTGAGAACCAACATCCCAGGGTTTAGGAACGCTGGCGGAGATCCACTGAAATGTAACATCGGTGTTACTATGAAACTTAGAGTCTTTTACGCTCAATAACGATTTCCCCCGTGAATGAGGTACTGGCTGGATTAGTTTGATCGTTACATCGGGGGGTCAAGGTAGCAGCTTGGGCATACCTGGACTTCCGTTTTGATAAGTCTTTTTATGATCAGTTCAGCGTTTGACGGGTTCTTCTGGGATGCACGTCGTTTCTTGTTTTTGGTGCTATTGGATGCGTGGGTCGTTTACAGCTAGAGTCCAGAATTGCTAGACAAGCATGTGCTCTTCGCATCGGCGGGGGGGGGGTGGAAATGGGGGCTATAAATCTTAAACGTTGATGGTTTGATGAGACTTGTATGGTTTGAGAACTCTGCTTAAGGTTCCAGCCTGTAGTTGGGCCGGTAGGTCTAAACCGTAGCTACGCAGATTTCCCGAATCGCTCGAGCCGGAACCCTGAGGCTTAGCAAAAGATGCACTCGAGATGACCAGGGACTGAACCCCTTGCGAACCCCTGAACCCTTAAACCTACCTTTGGTTAGTAGGGAATGGGGATCCTTAAAGGGTTCCTTATAAGGGATCTATAGGGTTTAAGGTTTAGGGGTGTGGGGTTTTGGGGCTTCTGAACTCCCTACCTTGGTTAGTAGGGAATGGAAGAATGGTAGTAATAGTAGTTAGAAATTGTACCCCATTCCTCCATTCCCTACTGACCAAAGGTAAGCCCCTGACCATCACAAGTGAGCAGGAGGTTCCTGCCCAGAAACTGCACTCAAAGCTTCAGTTTGAGGGAGTGAACTCAACCGCGACAGATTTGGCCATCGAGCACATCCAGCTTGTGCATACATACCCGTTGATGCAAGCCAGACCGCCATCTCACACAATGTTCTATGCTCAGATTGATGGACAGATACATCGATAGGTAATGATAGAATATCTTTACATAGCTAGGTAAACGTAGATGGCAGTTATGCCTGTTCTGAAAATGTAGGTATACCGTGTGATTTGCATAGAATGTAGCTTCAATACAGCAGTCATAGAGACCCTTATATAGGGGGGTGGGGGAGGGGCGTAGGGGACCTTACTACCTATAAAGGCCTCTTTAAGGAAGTATAGTCCCCTACCCCCCTAAGGGTCCCTGTGAAGTAGTGCCTAAGGATTCAACCCGCAATCCGAATTTCCACCCAGCGCCACCCAGGATCAACATTCTTGGGGAACCATGCAGCTGGAGGCCAGTCGACTACTATAGAGGCCTTAATAATTAGAACAGGGTTGTGGAGTATATTATGCCAAACTCATAATAAGGAACACCCAAAACCCTATTCTAATTATTAAGGCCCCTGCATTATAACCTCCGACGCATTGCAGGGTTTTTCAAATTTCAATCACGAAATCCGACAGACTTCAGCTCAGCTCCGATGTCAGAGCCAGCGCCTATTCCCTACAGTCGGCAGTTGCTCCGAGTGAGAACTGGCATGACTTGGCTTGAAGTCAAGTGCATGCGGTTCACAGCAGTACTACATTCCCTGAATCTGAAGCCTTAGAACATTCTGGAACTACGCTAAGGTTTACTAACTTCCAGCTTGGCCCAAACAGCCACCCTCAAGCCCATCAGCATTCTGCACCTGCTTTCAGAGCAGCATGAATCATGAAGTTTCACGTCAGCCAACACCAGTTCACAAGATGCAACCTGTATGCCATTAGAACAACCGGCCACAGCCTCCCATGAGACAAACCAACCACCCAACTCACGCAAACAATCCAACACACCCCCCCACGCTCATTTTTTGTCTGTATATACGTACACAGAGATGGCTTTGCATTTTTTATACACGCAGGGCTGGTGATTTGGTGCCATTCAGCAACCGCAGAGTATACTGATCTGCACGACGGTCTGTGCGATGTGCTCTTGCTTCCAGGGCAAGCCTCAATTAGCTACATTGGCGTCGCCGGCATAGCACCTTTCGTCGTCGGGGCCTCTGCTTTTCCTCCGTGCTCTGATCCCTAAAGAACCCTGGGCTCCCTAAAACCCATGCGCCCGAAAACCAACCATGGTCAGTCTCCTGTCTAGGTCAGGAGCAGGTAATGGCTTGAGCTTGATACTCCGATCGTGCGAGTCGCGGAAGTGCGAATCTGCATTTAGCTGTGTCTGTGTAGTCTTGTTTGGTGCAGGACATGGGACGGATTGTAGAGCTTCTGTGCAGCTATCGTCGCGGATTAAGTTGGCGAGGCCCGTCTCTACCTAGAGTCCTAGAGACCTCGAGAGCACAATGCCCCATACTTACTCGTTTTACATAGGATCAGATTATGGATCCCGGCAAATTTGTGTTGGGCTCTGCAACACCTAGTCGACCTAGCCCACCTCCTGCGATGGCAGCCCGCAACTATCAACATCTGACCTTTGGCGCGTAATTATTGCAGAGCATTTGCAGATACGAAGTTAGTGCTGGGTGTGTTTCCTCGTACTGACACAGAGGTCGATGGCACCAAGTCGGCTGCGCGCGATTTGGCGCGGAGCAATCCTCTTTGCATCCCACTGTGTGCCTTGTCAAAAAGGACATGGTTTAGTGAAAGTGACTTGAGAAGGGCGTAGCTTCAACCCTTGCTATAGCAGTTTCCGATCAGCAGGCATTAACACACTTTCCACACGAGGCTAGGCACCTAAGCGAGCAGACCACACATGAGGCTAGGCCGCCAAGCAAGGAGACTGCTCTGGGATCTCTTTGCAGTCATGACACAGGTCATAGTTATGTGCAACCTGCACGTAAGTTGCGTGACATGCGCTGGTCACAAGGTGCCGTGTCGAGTCACGCCGTCTCCAGCATAACTTATACCAGCCGTTGAAGGTTCTACAATCGTAAACCTTGTCTAAGATCCGGGAGCACTCTATAATTAGTTCAGCCCCAAGGCGATCATAGTGGCTGCATCATACCCACCCGGAAGCGACTGCCTCAACAGCAAGTCGGGATCTTCTGATAAATAGCAGCTAAATAGTATTTATCCGGCTCAATGCTCAAAACAAGGTTTGTTGCCCGTGCCTCAGCAGCATGAGGGGCAGCAGCTGCTGGTATTGGTGTTGTTGTTGTTGTTGCAGCTGTTGCTAATGTAGTTGTAAGAGTTGCTCTAGTAAATGCCATAAAGCAAGAGTGGCAATCATGAGAACGGCTCTTATCAGGAAATTCCTCAGGCTTTAATGAGTTTCCCCTGCCGCCCTTCAACTCCAGGCTTTGCCGTTTTGGCCTCAGTGGCAACTGGGCAGCACATCACTCGAGAGAGACCGCATTGTGGGGCTCAGGATGGGGTAGTTGTTTGTTTATTTTGTTTCTGGGACGGGGGCCTGTGTTTGTTTGACTTATCTCAGGAAAGTATAAAGAAATCCGAGTAGAGTCCAATCCCTCAGGACAGCCGTGTTCACGAGCCAAAGATGGTTGATGTTTGTGAGATTGGCCAAAATATGGGAAGCGAAGGTTTCGAGACCAAATCCTGCAAAATGAAGTCAGCACCCCCTCAACCAAGTGGGTATGTCCCCCTGCAAAGCGAGCTAAAACCATCCATAGGTACAATCCTGGCGTCTCATGCTGACGCTTGGTGTTTTTGGCAGAGGGGACCTGTGCGGGTAAGCCACCACCTCCAGTGCAAGCGCCGCTGGGTCCCTAGGTCTCATACAATGCGGCGCATTCAATGAACAAAGTTTCATTACCTGCTAGCGGAGCAGCATGACCGATGATAAACAGGATGGCAGTTTCGCACTGACTGAACCAGGCTACTACCCAGGGACAAGAGTGGTTGAATAGTATAGGGGCCTAAATAATTACCAATACTATGTTGGGGGCTCCTTATCATAATTATAGTGTAACGGGCCCCAAAATCCCATTCTAATTGTTACGGCCAATATATTATGCCGGCCTACTGTTTTTTCTGCTTGTCCGAAGCAGCCCTTGCAGGCAACTCTTCACATGTGACTACCCAGCTCACTTCGCATTGGTTTGAAGAAATCCCGGCCCCGTGCTCCTACTGCCATTGCGACTCCTGCTCATCCAACTAGTGGTGCACTCCTACCACTACAAAGGTCCTACAGTGCCATTAATAGGTCATTATCATTCCTACTATTATCATTGCTCTTATTTCTTCTCCTGTTGCTGAGGATGGTGATATTGTTTTTGGCAAGCTTAGCAGCAGAGGAAAACCCCTGGGTTTGAGGTTGCAAGCTCGATCCCTGCATCGGGGTGAGGGGGGAGCCCCTTGCAGTGTCAGATGCAGGTCCTTGGTTTCAGGTTTTATTCGAGCCTACAACCAGGCCCGCATTAAAGACTATGTCCAGATGGGAATATAAACATGCGTCTGCAGCTTTAGTCGTCAAGCCTCACTACGCTTGAGGATCACGCTGCTCTGTATGTTCTGCGCCAACACCCTCTGCTTCGCAGTGCTGACGTGGATAGCCGAGTCCGGCTGGATCATGTCTACTAGTGACAAGGTCGCAACAAAACACGGTGCATCGATGAGATGTTCGTTTGCGTTTGGGTTTCTTGGGTCAGCTTGTGAGCGGTCACACAGACGCCATTCTCCGGCCAGCTACATGCGCTTAAACATCCGTTTTCAACTCGAGCCTCTCGAAGCATCAACGTGCAGGGGATTTCTTTGAAATCTGGTCTCTAGTCCCTTGCGCGCGAGACCCTTTTTGCATGTGCCTGAAGGCCTGCAGTTTACGGCAACCATCTACGTAATTGACATAATGTTGTACTGTTAGATGGTACGCTATAATAATTATAGTATTACATGGATAAAACACATTATCCCAAGGGCTCCAGTTACCTAAATAGTAGGTTACTAGCCATATATTATATACCGCAGTAACCCACTATTTAAGTAACCGGAGCCCTAGGTATAATGCTAATTGATATTGTACAACCATACAAGTGCTTCAGGTGTTCCCATCATGTCCGAGTCCACGCTGATGGCACTGACTTTTGACTACTCTCTCTTCCTGCTCGTCCGTCGCTGGGCTGATCCATGAAAAGACGGGCCCAGCTCTGAATCGGAACAAACCGGAAAACGTCAAATCTAAGCAGTTGAGGGTTCAGGGACCCAGCCCTTGCTGTAATGTGCTGTTGCGAAAGCGCGTCTGAACTGTCACCATGTTTCACGGATCATCAAGTAGCACTCGTCTCACGGTATTTTGCGCTTCTGGGTTCTGCGACATATATTCGCTATGCCGATTCTTTTTCAGATCTTTAAATGAACTGAATCATGCAGAATCAAGCTCCTGCGTAAGAGATGCTGACGAGTCCGGATTTCGGGTGCACCACACCATAGCTCGACTGATTGAGGGCTTTCAGCCGCAAAGTAGCCTAAACCCTAATTCGGAGATGCGAGCTTTGGCATCTTCTGGTGGGTCTCTCGAACCACTCAGAGACTCTTGCAAGGAGTTTCCTATCTATCCATAAGACTTCCCACTGCAAGTTTAAATATGTCCGTTCATTCAGGGTCTCGCAATAGGGATCCAATCGGTGTTGCTACTGCTACTACTACTCCTGCTGCGGCCACTACTGCGACGACTGCCACTACGACTATGACGACGACTGATTACGTCTACGACGACAACGACGACGACGACTACTGCTGCTGCCACTACTACTGATACTGCTACTACGACGACGACGACGACTACTACTACTAAACTACTACTACTACTACTTCTACTACTACTACTACTATACTACTACTACTACTACTGCTACTACTACTACTACTACTACTACTAGCACTAGCACTAGCACGAGCACTACAGCTACTGCGAGTGCTACTGCGAGTGCTAGTGAGTNCCCCACCCACCACCGCTACTAACCACCTCCCGCCGAAACCCATCATCATCAGCATCATGATCATAACTGGTATTGGACTACGACATCACGAAGGTACTGTAAATACCGGTTAAACTGGCTGTCAAAAAACAAGCAAAATGGATGTGCTCTTAAACAGTGTTTAGGAGAGATGGTTTGTAGAGGGGGGCGCTTATTATTATTACTACTACGGCTACTACCACCTACTACTACTACTACTACTACTACTGCTACTGCTACTGCTACTGCTACCACTACTACTGCTACTGCTACTGCCACTACTACTACTACTACTACTACTACTGCCACTACTACTACTACTACTGCTGCTGCTGCTACTACTACTACTACTACTATACTACTACCACTACTTCTGCCACTACTACTGCCACTACTACTACTACTACTACTACCACTACTACTACCACTACTGCTACTACGACGACTACTGCCACTACTGCTACTACTACTACTGCTACTACTATGCCAGCCCCAAGTCTCCTGAACCACAAGCCCTCAAAGCCAAGGCTTTCAGGAGGAGCTAGCGCTAGGTGCCGGATTGATGCAGGCAGTGTCAGAGGCATGGCTGCAAGTTTGGGGATTGGACTGGAGCTTTCCGGCGGTTTTTGCAGTTTTCAGGTTCACTTTTGGAAGGCCTGACGGTGGTACTTTCTGGCATCTCGCACCTGCTGTTAGAAAAGGTCGTTTTTCGAATGTTTTGTTGTTTGCGAAGGGCGAAGGGGTGCCGATTCGGGTTGAGGTTTTCTGCATGAGAGTTCAGCAGCGATCGAGTGTGCTTGGCCCGCCTCATCCTTCTGTTGGACCAACCCGGCACCTCACGCACAAGCCCCTTTGATTGCGCGTTGCTGTGAACAGTTGGTTGCAGCATTTGGCATGTGCATCTGGTCTGGTTTAGGCTTCACTGACTCATTGAGCGGTACCCTCAAATCGACCCTAAAGCAATGCAATCTCTGCAAAATAATCGCAAGAACTCTCCGTAAAGAAGCTTCATCCGTTTTCGGGATTTTGGGCAATTGAGAAATTTGTGACCGCAGAGAACAACAAAGGCTTCCCTCCGGCGCAGCGGCCATGCCACTTCGTTTTGTTGGGCCTGAACCAGAGACCCTGACGGGGTTCTGGGTCTAGGGGTTTAGGGTTCCGGGCCATTCAGGATTCAAAGATCGGGGGTAAGGGCCTCATGCATCGAAGGCTGCAGTACAGCTGCCACGAAGCCACCCATTTGCTTCCGAAATGCTTCTTCCAAATCTACCGAAACCCTAAAACATACTTCCAAAACACTATACGGTAACATAACAGGGCCATTGTAGTTAGAATCGCGCTTGGCTGGATATGGTAGCGTAAGTATAGTAAGTATAGAAGCTTAGTTCTACTCTACAGGGATGCCCTACAAGTTCTACATCCCTCGTCTTCGGTGGAAGTCCACAACGCTTTACATCAGCCCCAAAGCGGCAAGGTTTCCTTTAATGTTGCTTTAAGGGCCGCTATACAGGCTACTCTAGGAGGTGGCGTAGTATAGAACAATCCACCTGAGAGGTTGAGCCCCGAAACCCAGAATTTCGAGAGCGCGAAACAGAAACAGCAAGCTTGAAGGTACCGTCTCCCTAACCAGCACGCAAAATTCGAGCAGTAATCCCCACACGCCGCTGTAGCCTTTGGTTTCAGCACCTGCAAGCGCTAAGCCGCTAAGCCTTTAAAGAGCCGCCCTAAACCCTAAAACCAGGGGATGTTAAAAAAAAAACCAGGGTTTAGGGTTTAGGGGTTTAGAGCTTCAGAACGTAGGCGGACTCGCTGGCTGACACTAAGAGCCCAGCTGCAAGGGGTTTAGGGTTTAGGTGCTTTCAAACCTCCTGCAGTTGGATTAAAAGGCGCCAGCGAAGCCTCAAACAGTTTCGAAGATGAATACTCAGGTGATCCTAGGATCCGGACTCACTTTGTGCTACTGCTCCCTGGCGGTGCAGCAGCTCCCCCTGGAGGAGTCCCACAGTCTCAGCATAGGCTGGAAGAGAGTGGAGAGTTTCATACTTGGCTCTCTTAGGCATGATTTGTGTATGTTGCAAAATATGAAGCAGGGTGGCGTTTAGTGGGCGTGAGGTTGATACTTGGCTCTCCTTAGGAACGATTCTGTGTATGTGAACCAAGGGTGGCCTTTATTGGGCGTGAGGTTGTTCGGGGTTCGGTCTCAGGCGGTTTCGAGGGCTGCGTCGGTGGCTTATAGCTTTCTGCATTCCTGCACAGCAACTGCCGACCATTGCCACCATCGCCTAGGGCTCCAGCTACCAGAATAGTAGGTTACTGACCATATATTCTTACTAACCATATATGATGTACCCCAGTAACCTACTATTTAGGTTACTGGAGCAAGCCCAAATAGCATCTTAATGTAGGTGCACAAGTCAGCGCAGTCCAGCGGTATGGTACCCTGCTTGCGTCTTCTTGCATAAGAGGGAGGTCTGGTCCCAACATATTGAACTCTGTTCAGCTCCAGCTCCCACCACAACAAACACTTGCGAGAATCGGTGGCTCAAAGGAAAAATTCAGTTTTCAACGAGCCTCTGATGGGCCAAGGCAGCTTCACTACAAATGCAGAAACCGCAACTACCACCAATGCACAATGCTGAACCCGAAACCTAGGCGGGCTAACAGAAGAAGACCTCGTCTGGCAGAGTCCGAGTTGCGAGAGCGTAAACCCGAATAGTTCGAGCTAGGCGGGGGAAAAAGCCCGAAACCCTCTGCCCTCCTGGCAGACATTAAAAAGGAGCTCAAAAAACAAAAAACCTCCTGAAACCGCTTGAAGTCTGAACCTTCGGGCATTTGCCCAACTTTTGATGCCGCACTTCTTCTGCAGGCATCCTCATGGCGATTCTGTCTCGGGCTTATGTGGTTGGGGTCTATAGGGCTTGGTAGTCATGCGCTAGTATATGTAAGTAGTTAAGTATACGCATATCATACATACGCATATTAATATGAATTTGATGCTTTTGTTGATTGATTGATTGATTGATTGATTGATTGATTGATTGATTGATTCGTTTAGCTTCGTTCATCGTTGCTGTTTTTATTCAGTTGGTTACTTAGCCAGCCAGCCACGGCTTAGACACTGCCTCGGACTTGGAGGTTTGTTGTTCAGTGTTGTGGGCGTAGAGCCAAACTGCCCGACAAAATTCGAGGTGCGCACTGGCCGTCAACATGTTCGTCACTCCTGCCGTTCCTTGGTATCCTTGTTGAGTTCGTCTGCATTCTTCGCAGACCTAAGGCTTAAAAGCAAAACAACACGCACATCAAAAGCACTCTGAGTCTAAACTCTGAGACTAGAGACTCTAAGCTCAATGCCAGGCAAGTGTGCTCCACAGTATCCATGGAAATTGAGATTGAGGACCCGATTTTGTTTTCAAAAGGCTACACAATCCCTCAGAAACCATGGCAAGCCCTCTTGCAAAAGACTGAAAGACCGAAGTTGGAGTGTTGAACCTCAGGACCAATTACAGTAGAAGCCAGAAAGTTGGAACATGGCTTTAGCAGGATTAGTGCTAGGATCCCTTATACTTTACCTTAAGGGCATGAGGATAATGATGTTCCAACTTTCTGGCTCCTAGTGTAATTAACCCCGAAAATCTAAACCTAAAAGCATTGAAGACCCTCAAGCCCAGGACCACGAGACCCTAAAAGAACCCTTTAAAGGAACCCTTAAGGATCCCTTGAAGGAACCCCCCCTAACCCCTAAATGCTACTGCATTCAACGCAAATCTCAGGGCCCAAAGCTTTACGGGCTCCAAAGGTGGGATGAAGGTTCAAGTAAGTGTAAGAGTCCCTTTGGGGGTCGTGGATTCGGATTTTAGGGTTTAGGGTGGACCCTATAAGGAGGAATAGTGCTAGGAGGATCCCTGATACTGTACCTTAAGGGCATGAGGATAATGATGTTCCACCTTTCTGGATTCTGCCGTACCTCCATCCCACCTTTCACCTTTTGAGGGCTCCCCTAAACGAAGGTTCTGCTGGCGTTCCCCGAGTTCCTCACCCTCGGGGCGCTGCGCGGAGATGCCATGCGAAAGGACAGCTACAGTCCGTACAGACTCCCACGGTAACCGTTTATTCACACATAGCTCACATAAACAAGTGTTGTACATGTTTGTGTATGTATGTCTACATGTTTCGTAGGTATGTATGTGTGTACGATTGTAGGGTTCTACAGGGCGGCTCCGGGAGCGGGATCCAGAAAGTGGTGTCCATGAACACATGCGGAGAATGCAGGAGAACACGGAAGAGGTCAAGAACAACGAGAATGCCAGTGGCACGATCGTGATGGCTGCTGCCAGCAGGCCGGGAGAGAATGTGTTTGCAGACGGGCTGGCTGGGCGTGTGGATGAAAGATTGCGTTAGACAACTCTTCACTGCGGCAGCGCTAACTTCACCATGCCATCGCCGTGGCAGAGTTCAACTACATCGCAGTACTTGCAAGTTAGTTTCGAAGGAAAGCTGTGATTCGAAAGACACGCACACGATTAGAATGAAAGACATGCGCACGTTTAGAATGTCTAGACTCACCACAGCTCTTCTTGGGATAATGGTTCATCAAGATGCTGAAGATAGCTCGTTCTCCTGGGGCTGCAACCGCAACGTGCGGCTTAGGCATGCTATGTCTGGTAAGTCCAGACAAAGAGATAGAGAGAGAGAGAGAGCGAGAGTTTGTGTTTGTGTGTGCGCCTGTGCCCAAGCCCTGAGCAAAGCAAAGCGGAGAGAGAGAGAGAGAGCGAGGGAGGGAGGGAGAGGGAGAGGGAGAGGGAGAGGGAGAGGGAGAGAGAGGGGGAGAGGGAGGGAGAGAGAGAGGGAGAACCCCTCAACCCAGTGCGCGCATGCGCGCGGGGGGGTGGCGACTGCCACTTCCCTTGGTTGTGTGGGAGAAGAAGAGAGAGCCATTTTGGCTCAAGTCTCTGACCTTTGTCGGAACCCGGCTGTCACCCGGGGGACCTGGTGGGAGGCTTGACGCCACCCGCCGAAGTGTTTGGCTCACGAAGGCCCGCTGAAGGACCGCGCTAATACCTCGCCTGACCCTGGCCCCTTCTGTGTTCGCCACCCTTGTGGGGACCTCCGGCTGTCACCCGGAGGGAACCTGGTGGCGACACGAAGGGTGGTCCAGCAGCAGGGAGGGGCAGCATGCCATCTCCACGACAAACCCGAACCAGGAGGACATCGTGGACTCGCTGCTCGAGAGGCACGAGAAGTCGCCGACCGTCCACCTCTTCCCAGAAGACGACGAGGGCGGGTAGGCGGAGTACACGGAGACTGGGCGGGGGACACCAACACGGGAATGAACGTGATAGTGGCAGGGACACCAAGAGTGAGATCCACAAACTACGAGGGGGACACACAGTCCCAAAGGAGAACAACCCCAGAAGAGGGGACACCAAAGGCAGCCTCACCGCGGGGCAAACAAGAGCCCGTCATAGTCAATGGCGCACGCAGTTGCCCGAGATGCCTTTTGGGACCAGGCCGAGGAGCAGGAGGCAAACACTGGGGGCATGACAGGCAGGCGCCCGACTGCGTGCTCTATGGCAGCTCGGCCCAGGGCGGAGCCGCAAGAAAGCTCCTTAAGGAAGCGGCGGCGGAAACCCGCCCCAACCAGAAGACCAAGGGCATCCTGGAGAATTTCACCAGACAACGCGACCTGGGACAAACCACAACCTCTGCCAGACCGAAGAGCACAGCCGACGCAAGGGTACACGCCAAGACCTCGGGGACCCGCAAGACAGGGGCAGTTAGACCTCGGAAACCACAGCACACAACTCCGAAGTCAAGGGCGACACCTACGAAACAACGCCCGAAGACGGCGAAAAGAAAGGCCCCTTCCCCTTCCTCGTCGTCAAGCTCGAGCTCGAGTACAACCCCGGCAGACACCACAAAGACGAAGGGGGCCAGAGAGAACGGAATGCCAGCAGGGCACCCGCTGCAGAGGCTGGCAAGGTGCACGGGCCACAAAGAGTCCGATGATGCTTTCTGGGCCATCATGGACTGGCAAAGCGAGGATGAGCGCAAGGAAAAGAAGGCCGTGCAGAAGACCAAGAAGCCGAAGGGGCACCCTCCAGGGCAGNCTGGGCCATCATGGACTGGCAAAGCGAGGATGAGCGCAAGGAAAAGAAGGCCGTGCAGAAGACCAAGAAGCCGATGGGGCACCCTCCAGGGCAGGGCACCCGCCACAAAGAAGCGAGCCACGCGGCACCCTTCCGTGCCCGGCGTTCCCGCAGGTGCAAGTACCAGTTCGTCTTCGATGCGCGCACAAGCGGCAGCGTAAGGCCGTGGAAACCCACAGCGACTGGGAACCCAACGAGACCAGTGGGGGACCAAGTGTGGCACCCCCGCGACCTGGCTGCGTGCCAGGAACCACACGGCCGGCAGAACCTGCGGCACCACCGCGCGCAGAGAGGCGCGCCAACAACCAAACTGGGGGACTCGCACAACAGATTAGATGATGAGGACCGCCATCAAGATGGACAAGCAGGCACAAAGAACAGGGACAAAGCGAGCACAAGCTGAGTGGCAGGGCACGCGTGGCTACGAGTTTTGGACCAGTACATGATCGTACACCTCTGCAAACAAACCGGGAAACCCCGGATCCATGCACCACCCTACTGCAGCTGGTNAAGCTGAGTGGCAGGGCACGCGTGGCTACGAGTTTTGGACCAGTACATGATCGTACACCTCTGCAAACAAACCGGGAAACCCCGGATCCATGCACCACCCTACTGCAGCTGGTGAGAAATCAGCACACGTCTTTCTGAAGCCATCTAACCTTCCCTTTTAATTTGTGTTGAGGGGCACCTGCACAACTCTTCTCGTACCCCAGAATGGTGTGCCCGTAGCAGGCATAAGACTTGCAAGGCCGTAAATTCAGGCATGTTTTTCCCCTCTTGTGCACACTCCCTTTTGCAACTGTCCGAGCAACACCTGGACATTTACTGGTGCCAGCAAACAAACTCCCCACACGGGGGACTGCAGGGCACCTTCTGGTATACAGCCGAGCCCATCCTCTGAGAATCAGGGATGGGGTTGCTCCCGCGAGCGGGCCACAGGGACTGCCTGTGGCTCATACCCCAGAGCAAAGCAAAGCAAAGAGAGAGAGAGAGAGAGCGAGAGCGAGAGGTTACGGCTCAGGATTTGAAACTCGAATTCTTCACTAGTCTTGGGATTGCTCTCCGGCCCCTGTGACCTGTAGAGTGTAGACCCTGCCTAAAGCAGAGTCCAGGAAGTTGGAAGATCATAGTCCCAAGACCTTTAAAGTCGAGTGCCCGAGCAGCAATCATAATAATCCATGTTGCAACCTGTCGGGCTCACCGTACCTGAATGTGGCTCCCTTGGTTTATCGTTGAAGGATTCAAAACACACAATAGGTTCAAGCGGCAACCCTGAAGACCACGAACAAACAAGGCTTTTCAAAGGGTCTCTTCAGGTTGGGTGTCCTTCGTCAAGAGAGCAGTCGGACCTATGACTTCGAATCCAACGACGACGCTCGGCCGCCTGGGGCTTGTAGGATCATCCAGGATGGCAGCAGAATTTGCTTAACAAGAACGAAAGTGCACTGGTTAGAACATCGAATAGAACAATGCCCGTAGCACAGTCATATCGTTGACCATATGCATAGTGGGCTTCAACCTCACAACAGTACCGGCTAACATTGGCAATCATGGCAATTGTTATGCAACCGGCAGTGGTAATGGTAGCAGTAGCAGTAGTAGCAATTAGTACTGGCAGCAGCAGCAGTAGCAGTAGCAGTCGCAGCAGCAGTACAAGCAGCAGCGGTAGCTGTGGCAGCAAATGCAGTAGGAGTAGGTGTAGGAAGAAGAATATGCTACCCAAAGTCAACAGCATTATCTACGTCATGGATGCTCTGAGTAAAGGAAGCTTCGCTGCTCCTTTCAGTAAGCCGTCTTGCTGGACCCTGCTATGCGACACAGTACACACACACACACACATTCTGCACCCAGATAGCACCAGAGTGGCTTACAGTCCGGCTTCCGGATTAGGTTGGCAACGACTGCAGCGCTCCCCAAAGCATCACAAGCAAGTCGTGGTTCGGGGATTTCGCAGTTCGCGGTGCACTTATTCGGACATTTTTGTGTGTATGGTATCTCATGTTTAGGCAAATTTGGAGTTCGGGAAAGTTTGGGTGGCTTTCTGGAGCTCTTCCCATTCATTCCAAAACATAGTTGGGTAACATTTTACATTTTTATGGGTACTTAAACCCAATAAGGAATAAACAAGGAATAGACATGTACATCTTTAATCCTATCCCTACCATGAACTAGTCTCCTAAAGGACGAGAATGTGTACATCTCCACCTCGGATGACGAGCCGGAGGCGGGTTGAGCGCCCTTAAAAGGGGCCTCTGCAAGAGGGGGTTTAGGGTTCAGAAGGTTCAGACGGTTCAGAGAGACCTCGTTCAGAAAAGGGTTGAGGGTTAACGGGGTTTCGGGTTCAGGGGCTCTAGAAGGCACGGCTGTACGAATTTAGCAGCATTAATAATTAGAACGGCATTTTGAGAGACTCGATAGTGATACCGTTGTGTTGCTAAACAAAGCCCCCCTGTATTAGATGATTAAGTGTGGCTGTGTGCCCAAATTTGGGCAAAAACCGAAATCAGCTGTGGTCAAACGAAGGAAACAAATTCCCGTTTGAGAGGCCATCTGAAGCGCACCTTGTTGGGGGCACTCTCTGTTTGACCGTAAGTTGCTGCAACAGAACAAAAAACCCTTGTCACTTGCACTGCTATGCTGCTACGAAGCCGTACACTCAAAACCTACGAGCCTCTAGTTCCCTACGTGTGTGCTTACGCAACTGCTGGACTCGAAGCTTTGGGTGCCATTGCTCGTGGCTGTGAGCTTGGCCTCCATATTTGTTGTTACGTTCTCAGTGGCATATGGTTACCGGCAAGCATTAGGCCCGAGTTGGTGTTTTGGTTCTTTCCTCAAAGCATCTGCTGGCGAGGTTGGACAGAGCCTGTCTCGCACAGAGGGCAAGCTCCGCCGGCGGGCTTTGGCACAGCAGTTCCTTGCTTGCTGTCTATACTGACTGTACACTATGCCACCTTTTCTCCAAACCGCCCTAAACACTTGAGACCACAGAGCCGTTAAAACCCAAACCCCCAAGCCCTACTCCCGGAATGCCGGAAAACCCGGGGCCAAGATGGACTTGCGGGCCTGGGAAGAGAACTGGACGGCAAACATTATCGATAATAATAATAGCAATAATAATAACAATGATAATACGAACTTGGAGTAGAGCCTGGGTCCAAAAATACAAACTTATAATAGCAATGCAAAAAAAGCAACAAACTGTTAGTAGTATGATATGATACAGTTAGTCGGCTGAACCGTGTTCCTCCACCCTGTTGTCTCAAGCCTTCAGGTCTTGCTGCTAGTGCTTGCAGCCTTTGTTTACAAACATCGTCACATCTTATCGCAAGGCTTGCGAACAGCAAATGCAGCTTCGGAGCTCGACGAAAAGTCATGCAACCGAGGAACGTGTCCAGCTTCTGGCAGCAACTCGACCGGCTAGCTGCATTGTGTTTGTACTATTATTGGGATTCTGCACAAAAAGCCGTGCTATACGGGCCGCTAAACCCCTAAACCCCTGAACCCTAAACCCTTAACCCCGAACCTCTAAAAATGGTAGCAAGCTGAGATCTTGAAGCCGTGCATGCGAGTGCGAGTGCGCGAGTCGAAACCCTAAACCCTAACCCTAAACCGGTTCTGCATCATCGGGAGTGCTGGCCGCATAAACCTCGCATTGTGGGTCAGCTTGCCGCCTGCCTGGCCGAAGCCGTTAAAGTTGTGCCTATGAAGAACCGCAACAGATAGGGAGAGAGAGAGAGAGACAGAGTGTGTGTGTATATGTATGTATGTATGTATGCATGCATGCATGCATGCATGCATGTATGCAATGTATGTATGTATGTATGTATGTATGTATGTATGTATGTTGTTATATATATATATATGTGTGTGTGTTTGTATATATATATATGTATGTATTTATATATGTGCATATATGTCTATATATGGATGGTCATACATATCTGAATATGCACTCGCAGCTATGTCTACATGCATGTGTATGCACCGATATGCATGCCCTTTCAGTCACAAGGACATGTGCACACTAGCAAAGCTTTCTGAGGTGGTGGTCCCGAGTTTGCACGACCTCCCAGTGCTCCTTTTGCGTCGTCGGGATTGTGATCATCGCCTGCATCATGGCGCTGACTGGTTCAACTGCGATCCACTTGAACCTGACACAGGACCAGGGGGTTTCGCAGAAATTGCTCAACACAGCTCTTGCGAGCCGGAGTTAACCTGATCGATAGACCTATTAAGCACTCACACTTATCTCAACGACAACTGCTTGTCAAGTAGCATCTGGCGGTTAGACTTGCGGAGACCGGCTGTAAATTGCACTTTCTGCTACCCGTGCTCGCCGCACTGCATGGCAGGACCCCTGACAAAAATTAAGGATCCCGGAGTCCCCACAGACTCGCAGATCCCGAAAGCTTGCTCAATACTTCAAGGAATCCCGGTTTTTTAGGCATCAACGGAACCAGTAAAGATTTCCCGTACTTCGCCCCCAGAATGCCCGAGATTGCCGACCCCAAGCCCGGATGCAAAAAGTGTGTTGTTTTCCCGGGTTTCGGCATGGGTTTGGAGGTTCTGTGTTGAAGTTCTTGGGACTCAGGTTGCCAGGTAATGCCTGTCTGACGCCTTGGTATCAGAAGTTATTCTGGTTTACTTTGTCGCTAAATTTGCCCTTACGTCCGAGTGTGGGCGCCGAAACCCTTATGTTAGCTCAGATGGTGGGCAGACATAAAAAGCAGCTCAACGAACCTAAAGCCCTACGCCAATAAGTCCCAAACAAACCTCGACCGTGGACATAGTCGCCAGCAATGCGAGAGGGAAAAAAAAACGCCTTTACCAGATCCGATCCTCAGTTCTGCATGGAGTTGATGTCCGAGTAAGGGCTTAATTAGGGCTTTCAGGGGTGTGTGGCTTTCTGGCGGAGGGCTCAGATTCCATGACTACATGGGAGTTTCCGAAAATTAGGGATACCGTATTTTGGGGTTCTTATGAATAAGGATCCTACTATTTGGGGTACGATATTAGGGTCCACTATTTTCGGAAACTCCCAAATCCAGGAGCCCCTCCTGCGATCCTGCCAGCATAAAAACCCAGAGACTCCAATATCCCTGAAATTAAGGAATATACCTTAAATCATATTCTATTAGGGATCCTACTATAATTTAATGGATACTGGAGTCTCTGGGAACAGGTGTCGGAACCGTTAGGTTTTCTTGACTTCCTGTATACTTACAATCGAGCATACCCTTTTTGAAAAGCATGGAGGCCAGAGTAGCCCTAAACCCTAAACCCCCTAGCCCCTAAACCCTAACCCCTAAACCCTAAACCCTAACCCCTAAACCCTAACCCCTAAACCCTATAAACCCTAAACCCTAACCCCTAAACACTAAACACTAAACACTAAACCCTAGGGGCAAAGCCCACGACCTTGGACCTCGCAGGTGACGATGGACTTTGCGCTGTTGGGCCCCGAGGGCTCCCAGACACTGGAGCCACAGAGCTTTAGGGTTTAGGGGTATTAGGGGTTTAGGGGTTTAGGGTTTAGGGGTATTAGGGGTATTAGGGGTTTAGGGTTTAGGGGTATTAGGGGTTTAGGGGTTTAGGGGTATTAGGGGTTTAGGGTTCAGGGTTTAGGGGTTTAGGGTTTAGGGGTATTAGGGTTTAGGGTTTACCTGAAGCCTACGGAACCTACCTTTTTAGGGCTCCTTATGATGATTTCCTTATATAGGTCCTTAAAAAGGTAGGTTACGTAGGGTTAAGGTAGGGTTTAGGGGTATTAGGGGTTTAGGGGTTTAGGGGTATTAGGGGTATTTGGGGTTTAGGGTTCAGGGTTTAGGGCTAAACGGTTTAGGGTTTAGGGGTATTAGGGGTTTAGGGGTATTTGGGGTTTAGGGGTTTAGGGGTATAAGGGGTTTAGGGTTTAGGGGTATTTGGGGTTTAGGGGTATTTGGGGTTTGGGGTTCAGGGTTTCGGGCTAAACGGTTTAGGGCTATTTGGGGTTTTGGGGTTAGGGTTCAGAGTTTAGGGGTATTTGGGTTTTAGGGCTCAGTGTTTAGGGGTATTTGGGATTTAGGGGTTTAGGGTTTAGGGGTTTAGAGGTATTTGGGGTTTACAGAAACTTTTGGGATGTACTTTTTTGGAGGTTTAAGTCTTTAAGGCTTATTGCTTGGCCTGGTAATTTGAACGAACGGCGCTGTTTGTTTCAGGATTGACTAGGCCGCTGCAGTGGAGCATGCTGTGTTCCATAGCCGGCGCATTCAAGGCTTCCAAACCTTCCGAAATGACCCGAATGTCCAAAGCGAGTTCAGTGAGTCAGTCAGCAGTCAGTCATCAACAGGTTCTTTGCTCCATTCATGCGCTGTTCTCTTGATGTCCTGGTCGGTAACTGCAGACGGGTTTGGAGATGGGTTCGGGGACTTCAACAACTTGGAGAGCTGCAGAGGCGAAGGTTTATCTGTGTCCTTTAAAACCAGGCAATTGGCTTCTTCAGGGCAATGGCTTCTTGCTTGGGGTATTATCCTACACCTACACCCTGAGCTTTTCATCTGAAACCTTAAAACCCGAGAGACCTGTGACAGTCGTGTCCGAGTACAATTGCCCGCGAAACAGAAATCGTGGCTTTCAGGTTACACCCAAACCTTCATTTCATCGAAAGCCGAACTTACCCTAAGAAACGACGCACCCCAGCAAGCACCCGGGACTGCATTGTACCCTATCGGGCGTGAAGGGCCTTTGGGGGTTTTCGGACAAGTCCCGTTCTTGACCCTGAGCTTCCGAGAGCAACTCTGCACTGTAAACCCGAAGCACGCAGTACATAATCCATTGGCTGGACCCGAAAATCCTCTAATCTTGCACCCCCGTACATGACGAATCTCCAGACTACAGGTTTCTCCGAAGAACTGAAACGTCAAGGCCTCGAATCACCCTGGGTCCTGAACCCTAAATCAACTATGTGGCGCCTTGCCGACTTTATGCGAGCGCGAGCATCGAAAATCCACTAACTTCCCCAGACCCCCCATCTACCCTCTATTAGACCCTAAATGCCCCTTATTTGGGACCATATACCCCTATTTGAGGGTACAAGGAGGGTCCTGGTCTTCCGGTGCAACTGAAGTAGACTCCACCTATGCCCTAGAGCCCAAAGCCCTACATCCTCATAGGATCCTCAGGCCCTATATGGGTGGTTGTCAAAATTAGGGTCCCTTTTTGGGTACGCTAAATAATAGGTGCCGTACTATAATAGGGACCCAAAAAGGGACCATAATTTTGACAACCACCCATATAGCCTATAAGCAGCTCTTGCTGCATGGCTTTGCGGCTCACATGACGACCTGGGTTGGAGTTGACCAGCTCCGCTTAGTTGGCAGGGTTCGCCTGCGTTGTCGGAGTGCGAGTTCCAAAACAACCTGTAAACGCCCAAACCCTAAAATCCCTCAACCCCGCAAACGCCAAGCCTTCAACGTTAAAGCCCCGACAAGCCAATATTATGCTGAATAGTCTTGACAGGAGACCTTGGACCGTATTGGCCAGGAGACCTGCTTCTGCCCGTCAACAGCTTAAAAGCGTCGAATAAGGGTTCCTTCCCGGGAACCGCAAGGGTTCCTGTACAAGTACTATACAGGTTTGTTCCTTCAAAGATTCTGTAGGGATTTGGGCTTCGGGCTGTTGGGGCATGGGGTGAAGCCCAGTTGGTTCAGGGTTTAGGGTTAAGGGTGTGCGGGTTTTTCGGCATTTCAAGGATTGCCAACCAGAGAGTTATTCTTTGTTCGGCTCTTTCTTTCTCTCTATCCTGTCCGTTGTCAAGCTAGGGAAAGCCACGAATTGACGAGGGCCTCGATCATGCAAAAACCTCCCGTCAGCTCCCTTGTTCTTGGCCGATTCTGCCAGGATTTCTCCAAGGGAATCATGGGCCCCACCACCGTCATGTTCGTAGCCCGAGGGGTCGACTCCCTCCAAGCCGCTTGGCGCAGATGAGTACGACTACTCCGGGGGAAACCGTGAGAAGTCGATACTAAGAGAGACCCTGCAATCCACACTTTAAATTTTCAGCCCAAGGCCCAAAACCTTGACAAAAAACTAAACCCCACCAGACGTGGTCGAACCCTGAAACATATCTCAGTCCAAAACACCGTAGTGAAGGATCCCCCGAAGCTATATCTATAGGGTTCATTAGGGTTTAAGGGTCTAGGCTCGCAAGAAAAGGCCCGCGGCGAGCCAAAAGCCAGAAACTTCACCATGTCTCCTGGCCGGTATTTAGCCCTTGGGGCCCATCTACTCTTGTGGTACGCACGCTACTGCGTAATGGGTATTGGGTATTGTAGGGATTAGGGGGTTTATGCTAGCTAGGAACTCGTCCGTATGGGATTACAGGGCTGATCTGATCAAACCCAAATCTGAAATTTCGAGTTTCTTTGGATCAATCCGAAACCTCAAACCCTGCAACCCGCCGGCCTCCCGACGGGCCCCAGGCCGAGAGGGGCGCGATCTACACGCCGGAGGTGTGGAAGAGCATGCTCCTGGGTTCACAGTACAAAGGTTTCTGCGGTCATTGACACAATTTGTGGTGGGGCTATAAGTTTTTTTGTGCGGCTGGCCCGCTTTATGTACTGTGTCAGGAGCAGGGCTGAGGCGTAAGGGTTATAGTAGGCGTGCGTGGGCTGAAGATGGCATGGGGTCTTTGGTGGTTTCAGCATCATGAGTTTCAGATGCTCGGGTTTTGAGGCGTACTGTTACTAAACCCCCGATTTTGAAAAGCCTTTGCCTCAAGGAGCCCTTATTAACGGAGGGGGCTTATGAATCAGGGGTCCGCAATTGCCTTAGTGCCCCTACTTCTACCGTGATACATATAATACATATAGCTCAAAGGCCGAAGCCTAAACAAGCGAGTGGTGCCTTGAGATTCACGAACAGCCTGCGGGCATTTAGGGGCCCGAACCTATACCAGCCTATATCCCAAGACCCCCATTCGAATGTTTAACATTTGAAGCCCATAAAAAGGCCAAGGAAGACGCAGTGGTATCGGCTCTTTTTGAGTGCAATTTCTTTGGGTTGTTGTTGGTTTCTCTGGAGCTTACGACAGCGTGTCATAGAGTCCATGTACCTTCTTACTACATGGCATGTATTCCGTTACCGCTGCAACCCAGGAACTTCATGCTCAAGTTCATCGAGAAAGAGCTGCTTGACGGAGGCGGCAAGCTTAGAGACTTTCCATGTGTTCTGAAAATCGATACAATCCTAAACTGTGAAAACTCAAGCCCTGAACCCTTCATGCACCTCCAGCCTTCTTTGTGCTACATAGTTCCTAGCATTTCTGTTCTTGCCCTCAACCGTTATGGTTTTCCGAAGCCCTAAAGCTTGGAATTTCCAGGGCGTCTCTTCTCCTTCTTGCGTTGAGGACGGCTTGGCTCCATTGCTTCGCCTGTGTACCTCAGCAGCCGGATTCTCAGACAATTGCAGGGTACCTTGTTTTAGGGGTTTAAGTAAACCCTAAACCCCTAAACCCTCAGCCCTAAACCCGGTTTAAGGGAACCCTCGGACTCCAACATTTTCCTCGTTTTCACGCTCTAGAACCATGTCTGAGAAGCTGAGTAGGTACTGTAACCTTTAACCTTTTGCGGCTTATATGGGAGTTTCCGAAAATAGGGGACCCTAATATAGTACCCTGAATGGTAGGATCCTTAAAATAAGGACCCCCGAAGTAAGGTACCCCTAATTTTCGGAAACTCCCATATAATGCGACTATAACTCAAAAGGTTAACCTTTTTGGGGCTAGGGCACTCGGCCCCTAAGATGTTGGGAAGGCACACTTTTGCCGGGCCAGGGGCTTCGGCTGCTAGTATATGATGCAGCATCGGCCTGAATCCAGACACGGAAGCTAGAGTTCAGGAACCCGTGGATCCCAAAACATCCGCTAAGAACTTGCACTACCATGGTCTCAAGGGCTCGACGTCTTGAGACCCGAGTGCTTAGATCTTCAAAGAAGGATCAGTCTATCTCAAGTCCAAAACCATCAGTTCACCACTCAGCCTCAAATCCGAACTGGCTTAGGGTTTAGGGCCTTAGGAGTTAAGGATATAGGGCTTAGGGCTTGTAGGGTTGAGGGCCTTAGGATTTAAGGATGTTTCGGGCTAGGGCTTGGGATTTTGGCGTTCAGGGTTAAGGGGGGTCAACAGCTTGCAAGCGAAGCCCTTGACACTGAAGGTCATGCTCACTCACCCATCGAAGTGCCGGCCAATTCCGCCAAAAGTGCGGACGAGACGCAGGTCAGTCTGACCACGATGGTCCAGGTCCAGGCCGCATGGTTTGGGCTCGCGGGGTCTTCAGCATCATGAGCATTTTGCTGACAATGCTGCTGATGATGGGACACTGAAGTTGGCAAAATTGACGTGGTTCTGTGTTTTCGGCACGATGCACAAAACAACAGGGCTTTGTCGCGCTCCAGCGGAACAAGCAAGGGAAAAGCTTTCGCCTCCTAAACCCTGGTCCGGTCCAACATCCATCGACATCCTATAAACTTAAGCGCCGAAACCGTTACATGCTGTATCCTAAACGCCATTACCCATAGCCCCCAAAGTAGTTCCCTTTTGGGGTTCATAATAAGAATCCTATAAGAATAATCCCCAAAAGGAACTACTATGCGGCCTATGGGTAGTCATGGGCCTGAAACCCCAAAGTTCTGCTATTGTTGCCCACCGCCAGAATCCTCTCGGAGACTCTAAACCCTAAACCCTAAACCCAACTCCCAGGAGCTGAAATATATCCTCGACCAGATGCTGAATGCCGAAAGAGCCCTGGGCTCCTTTAAGCAGGGGTCTCGGGGCTTTACGGGTTTAGGGGTTTGGGGTTTAGGGGTGTAGGGTCTTAGGGTTTAGGGTTTTAAGGGTTTAGGAGTTTAGGGTTTAGGGGTGTAGGGTCTTAGGGTTCAAGATGATTGCAGATCGTAGACTGGCTAGACTTGAGTCCAGTAGCAAAAAGGGGTTTAGGGTCTTCGGGTTTTGGCTTTCCCTTCTAAGCCAGTCCTATGCAGCCTCTGCGTTCCTGCTGTCACGAGCCCTCGGACTAGGACATGTAGGGTTTCGGGCTCAGGGTTCAGGGTCGTACCGGTGTAGGCGTTAAGGTTTATGTCTTGGCTTTTCGACCAAATCTGTGTGAATCACTTTGTTCGATGTTTTACATGTTTAAGCAAAACCGAAATGCCGCTATAAGTACCCTACTTGCCCTTGCCACATCTACGCTTGCATATTTTCGGAGCTTTGAAAGACGTTAACTTGAACCCTAAACCTAAAGCCCTAAAACCCTAAACCGCGCACGAGGCCCTCAAGTCCTTGTCACGCCCTGCCGGCAAGCGCCCAAGGCTTCCCCGCAAACTGCAAGCTCTAAGACTAAGCTCTTTTGACGCCCGTTCGTCCCGAAACCGCACATTGACTTTAGGAGAAATTTGTCTGGCACGTCCCCCCAAAATGCCACAAACAAAGTCAAGAGACGAAGGCCACATCAGAAAGTCCCAAGACCAGAAGAAATACACCCCGACCCTACGTACTGCCGATGCGCGGCGGACGAGGAACCGCATCTTTGGCCATGATCACGCCGGACTTGAGTGCCATGGCTCAGCATTGAAATCTAGCTCGAACGACTGGTTGTTTGCGCGTTTTGGTGATGGAGAGGCTTAGAAGGCTGAAGGCGGTGGTTTAGGGTTTAGGGTTTAGGGCTTGGCGGTTTTGCATGCAGAGAGTAGGGCCCGGGCCGAGGGTTCTGGATTTACAGGTTCGAGGTTTCGGATGTCGGTGTAGTGTCTACTTGTAGATTTAGGGAAGATACGTTTGTAGGGCTCCTTTGTTGTTTATGAAATTCTTGCGCTTGTATTACCAGTAGTACCTTTTTTTCTGGTGGATGAAGGTAGGGTGTAACTATTGTCGAGCTGCCGGTACCATGGTGTTAACATGGACTCGTCGGTTCGTACTTGCTGTCCCGGATACCGCGAAGAGTTCTTTGAGTTTCAGACGTTGAGCTTAGGGTGGATGTGTTGCAGGTTTTGCGGGTATGTTTCGGACACTGGTTAAAGCTTAATTTGATAGTTCCCCTATACTCCCGTCTTCAGTATTGCTGCAAGCCCTGTCTACATCAAGCTCCACAGAATCATGATACGTCTCTAAATGAGGGTCTCTTTGTCTTATCTTTGTTAAACGGGTGATTCATATCATCGCATGCGTGCACACACACACACTTTGCGTGTTTGAGCACAGGCTTCATCCAGACACCAAGCCTAATGTGTCCATTGTTGTCCCAGGAATGACATCCCCAGAAGCCATCGACTGGACAAGGCCGCTTTGGTCCAGCAAACTCCTTGGTCCGGTTGAGGGTTTAGACTTTTATTTAGCCGTTCTTGCCGCTGCTGCTGAGTTGTTGGCGGTGGTGGTTGTGGTGTCAGCGGCAGAGCATCGAAACAACGAGCGATCATGTGCATTGTAGCCCCGATGATATTCGTGTCGGAAGCCTGACAGGAAAGGGTTCTGCAACTCTCATGTCGGCCCCAGTTGAGTCGTTCACCCTTTCGGTTCAGGGTAGCATGAATGTCCTCAGCCCGGAGCAACCATCACAATTGGCAATGTCGTGTGCCTGAGGCAACTTCGGGACATCATCCGCGTTCAGTATCTCGGGCAGCAAGGAGTGGGACAGTGTCTGAAATCCGCATGAATTCTGGCACCTCCAGGCCTTGCAAATGGCACGGCATTCCATGTGTGGCAGCGCTGAGGAATGCGAATACCCAGTCGCCTGTCGATGTCTACATGGTCTCACAGACCGCAGCCATGATGGATGTTGAGGAAGGCCAGTGTCGTGAGATGCTCCAGAGGAAGCAATATAGGGACCTAAATAATTGCCGAAACTATTTTGGTGGTTCCTTATTATTATTGTAGTATAATGGGCCCCAAAACCCTATTCTAATTGTTAAGCCCCTTATATTCGCCAGGTGTCTTCGGCCGTGTGCCGAATCTCGTCCTCTTCAGCCTCATTGGCTGCCTTTTGATGATGGGCGTCCTTTTCCGCTCAGCCGCTCCTCTGCCTCCAGCCTGCCGAAGTCACTACTTCAACACTTGAAGCCCTTAGCCCTGGACATCCAGAGCTGCTTAGCTCCGAAACCAACCATCTAAGACAAGGTCATGATCGCAGTCAGAGGGCTCGTGACGATCGTTTTCACCCTCGCTGCTCGGAGATATGCAAGGTTGAGGGTCCTGGCTCGGGGCATGTGAAGACTTTGTTCTCATACCCAACCGTTAAGCCGTTAAGCGTTCTGAATTCTGTAACTGGTAGTGTTCCGAAATCCGACATAGCCGGAGGACATTTGAGAACTGTCTAAGTAGAACTTCGGAAGAATCGGATTGCGTTAGGGTTTCTGGGTAAAAGTGTTAGACGGCCTTACGGGAGGGGGGTCTCTGAGAGCCTCCGGTCGCTGCACACTTTCGCTCTAGGACAGCGGCGTCGCCCGACACTCTGAGCACGCAAACCCACAGCCAGAAAACCTTCCTCAGACATCCTTAAACATTCCTTAAACCCTGAACCCCCGGCCCCCAGACATCGTAAATCCTGAGCCCTAGACCGTAACTCTATCCCGAAACCCAAAGTTGGGGCTGCGGACTTCAGCATTCCGTGATGAAATAGGCCCTCCCATGTGGTAGATATTATTGCGGGGGTGCAGATACGGGATTGTAAGGGGGACTTTGAACTATCATTTCCCCGGTTGCACACGTGTTTAGCGCAGAACGGATAGACTGTAGACCTTCTCTGCCTGCAAGCTGGCTAACAGGCTGTTGTCTACATGGCCGTGGCCTGAGATTGGCAGTCAAAGTGGTAGCTGTGGCACTTGTTATTCTTTACCTACAAATCTGAAGCGTTGGCCTTCAGCCCTGAAAGCACGAAGGTCTAGTCATACATAGGGCAAATGAGCCTCCTCAGAACACTCCAGACCCAGGCAGCTCATTGCATATTCCAGCTTGGTGCGCTACGCGACTTGGGGATCCCAGTTGGCGGCACGCAAGGACTGCCGACGAAGCTACAGGGGACATGGAGCTTGAAAGCTAAAAGTATCCAGGAATGGCAATGAAGATCAACCTTCCGAAGGTCCCAATCTAGGTTCCTGAGTGGTACCCTTTTGCCCTTTTTTGTTTAGGGTCCCCTTAGTAGAAATCAAATAGTAGGAAAAAGGGTACCCTTATTAGAAAGGGGTTACTCAGGAACCTAGCAATGTTACGAACAAGCAACCTGCAAGTTTCAAACCATTTCTTCCCGAGAGCGCGGGACCCGTGATTACTGAGACCTCCCAGGCGTAAAACCTACCAAGTCAAAGCCCCAAGCATGAACCCCTACAGCCCCTTCAACTTAAACTTATATATGAGCACGTCCGAGTTGACTTGCAATATTGAAGAAGGCTAAATAAATATCTACGGCAATGGGTTCTTACCGCCCAGCCTCCAAAAAACCCTACATTTACCAAGTCCCTAAACAAACTTGCTGCAAGTTCTGCCAGAACCCCAGCGCCGAAGACCTCAGACGCCAATCCCCAAGCCCTTCCTAGTAGAGTAGGTGACCTTTAAGCTTTTTGGGTACTACAATCCCTAGACAAACCCGAAGGTTACCGTTTAGTTCCCCTAGGATACTGGACAAGTAGGCCTTAATCGCTGGCCCTACAATCCCTACGCAGCTGCGGCATGGCGAGGACTCTTTTTCATGGTCGGGGCCTAAGTTTCGGAGGGGGGCAGGGGTGGGGGTGGGAGTGCTGAGCAATTGAGGGTTGAGGGTTGCGTGATGTTTGATGTTTTGGGTCTCTAGGTTTAGGGCTTTAGAGTACCGTTCTTCTGGTTTTTGCAGGTGTCCAGAAGTATGGTTTGTGCCGTGCTGTGAGTGCTGTCTGTTGTACAAAGGCTTCAAGTGTTTAAGGCTTCAGGTGTTTTATTTTCTTAGTGGCCTTGTGGTTCACTGCTTAGGAGTTGTGCTATAGGGGTTGCGGTAGTTTAGTTATATCATCCCCCTATAATCCCTCTAGAGTTATGGTATCTATACCCAAAACCCAAGTCCAATATTATCATTAATTCCGAGAGGGTTTCACACACTGCAAGGCCGAGTCTTGATCTAAAGTGTACTTACCAGCACCGTCTTTGCACCCACTTAATCAAGTACATGGCCCCAAACAGTATAGGTGTTTGGGATCTAAAAGTTGGTAGATGAAGGGTTTCGTTGCCCTATCATATCAGCCTCGGTTAAACCCAAACCCCGAAAGCAGACGTCTGGCCACATGCACAACTTCGCTTCGCATCCCAGTTCTGCCTAAGCCTACATAAGGGGATTCAGCTGTTCAGGGTGTGCTCGAAGGTGCCCGTGTCAACCTTCACCATCGCGCCTCGGAAATATTACGGCTTTCTGGCATGGGCACTATCGGCACCGGTTGCAACAGCGAGCTGCCCTTCAGGGTAACAGTTTGAAGCGGTCCCTTTCGTAATAAGCCGCAAGCCGTAGACCAAGCAGCCCTTCTTGCATCTACCCACTTTAATTAATCCTTAGGCAATTATAGGGTCTTGGATGTAAGTTGTGCCGAGTTGCCAAGAAGCGGGTCTCGACGATCTGTTGCAATGCAGTTGTTGTGGATCGCGCGCCTGACAAGTACTCACGCCGACAGGTGTCTTCAATCGCTGTTGAAAGAAGGGAATGACTCCAATCCCTGTACACCCCCAATCCGGCGTCCGAGGTGTCTGATGTATACTTTGTAGCTTCAGTTTGTAAAACACGCCCCTTGAGGCCATTTATCATCGATCTAGACTAGAGGGGTCTCGTTTAAGTGGGGCTCTGAGGTTTGGGGCTTGGCGTTTAGGGACTTCGGGATTTGGGTTCAAGGTCTTGGTGTCGTGGCTTCCATAGGTTTTGTGGTTGAGGCTTTGGCTTTTCTGATTTCGGCTTGAGGGCTTTCAGTTCCGTTGGTTCCCGGTCCTTGAATGTAGGTCAACCTCAACCTACTTTGGCATTCGTCAGTTGGCAGGTAAACGTGACCCCATGCACTTCAAGACGCCGCACCATTCGTCAGCATTTGAGCTTCGATCTCGTGCAAGGTACTAGGACTCGCCCTGGACTATGACATCTTCCTCCTGGGGCGCATCCCGGAAGCACCAATCGCGAGCACTAGTACTCACAAGTTTCTGTGCTTGCAGCTTCTTCGATCTGGATTTCAGAGTCTACTCTTGCATTGTTGAGTCGTCAACTTGTGATGTCTAGGAAGGGCCCATAGCAATATGCCAAACAACTCCTAGCTTATTGAAGATCGAAGTCGGCAGTATTGGGTATATGACGAAATAATTCGGCCAGGCACAGGGCGCAGAGATTAGAGTTCCGGGCTTCGGGCTTCCATTTGATGGTCTAGGCGGTCTAGGTATGTCAATGCTCAAGCGAAACTAGCAATTGATGATAGCACCGCGGCGTGCAGGACGGTGCGTGAAGTCCGGGCCGTGGCAGTTTCGAAGTGAAGTTTTGGGTACGTGGCAAGCGTCTTGATGCTTAACATTCCAACAACTCCAAAACCTGTACTCAAGGCCGTGACCCCTTCTTTAATTCCAAACCCCTCAAATCCCAGTGTAAGCCCGGAGCCGTTCCCTTGAGTTGTCCTGCAACTGTCTTGTGGTATCCTCCAGCTGTGCTTGCCAAACCGAGCAACGCAGGAGGAAAACGAAAAGGTTTCCACTCCCCAAACCAGAGATGACGATGTCATCATGAGCATTTGGGGTTCATGTTTCGGACCAGAAGGAAGGCGTGACCCCAACACCGGAGGTGGCCGTTTGGTGTGATGTTGAGTGGAGGTCCAGTGCTGCTGGTGTAAGGCAGGTAAACGCCGCCCCGCCCCCCTCTGAAACCCGAGCCTTAAAGCACCTACACCTTAACTCTGCTAGCGGCTTGGGATTGGGGAGGTTGATGCCTTTTCTCCTATGTCAGGGTCAGGTCAGGTCCTCAAAACGCCCAAAACATACGCTCCTTCGAGGAATGTCGGAGCTGCGTGAGCGTGGCTTCTCTACCCTGGATGCAGCAGCTCGCCCTCTTGGCCCCCTCCTGCCGGGGTAAACCAGTCACGGTCCAGGAAAGTTTGGGCTTAGGCGTCTAGGGCCTAGGGTTGGAGGAGGCCGAGCCGAATTAAATGAAGGAAGCATCTAGAGGACGGGTTTATATACCGTAGTGGCCGGATTAGCGGGCACCTGGCACACGAACGGGGTGATGTGCCTCGGGACATGCACACACTGACTTCGACAGAACTAGTTTTCCCAGGGGCCCCTAATCTAGAGTCATACAAATCATGTGAAGGATGCTTTCTACAAGTAAGGGGCTTAATTTCCAGAGAATCATTTCCGGGCGGAGGCCGGTGGGTCAAAGCTTCCGGCACCCCTTTCTGAAAGCTTCTGTGCAAGACTCCTTGAGCTGATGCAGTTGGTGTTGCGATTGGTGAATTTCAGTTCTCGGTTGAGGGAGCCACGTGGTTCGATCACGCCTTGGAGCAACGAACTTGGGAGTAAGGCGCAAGAGCAAACCAATGTGCAAGAGCAAGTCAATGGAGGGACTCTTGGGCCGCCTCGATTTGCGGCATGGGTCATGAGTTTTTGTTTGAGACCGGGACGAGTTCAAGTCCGTGCTCAAAAAGGTTGGTGACCAAACCAACCATGGAGAATGGGAATGAAGCTTCAGGGATACATATATATATGTATATATGTATGATGTATATATATTGATCAGGGTTCAGTGATAATGGAGCATACGATCCATTGCCACATCTTCAATACCACTTTCATTTTATAATCTGTTCTCCTTAGAGGAGCTTGTCCAATATGGGGGCCTGAAGAGTTTTAACAGGGTTCTGGGGGGATGCAAGTAGTAATTGTTCCGATATATGAGGTTCCTAAGATCATAGACTCCTGATGCCGCCGCATGACCTCACCCCAGCAGGTTCGGCAACCGACTAAGAGTATTTGCAATGACGACTTTCTGGGTGTTGGAGATTATGTTGTGGGTCCTGGGCTGGGTGTCCAGGTGAAGCGCCTGGCCTGGGCTATCCACGTTAACATGACCCACCCCCCAATCCGCCTCTTCTCTCAGGTAGCTGATGGAGTGGCGCAAACCGGCCACGTAATCACCTGCGCAGGAGAGCAGGGATCCATAGGCTCCAGGGTTTTCAGCTCTGGAAAAGCAGAGCCCTGCCCGTTCCCAGCATTGAGCCTCTGAATATCGCTTCTTGGAAAAACTCCAGCGTTTCGATCACAAAAAAACACAGCAGGAGGCACAGAGCTCCCCGGCACCGGTAGAACCGGTAGAATCTGCTGGGCAGCATTCCTTAGCCCCCAGAACGTGGCATGCACATACAGTCGAGAAGAGCGTTTGCCTATGTGGGATACATATGTGTAGTTTCTCCACTTTGATTTTGAGGAAGCTGTGATATGAAGTGTACTGTTCAGTTGCACTGCACAGAGGCAGCCCGCTTTGTCGTTTACGCAGGCCGGTCACCCACAACGTATGCTGACGACCAACACCCTACTATAGGGGCATTAATACTCAGAATAAGGTTCTGGGGTTCCTTATTGTAATTATAGTTTAGCATCCCCAAAAACCCTATTCTAATTCTTAAGGCCCCTACATTACAGTCCCAGATTTTCATTGGCAAATCGCGAAAGCAGGCTCAGGTTGCAAGCCGTCGCTCGAAACCCCTTGACTTCAAACCGGTATGGCTGACCCTGGCCCTGCTTCATAGGGTTTTGCTTGGGACTAAAGCTGCGAGGGATGATGATGGCCATCGCGTTTGGGGGCATGATCCTGTCGGAGGAGCCTTAGCTACAGATCAGCGTTGCAGGATTTCGGGTTTCAAGCTTTCCTTGGGGGTCCAGTGTCCGGAGAGCGTGAAGCTCCTGGTCTTGAGCGCGCGTCTCCGAAGCACACACCGCATATCCCCTGAAAGGTTCAATTCAAGCCTACCCATAGGCCCCAAAGTATTTCCTTTTGGGAGTTCATAAAGAGAATCCTATAAGGTAATCCCAAAAAGGAACTACTATGGGGCCTATGGGTAAGGCTTGCTTTCACAGACATCTAATGTACGGGTAGGAACCTGGCGGAGGAGCCCATGGTTCGAAAATGCCAGAACGGACTCAACAACTAGGTATGTTATTCCTTGGGATTCCCGAAGTTCCCGATGAGATTCTACTATAATCGATCGATCCCGAAACCCTATAAGGCCCATGGGCCTCTTGGCCAGCTTGTTCTTGCACCATGAGCAAGAAGTCTGCGAATTTCAGGCTTCGTCTAAGGTTTCGGGTTAACCAGTACTGCATGTATCAGAGTGTGGTGTTTCTTATTCCGAGCATCAATACGAACCAGTATCACATCAGTGGGTCGACAACAGCGAGATATGTTTAGCCGTAGAGATCATGACCTCACTGGGACTTTCCCGGTGCTGATCAGCACAGAACCCGAACACATTGCACATTCTGCTACGTTGTTCAGTGCGGTACAGGTTTCATCATTCCAGCAAGCACCAAACTTTAGGGGTACCCGGCAGTCGCAACAGGCCTGGATGCAAAAAAGCAAGTACTAAATAGAACCCTAAATCCTAAACCCTAAACCCGTTCTTGCGAGATACCCTGCAATGCGGGCTTCGTCCTTGCTAGGTAGGAGGGGAAAAACCCTAAACCCTCAATCGAACGCTACGTTCGAACCAGGTGCCCTCCATGCGGCAGGCATCCTGGATCTTCGTCATGGCTGTCCTCCTGGACTGCCGGCTTGCAAGCTTTGTTCGCTCTTCCTGGATTTTGGTGTGCTCTACGTAGTCTCCAATAGAGCCCAAGGAAGTTTATGTATATATATATACATATACACATACATGACATTATATGACCATCTATATATAGACACATGTGTATATATATATATTGTGTGTGTGTTTATTTTTCTTCATTTATTTACTTGGTCTTTGAGGCTGCGAGCTATTGGACAGGCAAGGTGTCCTCTCGCATAGCCGCCATTTACCCTCAAGACGCAGCCATGAGGGGTCTATGAAGGTGGTGTCCTGGTTGAAACCCTGCACCCAGAGATTCCAATATCCCTTAATTAAGGAGTTCCTACCTTAAATTAGAGTGGGATCCCTAATATGATTTGAGGAATATTCCTTAATTACTCTCCTAAACCCTAAACCCTAGACCGTGGCCAAGCCGAGGACACTTTCGTGGTTCGCACAGTGCTCACCCCGGCTCTCACCGCTGCGATGGGAGAGCTGAGTCCCGGCTGGGGAGTATGACACGTTACTATAACGGCCTACAAAAAGGGCTGCTTGCGGTAATGTTGTACCTTCTTTTTCTATTCCATCTATCTCCATCCACCTATCTATCCATCTGTGTTCTGCAAGGTTTGTACTGCGTTGCAAGCTTGTAGTGAAAACCCTGTGTAATCCCCATTCCTCGACCATCGAGCCGAAAGTTATGAACCCGAACTCCACTCCAAAAGCTCATGCTCAGAGACTCCAATACCCTCAATTAAGAATATTCCATAAATCATATTGGGGATCCTACTATATTTTAAGGTATATCCCTTAATACGGGATATTGGAGTCTCTGGATGGTCTGAGGAACTGGTGGCCCCGGGAGTTCAGGCCACCTCTCGATGATGCCTTCGCAAAGTGAGCCTCCACCTGAAATGCCGACACCCCGCTTGTGATTACCTAAACCTTAGGAATAAACACTAGTCTTTCGCACCTCTGACCCAACTCCTCAGTCCTAAGCAATTACTTCTTACAGAAGAGTAACCCTAAACTTTACTCCAATATACAGAGACCCCACACGCACGCGCACATGCACAAACATCCTTCCTAAAATGCGAGTCTCGGTCGACCGTGTCCGATGTAGGTCTAGGGTGATGGAGTGTGTGTTTGGCTAGACCGGGCTGCTGAACAAGGAGGCCTGTTGCAAAAGGTCCAGGGTGATGCAGTGCTGCACAAGCTATTCAGTCCAAACAGCCCAAACACAAAACCAAGTAGCCAAAGCAACTCAAGATGGTGGAGTTCAGAGAGGGTTTAGGGCTCCCACACTACATTGTGAACCACAAACGCCACGACGATAAAAGACGAATACCCGAATCCGTATACTACAAGTACCATCGATCACTCGGCCTCGGTGGGGGCTACCCCTCTTCGGGTAGGCGTCTCAAGTGTTTGTTTTTTGTGCTGCGTTCAGAACTCAGCACGGTGCCCAGGGGCTCCACCATCCCTTAATGAAGGGTCCTCCAGTACCTACTAGTAGAGTAGGTAACCTTTAACCTTTTGGGCTAGTCTAATCCCTATATAATCCTTATATTATGAAAAAGGTTAAGCTTTAGTTCCCCATGATACCCGACAAGTAGGAGTAAGACAGCACGGACTTTGTTCCAGAAGAAGTTGGAGTCTCTGGATCCGAAACCCAATGCTCCAGCAGAGCTAGCTTGGGCATACTAGGTAGGGCTTTAGGGGACATTTTGTATTTTCCCTTATTGGGCTTAAGAGGATCTTACTTACTACTATTTTTCAAAGGCTTTAAAAGAGGACCTCACTTACTAATATTTTTCAAAGGCTTTAAAAGCCCCACCTAGCATAGAATCTGGCAAGAATTGCCCGCGCAATGATCTTGGTAAGTCCAGATATGGGCTACCCTGCACGTGGAGCAGCGAGTACTGCTGAACTCCTAAACCGACGAGACCCCAGAACCCGGAATTCGGGTGACCGGCCATGCTCTAGCTTAGGACTAGGATCGTGACCTGCGCCGACTCAGAAATGTTTGCACCAGCGCTGTCAGCCTTCAATTGCTGCTGCTGCAATACTTCCTACTTCTACTTCGGCTGCTACGACTCCAAGCCATACTACTACAGTACCATGCTACTGCCACAGTATGAGATGGTACTACTCCTGCTACTGCTACTGCTACCGCCACTGCCACTGCCACTGCTCCTGCTCCTGCTCCTGCTTCTGCTCCTGCTGCTACTACTACGACGACTGCTACTACTACTAGTATTGCGACTACCACCTGTATTGATACTACTGCGAAGACGACGACCGCTACTGCTGCTGCTACTGCTACTGCTACTGCTACTGCTACTGCTTCTGCTACTACTACCACCACCGCTACTACTCCTACAACCACCGCTACTACCACTACCACTACCACTACCACTACTACTACTACTACCACGACCACGACCACGACCACTACCACTAGCACTACCACTACTACTACTACTACTACTACTACTACTACTACTACTACTAGCTTTCTCCTGCTTCCATTCTGTCGTCGTCGACGGCGACGAAGGCAACTAGTACCACCACACTGCCAGCGCCACCACTACCACCAGCACCTCCAGTCCCTGAGGCCTCAGAAAGAAGGAGGCCTGCCGGACTGTTCTTCTTGAGGATTTGGTATGTGCCAAAGTTTCTGCATGCTTCTTCAAGATTTCATAGTGTTCCGGCGAGGCGTTCGTGCATGCTTGTCATAGGGCAACTTTCACATCTTTAAAGTGTCACTCCTGTTTTGCCTCCGCTGCTCAACAGAGAGCTCTAAAAACAAGATGTTCGTGACAGGCGTCCATGTTCTCAGGAAGGAGCAGTCCGAAGCTTAGATTGCGGCGGCCATAATTTGAGACAAGCTTCGTCGTCATCTATACCGATCAGAATCACTTTGCGCCGGGGTAAGCAGAACCCCGCCAAGGAAAGCCATGCGAGGCCCGATCCGAAGCTCTTAGCCCTAAATCCGAGACGGGAGTTTCCGAAAACCCTAAACAGTAGGATCCCTATTATAAGGACCCCAAAACAAGGTACACAATATTTTCGGAAACTCCCGGACCGCAAACCCGTAAACCATAAATCCGAAAGCCCCGAACTTTTCAAAGCCCAGAGATCCAACTCTGTGTTTTTTCTTATTTATAAACCCTAATATGGGATTTATAAGGACCATACAAAAAAGTTAGGTTTTGGTGGGTTAAGGTACCGTTATGCTGCACCCACCCTAAAGCCTAATTTCCTATCGAACCTTTCCACTGTTCACTCGGAGTTACCCTACAAAGCGGGTTCGTCCTTGCTAGGTAGGAGGCAAAAAATCCTTAAACGACCAAAAAGCTGCTTGGAAGGCAAAGTAGCAAAGTCGTAGCACGACTGGCTCCGCATTTAATGAGTTGCAAATCTCTCTTTTGATCCCCGACCCCCGCCAAGACCCACGATCCTCACCTCCGTGCACCCCGCTACAACCCGAAACCGCTCTTATGATTGGATAGAGGTTTGGGGCCCATTATACTATAATTATAATAAGTAACCCCTAAAAATAGCGTTGGTAATTTTGGCCCCTATATAGTACATGGGAAACATCTTCCAGCCGTGACGCAGTCTTGACTCAAGCCCGGCATAAACTCTTGACCCCAAATCCCAAAGCCTAAAGGATCTAGGGTTTAGATTTCCTTATTATAATTATGGTATAATGGGCCCCAAAATCCTATTCTTATTATTAAGGCCCCTACATTAGGGTTTAGGTAAATCGTAACTAACCCCCAAACCTTGAACATACCCCCCCGACCCCCAAGTCAGAGTGCCCGAGACCCACGCCCAGGCTTGCAGGAGACTGGGTCAAGTTGCCGACGATCGCCGCGGCCGGCGGTTGGATGGCTTCTGGGTTTCGTAAGGTTTCTACACGGTTTTCACAGGTTTACTACATGAGTTCTATACGGGTTCAGGGCTTCGTTGCGGTTGATTTGGGGATGAGTTATAATGGTGCGGTGTGAGGTTCAGGGCGCGGGGTTGCTGTGGAGGTTCAGGCCAGGGTTAAGCATTAGGGGCAGTTTCGGAGAAGGGGTTTAGGGAAAAGGGGTCAGGGTTTAAGGGGCCTACAGGCCAAGGGTGGGCATGCTCAAGATGGGAGGGGAAATTCATCGCAACCTGCACGAAACGCAGAACAGCCCCAGACCACAGGTGGGACGCTGAGGTGCATGTGGACCTTCCAAACCTAGCCCAACTGTGGCGTTGGTCTTTAGTTTTTTCGTTCAGGGGTAGGCTACTGATGTTTCCGTCATTCCGTTAAAGGCTAAAGGCACATGCAAGTCATTGCCCATGGAGTGCCTGTGAACCTGGTCGATCAGATATGATATCACCTCTTCAGGCTCGTCTTACTACTTCTTTGATAGAAACTCAAAAGCGACACGAACAACGAAAGCACGCCCCGGGAACCATCTGATAGCGAGACGGAAGGACCCGGCCCTACATCCCGAGTCCCTGTAAACCCTGAGCCATTTCAACGGCCAGCAGCTTACCGTAGGGGCCATAATAACATAATAATTACCTATACTATTTTCGGGGTCCTTTAAATATGAGAATTAGAGTGTTTTTAATGGGCCCCAAAACCCTATTCTAATTATTAAGGCCTATATTATAGTAGCCTTATAGATCCCTTATAGTAACCCTTATAGACCCCTTAACAGGAACCCTATTGTAACTATTAAGGCCCGATATTCAGCCCGTGATCCCCAAAGCCTGCAGCCATTTTCCTGCAGGGTCGGAAGGCCGCCAAGGAGGAGCCACCAAAGGTGGCAGGGATCCCCAGACCTTCTGGGTCCTAAACTTCGGGAGCCTTCGTTTCCAGGGTCATGCAGAGAGAACAAAAAGAGCCGATTATCCTGTAAGAACCTAGCATCCATCAGTAACAACTGGACGCTCATGTGCAAAAGAAGCGAGGACCTACCTTGCTTCAGACTTGACAAGAACCGGTTTCAGAAAGATGCACCGAAGCGCACACGACGACAGTAAATGTAGGTCGCAGTCTCGAAGGGTGGTCCCTGTGACTACTAGGGCTCCAAACCAAAGTCGCTAACTATCGGGACCGATCGGAGCACCCAGCCATGCAGAAGAATGCAGAAGGATAGGCGGAGGACACTTGTCCAAATTCGTCCGCAGAATACGCTACCACCGGTATATGTAGACTTTATGATTGTGATAAAGGGGTTCCAAAACTTAGGACCTCACTTAAGGGCATAGAGCTTATAAGGGGGTTCTGGGTCTAGTGTTAAATTAGGTTTAGAGTTTAGTGCGAAGCCGTGCGTTAGGGGGCTCCTAAACGTGGGGATGCTTGTTTAGCAGTTCAGGGATCCGTATAGTAAAAGGCCCAGTGTGGGCTGTTTCCATGGGTTGTTCTATGTGCATATAAGCTCTCAGACGGTTGGGAGTGTACTGCAGGTCAGATACATTCAGCATTCGCCCGCCCCTGCCATGACCCTGATGCTTCCCATGCACCACACTCATCCCAAACCACGGCTTCAACAGCAGGGCGCTCTTGTGAAACCTAAACCGTAAACCGTACTGAAGATTGTTGCATGGTTTCAGAGAGTAATGAAGGGGCCTTAATAATTAGAATAGGGTTTCGGGGGATATTATACTATAGCTGCAATAAGGAACCCCCAAAACCTATTCTAATTATGAATATAAGGCAGTTAAGGCCTCTATAGTACGAGGATCCCTTTGGGTTGGGGCTTTCGAGCTTCGGGCTTACAGGGTATTGTACGGGTGTTCAGGGTTTTTGTTGATTACTTGTGTTGCCATGTCTTTGTAGGTTTTTTTGGAAAGGGTGTTCTTAGATAGCCAAGGGGCATAATGCTTTTTGGCCTTATATATTTGGTTTCGGTCGAGCATGATCCCACAAATGTCTTTGGGGGCTCTTCCGGAATTTAGGTTTTCCTGTGCAGATTGTTCTTCATCACAAGCTCACGATCATTGGAACCGATAGCATGTGATCTTAAGTTGAAAGGCTCTCAACCCTGATGAAGCAGAAAATGTCGCTCTACATCCACATGAGCGTTTGTAGGTAGGAGTCATGGACACAGGGATTGGATCGCTGTGAGTTGGGCTCAGACCCCTGTTTCGGGGGTTTAGTGCCAAAGTTTCGGGCTCGGTGTTCAGAGCTTAGGATTTAGGGTCTGGGGCAGGGTTTAGGCGTGGGATAGGAACACATTGACATCATGCGCAGTCCAATCCGACCTGGCACTAGTTCCCTTCGCAATTTACTTAAGCATGGAACCTCAAGCTTTCAGGTTTAACATGAAAGTGGAAGTAACCTACCAAACAAAAATTGTAGCAGCCGCAAAGCGTGCAGCTTAAAGTCGGTCCCGAAGAGTTGAATATCAAAACCACATGCTTCGGGCAGCAATGAATTTTGCAGCCTAAAGCCACATATGTCTGCAAACTCCGACACTCTCGCGCCCCAAACCGTCAGCTTCAACCCTGAAGCCTCAAATGGATCTTCATCCAGAGCCTTCACAACGTACTTGCTCAAGGCGACCCCTCCGACAAGCCGACCGGGCACGGGCGCCGATCAGGGAGTAGGCGGCAGGGAGTAGGCGGCAGCAGTCGACTGCTTTGCCGGGGCTTGTTGGGATAGCGACCGCATGCCACAAATCCGTTTCGGAGTTTGGGGGTGGCGCCAACCAGCGCTTTTGAAGATCCAATGTTAGAGCCGTTGCCATCCTGCAGCAGGCAACCTGACGTCGCTTGCTCCCCAGTCCTATTGAGTGGCCGTCGCACTGTGATGCATTGTTGTTGCCTCATGCTGATCGTGGTGTGGATCGGTTGGAAGTGCGACAGTGCTTCGACTTGTGCAGAAGGTGGAAAGCATCCGGCTGAAGGGCGCCCAAGTTGTATTTCTGATTCAACAACAATATCGAGGTGCCAGCATGTGTTGTAAGGTGTTGTGTTTGCTACGTGTACAGTTTGGAACACTCCAAATCATGTTCTAGTATGTGCAGATTTGCAGTTACCATGATTGCCAACAGCGAGCTGACGGAACGAAATCCCACTGTATCCTTGCTAAGCATGTCACAGTGGGGCCGGTGGAACAGCTGCTCGGCAGGCAGGCGAAAACAAAGGGGGGGGGGGGCGGGACGGCCCAATAATTGCCGTCAGATTGTCGTTGTTACTGCACAGTTTTTGGCATCAGTGCTTGCAGTATTGTGGTCATGTGGCTGAGTTGCATTGGTGCCGATTGTTGCACACCGGACGTGAGATGTTTGGACATCCTTGGCAGTTTCCGGCTCAAATTAGGTAGGCTGGCTTGTGCAACTCCTGGCCGCATCACCCTTGGCTGCAACTGCAGGCTCTTGATGACGTTTGGTGGATGGTGGTAGCAACATGTTGTTTCGTAGTTTTCAGAGCTTCATCCCGAAATTTGATCAAGAGCCGCTTTCCCCAAACATGAGCCGTCAACATCCCAAAATGCCGTAGAACCCTCAGCTTGAAACAATTGCAAAGCCATAGGCAGACTACAGAGCCAACTTAAACCAATAATACATTTGCAGAATTACACGCGCGTATCCTGAAGCTTAGTTTCCTTGACCCAGTACCACAATAAGCACTAATCCTAAGCCTTGCCCTAGAACCTTTTCTGCAGTTCGTACATGTTCGTACAGTACCCGTATGATGCCTTTACATGCCCTTTTAGATCCCTTACTTATAGTACCTTCTTACAGTACCGAAATCGCACCCTTCATAAACTCCTTTGAAGAGCTCCCTTAAACGCCAACTCCAAAATCCGAAGAGCTCGTGGGAACCCTTATCATACGAACCCTTTAAAGGAACCCTTAAACGAACCCGAAAGAAACCCTAAACCTTACATACCTAGAGGCTCATACCCCACCCCTTTTTTAGGATACCTAGTTTTATGGTTAGGATCTGTTATCTTAAAAACTAGGCGCCCTAAAAAAGGGGTAGGGTCCGGGCCTCTAGGTAAATTTAAACCCCAAACCAAACGGAACCCCAAGATCTCAGCTGTCAGGCCCAAACTGGCGGCAGATGCAGGCCTTACAGGTGCAAAGCCAGCCAGGGGCCACGTCGATCCGCCGAGGTGTCGCCGGCGCTTGGGGTTTTTTGTGTGGGCGTAGGGTTTTAAGGCTTGAATCTTAAGGTTTAGGGTTAAGGGTTTGAGTTCGAGGATTAGGGTTTATGTTTGAAGGTTTTGGGTGTAGAGTGTGTAGGGTTTCGTAAACCTTAAACCCATAAGGGTTCTATGAGGGTGCTAGAAGTTTTCCTCCAGGAAAGTTTTTCATGTTTGTCCACGGACTGGACTTAACTTATATCAAAACACTGCTTTTGAGTTGGCTCCGGGGCGCTTGTAAGGATTAATGAGGTGTTGATGATCTTGGGTTTGGGCTTGGGGACACATGACATGTGTAGCGGCCTTCGCGCTAGTTTTCGAGATAGCGCAGCATGTTGTCAATTTGAGCAGAATTTCTTGGACTCACAAATTGCGGACTTAGTGCCAAGTCATCCGTCCCGCTCCTCCCACTGCGGCGAGGACTGCGAGACTATATAAGCTCTATACGAGCATTGCCAGGATCCATCGCGTGCAGACCTTTGAAGCCTCAGCCATCAACCCTATAAGCCCTAATTGCAAGACAACGCGGAACCTTGTGAACCCATGTGAACCCTACACCCTGAGCCACAAACCTTCCAAATCGCACGCCCTAAACTATGCACCCGATCGATATGAAGTCCTAAACTCGAGATGCCCCTACGTAAGCCCCTTAGGCCCCAGCGGGATCCTTTCTTGTGCAGACCCGATGCTCGGTGGGAACGAGATGGCCGGTTTGCACGCATTCTTGCGCAGCAAGGGAGCCCAGCTTTCGTTTTCTGCAGGGTGTACAGTAGGGGCCTTAATAATTAGAATAGAGTTCTGGCGTATAGTATACTAATAAATATAATCAGAAGCTCCAAAATAGTATAGGTAATCATTAAGGCCCCTATGTCATGTTTGTTAAGGCTGTTTGAGGAGCAGGGCTGAATGCTGTGATTGTTGAGATCTTCAAATTTCCTGGAGAAGCCGGCAGAATTGTCAGCCGGTATTGCCATGCATGCTGTTTTGATTGCGCTGCTTGTTTGTACTGTTCTTTGGCCATGGAGCTACTGATGATCGTTTAGTTTATGCATTTTGTTGATTCGGGTTAGGGCTACGGGGCTGTTAGGTTCGGAGTGGTTGTGATTCTGATGCGCAATCCACGACAGCATCATGTTCCACTATCTCAAACTTTCCACGCAATACATTTTGCCAATGTGTTATGCGCCACCAGCAAGCGTGGATTTGGACAACAGCAACCATTGGAACTCTGAGCCTTGCCCCTAAAACCCTGGCCCTAAGCTCTATTTGAACCTCTGGACCTTTTAACCCCTGGGGATAAAGTTCGTACCAAAACCCTTGTAAATCTTGAAAATCCCTCATCAGCCCCTACCCTTGTATAGAGAAAACACTCGAAACCCCAAACCCTCTAAACCCTAAACCCCCAAACTTAATCTACGCGAGTTCCACCCAGGCCGCTGCGGGAGTCTCAAGGCGTCAGCACTTCATGAAGTGGGGGTGTTATGGGGTTATTGGGTTTGGGCCTGGGGTTAGAGACAGCTGTGACTATAAGGTTCCGAACATGGGTGCCATAAGGGCACGATCAAGGTGTTCATATTGAGGCGTTCGGGGGGTGGAGCGGTAGCGGCTTGAGTTTGTGAACCCTAAACCCTAAACCGTGGTTTCGTTTTCAGTTCTTTTACTAGGGCTTCAGGACTTCAGGGTTTCCGGGATTCGGGAGTATGGGTGTTGGACCGTCCACCTGCAGGTGCAGGGACATGACGAGTGTTCAGGTCCAGGTAGTTGCATCTGCAGATCGAAAGTTCGTGTTGAATGAAACATATATGGCGGTTGCGGGTTTGAAGCAACTGTGTTGCCTGCAGATTTGTTTGATGCAGCCGCGACAGGGCACCGTGTCATCTACTAGTAATCTGTATTACACCGGCGTACATGGAGGTTTTTGACGAGTACGTGAAATGTAACATGCGAAGAATTTAGTGCTCGTTTGCTCTCTGTGCTTGGCTGTTTGCTTCAAGGCAAAAGTAGGGACCCTTAATGAGGACCCCTTGGTATATAACCTTAATATATAGCCATTATATACCCATTGTATAGCCCGTTATGGGGTACGGATCGCCATTAAGGGTCCGTCCCTTTGCCCTGTGGTTTGCGGTACCAGTAACTGCCAGGCTGCCTTCAACGAACTTGACAGCCACGACGTCGGGCAGCTTACAAGCGACGATTTCGTGAAGGCCGTGATGCGGGGTAAGCGGTAAGGTTAACTCTTAGTCTAGAACCATTAACCTCTACAGTATCATTGATTTGGATGAGGATCCGCGTTGGGAGTTGCTCTATACAGGAACCAGATTCCACAAAAAAGCCAGAACGCAGCGAAAATTATGTATGATGGCGGCCGACATAAGTACTGATCGTATCCCCAAATAGCCCCTTAATGAAACTATAGTATAACGTATGCTAATTATGAGGGCACTGAAGGCCCCTATCGTATAATCCTATATTCGGCAGGTCATTCTGAGACTTGATTGGAATCCCAATGTTCACAAGTTCACAAGTTGTTTCAGAAGCTGCAAAGTCCATGACCAACCATGTGTTGCATGATAGGATTCAAGGCTTTACCTGGCCTAGGTCCGGTTTTAGTTGAAGCTTGCTTGAACATTGCCTTCAACATGAAAACGGATCTGAGAACTTGCGCGGCCTGTGAGTTTGGTTTGTCGAAAATCGCAGACACCGTGCATACGACTCAATGTGAAGAAACATGAAGAAACTGTAGCACCGAACTACCAGCATCTTCCAAGTGTTGTGTAAACCGGAACCTTTTTTTGGCACATGTCGCTTTACAGTTGTTCAATTAAGTCAGATCGGATGTTCGTTTACTAGCTAATTTATGTCGTTATTTGTTTTGCTGACGTGTTAAGATCTCTCAATCTCTTTCTTAGTAGCTGAGTGGATACACTTTACACTTTTTGGGATAATAGTACCCACTATAAAACTGAAAGTGTACACTTTTGGGGGCTTATGAACTCAGCAACTAAGCTTTTAAGCCGCCATAGCAACTGTCCAAGCCCCGGGTCCGCTGAGACCCAGGGGTTGGGGAAGCCTTGGGTGTAGGGGTCACTGAGACTTAGGGCTTACCCATAGGCCCCAAAGTAGTTCTTTTTTGGGGGGTTCATGTTTAGAATTCTATAAGGTAATCCCAGAAAGGAACTACTTTGGGGCCTATGGGTAGAGAAGTCGAGGGCCGGGGTTGAGACCAGTTTGGGGCTCTTGTTTTGTATTGCGTCATAGTTTCATGCTGTACTATATTGGTCTATGGTTTAGGGTTTAGGGCAACGGACTGTGCAGACTCAGACCTTTGGTGCCGCAGGGCCTGGAGCGACTGGGCTACACGGAGGCGTGATGACTTCAAAGCTGCTTTCTTGTCGCAGAAGTTGCGACCCAACAAACAAATGGCCAGGTGAGTTCACTGATTCCATGGTGTTTCATTAGTTGTCTGAGTTTTCTATTCACGATTTTTTGTTCACTCCATATCACAATATGTATATTATTTGTATATATGTATGTATGTGTATATATATACACCCATACATATGAATACACATGTTGACACGGCTTGAGAAGATTATGCCTCAGTATGCGCGAATTTGCATGTATAATATCGCCCAATCTGAAGGGCACTTGCTTACGGGATCCGGAGAATTTGACCTCCATGCTTTTAAACCTGTGTCCGCCAATATATATATATATATATATGAACTGAAGGTCAAGGTAATGTGTTTTTCGAGCATTTCAGACTTTGGATGCCTTAAGGAGTCTGTTGCCCACGAAACCCTACAGTCAAAACCCCAAACATATACAGGGGGTCACTCCTGCGGATCATATTACCCAGGATTTGATGTTTGACCCTAAACCCTAAACCCCTATACTCTAAACCCTAAACCCCTAAACCCTAGCCGGACCAAAGCTCAGAGTTTAGGTTTCGGGGTGGCCGTGGGATGTTTGGACAAAGTAGTCGCGGTTAAAATACAAAACCTGAGCTAGGAAGAAAGCTAGCAACTCCCGGCGGAAACCCTCCGGCCAAACCTCAACCCCCAAAACCCTCGGTTAGGGGTTTAGGGTTCAGGGTTTCGTTAAACACCCCAAACCCGAAATTTCAGCCCCGAACAGGACGCGGGAGCAATGTTCCGCTCCATCGACGTGTCCAAGACCGGCCTCGTGACTTTGAAGCCACCCGGATTCGACGTCCTAAACCCTATAAACCCTAAGATAGAACTTCGGGTAATTATGGGTTATTAGGTTTTCAGAATTGAATCTAATCAGCGTTGATAGGATCAGGTTTGTAGGTTTGGTGTTCCGGCGTTTAGGAATTTCGTGCTTGATTTGGTGAAGTCTCCTTTAAGACTGAAGACGGATCCTTGCTTTGTAATTTCAGGAATAGTCATTCCCTAATGTCAGGGTTTTGTCTTTCGTCTTTGGTCACCCAACATACGTGTAGCCTTCACTCATTTTGTAATTGTCTTTAGTACATTCAGAGTATCTTTGATCAACGGCCCACTGTTTGCAGTGACTATTGTTCTTGGTGCCAGCCGGCCCCCAACAGCAGCAGGGTTGAAATCCCAAGTTTCGAGACCCCGTTCAGACACAGAGTAGGAGCCGTATTGGAACACGGAAACTAAAACAACTCCGCAGTCACCAACAGCTTACACCCTAAATCCTCATCCTTTCTAGCAAGATCACAACCCTTCAGCCCCACAGCCTAAACCCTCACGCTTCAACCCCAACCCCTAAACCCCCAAACCCTAAACCCCAACCCCTAAACTCTAAACCGCAACCCCTAAACCCTAAACCCCAACCCCTATAAACCCTAAGCCCTATTAAGCCCTAAACTCTAAACCCCAACCCCAACCCCTAAAAGCTCTGAGGAGCTTCATGAATTGCCTGGGCGATCGGGTCGTTGAAGCGATCGAGGCAGAGAGGTGGCCGGCTTCGAAGTGAGAGGGGACTTACTTGGAGGCCCAGGGGACTTAGTAAGCCTGTGAAAAGTAGGGTTATAAGGGCTCCATGGGACTCCTTTAAGGGATCTATAAGGGATCTAGAGGGTTTAGGGTATAAGTAGGGTTATAATTGGGGTAACTCCATTTAGGGTACTTACAAATCTACTTATAGCCGACTTACTAAGTCCCCTCGGCCTCTAAGTAAGGGGGCCGTACTACGGCTGATGGACAAAATCCTGCATGACCTTAAGGACCCTAAACTATGGGAATTACGGTATATTCCTGATTATGGGTAATGCAGGATTTTGGCCATCAGCCGTAGGGTTTTGGGGTTTAGGGTTTAGGGTAGGCAGAGTGGGGTTCCTTGAAGGGTTCTAAGCAGCATTCGAAAAGGCTTGCTGTCAGGGTTCGAAAATACCGAGCCCTCAATCTTCGAAACAGAGTTTCGTGGTATGCTGCATGCTATGCTTATGCATACTTGTATGGGGACGATAACGGAGGACTTTTACGAATTGTGATAGATTAATAATGGCTTCAAGGGCTTGGGGCTTTAACTTTTAGGTTTAGGATGTAGGGTCTTGTAGATTTGGGATGCCTTGCGGTTTTGGGCTTGGGCGGCTCAAGATCTTTGGGGCTGGCGCCACGGACCTCGGAGGCTTTCAAGCAAGAATGGCATTACTAGGAAACTTGCCTCGTCGAAGCTGAACCTTAATCCCACAAAGCCTGAACACCTATAACCCATAACTACACCCTAACATCCCCGGCAACTGCAAGCCCTGCAATCTGCAACCTTAAAACCCCCAAGCACGCTAAAACAGTGAGGCCAACTCCCCAAATCCCTAAACCCTGGATACACCCTAAACGCCCTCAATTTCAAACCTACACAACCTGCGACCCTCAGTGCCGCTAGCCTTAATCCTACCCTTGTAGCAAACTAAACTTTTGAAGCCGAAAACCCCAAACTCCCAAACCCTGAATTCTCAGAGCCCTAAACCCTAAGACCCCCTAAGAACTATATTTCTAAACCATATGGGTGGTTGTCAAAATTAGGGTCCCTTTTTGGGTACCCTAAATATTTGGTGTTTAATAAGGACCCAAAGGGGGACCATAATTTTGACAACCACCCATATGACTCCAGACCTTTGCTCTCAGAGCCCGATCAGTCGACCCCTCCAATGCCCTAACCCCCAAGCCCCAAAACCAAAGTACCCTAAACCCTAAACCGAGTGTGTTTGTCGAACCTCAAAACCCGAACATAGTACCCTTAAACTTAAAGCCTTAATATGGTTCCCTGAAAGGACCCTTAAGAGGGCCCCCCTAAAACCCTAGTATAGTGCCCTTAAAGGACCCTTAAGAGGGCCCTCCCAAAACCCAGGCAGAGCTCCAAAACTTTGAGCCGGAGCTCTAGCGAAGACGTTTGGAAAAGTGCGCGGATACCGACACCGAAGCAGGGGCCTCAGGGTCCAAGGGTGTTTAGGGTTTAGTTAGGGTTTAGAGTTTAGGGTGTATATGGTTTTGGGATTAGTGATGCGGGATTTTCGTATTTCTTGGGGTTGATGGTTTTGAGTTAATTTGGTAGGGGATTTTAGAGGGTCTGAGGATGTTTAAAAGGGGGTTTGGGGTTTTGGGCTTGTTTGTTTTTCGGGCTTTACGGTTTTGGGTGTAGTGTTTAACCGTTGGGGGCTTCTGGGTTTAGGTTTGGCTCATTTGGAGATATTTGGAGTTGAGAGTTTAGGGTTTAGGCTTGGGATTGAGGGTTCAGAGGGTGTAGGGCTTAGAGCTTTTCGCAGAGCTTGTTCACAAACTCATGTGTTTTGTTGTATTTGTGCTGCTGATTTTTCACTGGTGCGGCTTCTACCATCTTCTACCTGTCTTCGTTTCTGCTGCTACAGTGAGCACTTGAAGCACTGTTCCGGAATGGTTATTCGATTAACTCACTCGTAGTAACGTCGTAGTAAGCCCCTATCAACAGGCATGTTGCAAACCTTGTCTACATGATACGTCCATTGCCAAGCAGCAGAATCCAGGGCACGCACCCTTACTGCCACAGCACCAAAGCCGCAAGCCTTCATCGTTCCGGATCATTGTTGCCCTTCATGCACATGCAGGATCGAGCATGTAACCCTAAACCCGAAACCGTATCGGAGCTTTTCTTCTCCGAAGTAAACAGATGCTCGAAGCCTTTGGCAACATGACCTGATCCGCGCAAGTTTGCAGATACAAGAGAGCGAAGCGCTACCCCGAGTACACGAGGCGCCCTAAACCACAGGCCCGAAACCGCTGTGATTCTTACACGAGTTTAGATGCCAGGAACAGCCCACCCAGCCTCTTGACGAGCAACGCCGTGGGTAATGCCCTAAAGACGCTCGGTTTGGCACTGGCAATGTTTCCAAGATTGAAGGTGAAAGGTAGTCAGGGGTGCTACAGTTCTTTTGGCATCTAGGGTTGCAGACTTAGGATGCGTTTCCTTCTCAATTAAGTTGTGGGCATTTTGGCTGAGCCCCGGAGGGGGTTTCAAGGTATGCATGGGGACACGCTTGAGGTTTACAAGTCGCAGATGTCATGGATGAGGTGTAAAGCAGTCTTATCCGGATGTTGGACCCAAGCTGTCAAAATTTGTTCATGAGAGGTTGCCACGAAGGTCTGAGACCCTAAAGCTACAGTTGTCACAGACCCGAGGCTTGGATGCTTCCCATGGCAGCCGCTATCTCGTTTTAAGGTTGATTTCAGATCTGTTATGACTTCAGGCTATCAGAGTTGTGAGGCCCTGCAGCTCCGAACCTGGAACCACATTCCAAGCATACACTCTCAAACCGTAACACGAAATAATTCTTGTTAGTTAGAATTGTGGTCATTCGTCTTATCATTGCTTCATTGTCCATTGATACAGTACTTGTTTTATTTGAACCGCGACGGCGAGTATCATTACGATTATGATGGTGATGATGATCTTAGTAGCTGAGTGGATACACTTTGCACTTTTTGGGATAATATTACCCACCATAAAACTGAAAGTGTACACTTTGGGGGGCTTCTGAACTCAGCAACTAAGTGATGATTATGATGAACAGTTGAACATTCGTTTGACAACCTCAACACCGAAGGCCCCACCATTTGTCTTTCCGTCGTGATGCATACACAGACTGGCGTGTCTGTGCGTGTAAGTTATCTACTATATGCTTGTGAATCATGCAAGGTTCAGCGCGCATAAGAACCTTATACAGCTATAAATGTAAATATGCGTACACACACATACATATATATATACACATGTATAGTTATATACACGTGTATGTACAGCACATGAAGTACAGTACTAAACTCTAAACTTTAGACAGTTATAGCAAGGAGTGGATCGGCCTTGCGCAGTTCCACGCCCGATATGGTGCCAGGCCATTTCCTTCCGAATTCTGCCTGTGGTTTGATATTTAGTTCTTATAGGATTTTAGGGGTGTATTTGATATTTGGGTATTATAGGGTTTAGGGGTTTGATATTTAAGCGTTGGAAGTTTTCGAGGGCTCGGGGGTGTGTAGAAGTTGTAGGTATCCGGGCTTCAGGGTTATTGAAGATTTTGTTTCGAGTATGAGGGTTGATTGAGTTTCGAAGGACTGTAGGCTTGATAGGTTTTCGTGTGTTTAAGATTTAGAGGTTTGGTGCTTGCAGGGTTATATCACAGGTTTAGGGACATGAGGGTTCAGAACGTTGGCTGTAGTCGTGTGCTTTTGAGCTGTCACTAAACCCTAAACCCTAAACCCCCTAAAGCTCCAGGGTTTGGGATTGGAGGATTTCAGCAGGAGTTGGTTGGGCCTGGGGTGGATTGACCCTATAGACCCTAAACCCCTAATGTAGGAACCTGATGAAGGATTTAGGCTTTTAGAGGATTATGGGGTTTAGGGTTGTAATGTAGGAACGTGATTAAGAAACCCTGGGCCTATAACCCCAAAATAGTAGGATTCATTCAAGGAACCCTAATAAACGCCCAAGGTTTCCGAATCAGGTTCCTACATTAAACCCCGAAACCCCTAAATCCAAACCCTAAACCCTGTATTGATTCGGATTGACTCCAAGGTGGATTTTTGTTTTGACGTCCTCATGCGAACGAACAAACGTTTGTGGTGTTTCCGTGTGCTGATATGTCAACCAAAACCATAGATCATAAGCTCGTAACACGAAATCCCACTAAATCAGGCGCTGTAGCGCCTCCTTCACCACACATGCCGGTGGCAGGCGCTGACTTGCCACTTGACTGCACCCAGTGGCCCAGTTCTCTACAGTGGGATTTACTGAAGGATTTGTGTCGCCTTGTTTTTTGTGTGTGGGGAGAAAGGAAACTAGAAGTGTTCAACTTTAGGGAAGCACAGACGTGCCGACAAGATGTCGTTTAGGTCCTTGGGTTTAGAGTTGCTGGTTCAAGTTCCTGCGTATCGTCGACATTATAGCATCAGTCAGGTTTAGGGTTGGCTTCGAGTTATGTGGGTAGTTGTCAAAATTAGGGTCCCTTTTTGGGTACCCTAAATATTAGGTGCCGTATTATATTAGGGACCCAAAAAGGGACCATAATTTTGACAACCACCCATGTAGAACCCCGAACCAGGGCAGTCCGACTCCATTTATATTGAAAGATGTGGGCCGTTGTCTGTGTTTTAGGGCCTATTCTGTGGAAGACCGTGAACCATGATTTTGAAGCTCATAGAGACTTTTCAGCCTTTACCAAGCGTATCAGCCGACTCAAAGCCTACATTCTGAAGCCCTAAACCCCAAACCCTGAAGCCCAGGGTTTAGGGTTTAGGGTTTAGAAACACTAAATTTTAAACCCCGCAGGGCCTAAGTCAACTCAAACCCTAGTCTCCAAACCCTAAACCCTAAACCCTAAACCCTAACACCCAAAACCTTCCGAAACTCCCATGCACCCAGAGGCTGTATGCGAGGATTGCGCGAGTGGAGGAGCAGGTTGGTTGGGTTTCTAAGGGGTTTGGGGATCCCGCTTTCGCTCTCAAGTGTCATTGATTTAATATAGGGGCCTAAATAATTCCCAACACTATTTTGGGGGGAAACGTGGGTTTTGTTTTTTTTTTGTCGGGGGGTGGTGCGATCCTTGTCGTGGACTTAGGTGTTCCAAGCTTGTCGGGGATTAAACGCGCCCTCGGGTGGGGGGTTCCATATTGTAATTATGGTATAATGGGCCCCCAAACCCTATTCTAATTATGAAGGCCCCTACAGTATGAGGTCTTGAGGCCGTGTAGGAATTAAAGGGTTTTAGGCTCCTTGTACTTCGTTTCTTTTTGCAACCATTGCTGCTTACACTCCTACTGTTTTGGTGCCCATTCGAACACATACTACCTGATACATACATGACTAGACACTCATAGATACATAGCATAGTAAAGCATGAAAACAAAGATGCAGACATGTAATGTGTGTGCACATTGGGAAGCTGTGCATGTTTTTTGCGGTCACCTGATGTTCATCCTTGCACTTGTGTATCGAACCGCCTGTTGGCCTTGCGAGTCGTTTTTGTTCTTGTTTGCCTGTCTGTCTGCCTCTGTGGTTAGACAGATAAACAAGACGGGAGGTCGCAGCAGAGCAGCGCTTGAGATGTGAGACGGAGCAGCGGCTGACGCAGCATCTGAACTCTTTGGTAGGCCGGGAGGATATGCTGGTTTAGAGCTCTGATTCGATCAACTTTGGAGGATGTCACGGAGTTGGGTTTCAGTAACGCTAAACCCTACGACCAAACCCGTTCGGGTTTGGGGTTTAGGGCCTGGGTCTCGTGCTCGAGTCGGGATCCGGTGCACGAAGGTTGGGCTGCAGTGACGGGGGAACATGTGTTTACGAGTTCTCTCAGTACCGTGCACGTTCAGAGATACATGCTTCCTCAGTGGGGCATTCGCAGGGCTTCAAAGCTTTGTCGGTGGGATGTTGAATCGGCTTTGTCGGGTGTTTGACCTGAAGCTTACGCGTTGGTGGCCGGTAGCCTTTAGCCATGATGCCTCTATTGGAGATATTAAACCCTACCTTAACCATCTCATTTTTCGTACATGGTACTCAACTGCTCCGGCATCCATCCTGGCCCCTTGAACTTAAACCCTAAAGCCTAAGCCCTAGACCCTTGAACTTGAGACGGGATGGGATGGAGGCGTCAGCATCTCTGAGCAGCTCGACGTGCTGAGACAACAGCTGATTGAGGAGCGGGTAGGGTTTAACATTGGGAGTCTGTGGGCTTATCCTGAAGCCCCAAAACGTATGTAGAATAATAGCCTTTTTAGTGGTATTGGGCCATTAGTTTACCTACTTTTGGGGCTTTAGGATTGGGAGTTATGGAGTTTAGGGTTCAATAGGGTTTGAACCAGTAGCAATCAAGCACCAGAACCTTATTCTAATCATGATAGCCCCGATACTAGGGACCCTCACGACTCAAGCCATACCGTTCAGGCCCCGAAGTAATATTTCTGGTGTCAAGAAGGTGAGGTATGGTTAGCTGTGTATGAGTTTCGAATTTTTTCAAGGATCCTCCACTCCAAACCCTAAATCCCCATTCCCAAGCCCTAGTTCACCTGCAGCACACTTGGGAATTTCAGCCTCCGACTACACAAGGATCAGGGAGCTTTATAGGGGTATACTTACGGTGGAAGTTTTAATGCACGTATACAAAACGCTCGCAACTGGCTCATGAACCTCGAGGCATCCCGAAGAAGTTCAACTTGAGTTCCGGTGGCCAGAGCTTCAGGGTGAGCGTTTCAAGCTTGTCTCCGGCATCGGGGGTTTAGGGTTGTCGGAGGTTCACGCTGGACTTGGGGTGAGGGTGTACTTTTGGATTTTTATTATTCGTTTAGGACTCTGCCTTGCTACCTTCACCCAGATGGAATGCCCCAACCACCTGAAAACAAATGAGGAGCGATGTCAGCGGCAGGTGCGCTAGACTTGGGAGGGCGTTTTGGGCTGCGGATTGAGGGGACCTCGCTTTCAGGCTTTCGGTGAAGGGCGTAGTGTAGGGTTCAGGGTTTGGGGTTAGCATTGCTAAGCTCAGCACTATAATTATAGTCACTTTGGAGCTATGTCTGGAGTCTTCTACCAGAGAGTGTCAATAGATACGGCTCCAGAGTGTCATGACTATGGTATGATCATCGCAACCTCTTGGAGCCCAGCTGCCGGTATATGGTAGGCTATTGTGTTTGTGTCCTTACATATGTGAGTGTGTAAACATGCGAGGAATTCTAGTTTAGTAGCTGGCTTTCTAGCTTCGTTGCGTCGCGGTCGCCTGTGTTCATTTACGCCCGGGGCTTATGGGGCTCAGGTACAAGCACGGTTAAAATTATGAACAAACTCACCGGGAATCCATTACCCAGACCCGCAAACCTCTGCCGCGAAGCAACCTTACACTTAGCCAAGCAGTTCAAGCTTGTGGCATGTGTCCAGCGTTTCTCTCAGGTGGACGTAACGTCCCTCCGTGCGGCGCTGGAAGCAGTAAGGCGCCACTGGCATTTCGTAGTTAACACCCTCAGATTTAGGGCCCAGGCATGTGACAGCCTTGGTCGCATGCTTGCATCGTTTTTGCTTTGGCATTGCAAATTACGGCCGTGTTTTCAGAAAACAAGAGGTCCCCTAATAAAAGCCAGTCATGAGCGTTTTGACAGTAAGGAAATATGAGAATGTTGATGCTGCAACTTGAGAACCCTGAACCAGGGATTCCGAAATTTCTGAAACCCCGGGGTAAAACAAAGAGAGATTCACCGGCAAAAGTACAGCAACATGGTGGAAAGAACAACAATAGTCAGACTAAGTGTCTTTCATCGTGAGCAGTACCTAGACGAGCATGGGGTACATCATCATGAGCATCACCGACAGTGGCACCGTTTCTGTGACTGACTACTTGTACATCAGAACTGCACTTGCAACCCCGACTTTTCATTCTTTCAGCACACTGTGGTTTATGGTCTAGGCTTCGTCTTGCACAGCCCGAAGCTGATTTCGCGGATCTTCCCCAGAGCTGCAGTAACCTACAGAGTAGGTTCCTAGCCCATTACTTGGGTAACTAGAGCCCTAGGGCTTCACCGGCTCCTAACGGCGTCGGGGCGAGGTCGTCAGCACCCTATCCATGCGAGGTAGTCAGCGTTGGAGGGTGAAGCGTTTACGGGCCCTGAAGCACTAAAGCCCCAAAGCCTTAAACCCGGAGCCCTCCGCCATCGTCCGCCCTTTTCGCACCAAACCGTAGTTCAGAAAAAGCCCACATCATTCCTTTCTTGGCACAGCCCTTTTCCCTAAACTCAAAACCCTAAACTAAATCCTAAACATTCCTAAACCCTAAACCATATTCCTTTCTTTGGCACAGGACATCGGGAGTACGGCCGGGAGATCTCCAGGAGCAGCGCCCGCTCAGACTGTTTAGGGCTGCAGTGTTATACCTAGCTTAGGGTTTCGGGGCCAGGGCTTATAAGATAGGGTTTAGGGATTAGAGTTTAGGGTGTAGGTTTTGTTCTGGGTGTTATGGGTGTTGTACAGCTTGGTAAACGGTTCTACAGTACAAAAGGGCTTTTTAGGGTCATATGGGGCTCTGTTGGTTTCGCGCAGTTTGTGCAGTGTTTTCAGGCTTGTATCGGGCTCGTTGGGTTTAGTAAAGCTTGTTACAGCGTTATGATGTCGATGGTGTCCTCTCTCACTGCCATTCCGAGTCGTTGTTCTTCCCCAAAAGCCCGGCACACACTATGGACCCTAAACCCCTAAACCCTAAACCCTATTCCCGGGACGCCCGTTCTTGCGCACATTCGGATCCGTCGGCCCTGGTCGATGGTACATTCCCACCCTTTCGGTTCGAAAACTCTAAATCCCAGCAATAGTTGGGGGAACCCCTTTTCAGCCATCCTATACTCCTGAGTTCGCCCCAGAATTCAGGGAGACATGTTCGCCGCAGCTCCTGAATACCGCGAGTACTTTGGTGAAGGAGGATGGGCCGTGCTAGTCTCTTGGTGGCCTCCTGGTGGTCTTATGGTGGCTTTCTCGTGGTCTCCAGGTGGTCGAGATGGTCGTGGTCGTCCTGGTCGTTTTTGGTGGTCTACTCGTGGTTTGCTGGAGGAGGTGGTCGCGGTGTTCTCTCACCGTTTGGGGATTTTCGCCGGCATAATCCTGCTGCGAGCAAGGAAACATACAGCTCCGTTGACAGCCTAGCCTAGCCCGGTAGCGGATCGCAAGGAAGGCCTCACTATAGCGTCGTAATGCGGAGCGGTAAGGCCTGCCACTAAAGCTTCCATTCCAAGGTGTGTCAAATCTGAGCTGGACAGATCTATTGGAGACATTCGGTCGCCGGAAGCTTAGCCGGCACACTGGCACTTTACGCTTACTTTGTATACAAACATACAAACATCCCAGATTAACCCTAACCCGTATACCAGACCAGAAACAACAAACCCTGCCCGAAGCCTTCGATACAGACCCCAGAGCACTAAGTACATTGAGTTCACTTTGAAGGTCATGCACCTTGAGCCCCATCTGCATTAATCTCCCCAACCCCGCTGTACTCGTGCTGACAGTTTGCATGTAGGAAGGGCTCCCAGTAAGGGCCTCACGTGTTGGACTTGCGGCAGATGCTTACGAAGCTTTGCGACGGTTCGCATTTTGGTCCTTTCGCGCAAGGAGCATTAGCAGTGATCGACATGCATGCTGGTATTTGAAGATATCTTTAATTTACAATGTAGCACTGCAATTAAGCTGCAATGGTATATTATATGGCCCGGAATGTATAGTTTGTATACTTGAAAAATCATGATGGCTTATTCGGAGCCTGGACATTAAGCTGTGCTCGTGCAAGAACCCAATGCGCGATTCCCCCGCTGCCTGATTCCATTTTGATTCGGTCCCTGAACACCCTAAACTGTTGTCCCCGACCCCTAAGCCCTAAACCCCTAAACCCCCGATCTTGAAACCGAGACACTCAAACCTTAATCTGTGCTTGTGAGGAACCTTTGGCGAGAGAAAGCTACAGATAGCAATACTATTATATCCCGCCGAAAGACATAAGGCCCCTAAACTTCAAGCCGTAAAATCTCAGACCCTATACATGAAACCCTATACCCTAAACCCCATATCACAAAGAAGACCGTCATCCTAACTTAAAAAAACCACATCAAATGAGCCTTGAAATCGGAATTCCTGAGCCTTACTAAACCCTAAACCCCTAAACCCCTAAACCCTAAACCCTAAACCCCTAAACCTTACACCCAGGTCACTTGAGCAGACTTGCCCCGTTAGCCCCGCATCCTCCGAGTCCGAGTTGAAGAAAAGGCCTCCATGGGGTCTAGGGTTCCTTTAAAAGGGATCTACAGTAGAAGCCAGAATGTTCCAACTTTCTGGGGTTCACTGTAAAGGGTTCCTGAAAAGGGGATCTCTAGAGGGGTTCCTTTAAAGGGATCTAGAAGGGTTTAAGGTTCGGGGTGTAGGGGTTTGGGTTTAGGGCTGTAGTGTTCAGGGTTTTAGGTTAATAAGGTATTTGGATTTAGGGTTTTTGATGTCTTTCTGGATTTAGGTCATTTAGGTTTTAAGGTTTTTAAGGCGCTTAGGAGTTTTCGGGACTTAGGGTTTGGGAGGGCTTAGGCTCTAGAGGTTTCAGGCTTACTGTATAGTCTCAGTCACTACAAGCCCTGAAGGTGGGTGGTTGTCAATATTAGGGTCCCTTTTGGGTCCTTATCATAATACGGCACCTAATATTTAGGGTTCCCAAAAAGGGACCATAATTTTGACAACCACTCAGGTTGTAAGCTAGAGTTACGAGAGCTTCGAGAGGAATGCTTTCCTATCGCAAGCTTTGATCTGATCTTGCGATGTCTTGGCGCCAAACCAAAGACCTGAGTCACCCAGCCCTAAACCCTACCCTTAACGCGCTTGGACCTGTAAACCTAGCACCCAAAGCTCAAACCCAAGCATTGTTAGGTACACTGCTGCACGAAAGGGTTGCTTCAGGGTTGTGAAGAAATAGTGGGGATACCCTTTCATGGTCCCTGTAGAATTAGGATATATGTTGTAACATATTCACCACAACTCAATCCTCATGAGTACGTCTCCGACAGAAGTGAGGATGACAACGAGCGGCAGAAGAAGGCGATCAACAAAAAAACCATACAACTGGAAAGCCCCAAATCACAAAACCCCAAAACCCTAGCTCATCGGAAGGCTCGAGGATTCGCACCGTGCGACAGAGCAGCGCTTTGAGGCCTTGGAATCGGCCATGAAGGAGGCGAGAGAGGGTTGTAGAGGGTCTTTGCGGGTTAAGCGATGTATGCGAGCTTCGCTGTAGCACACTTCAGGCTTCGAAGGATGAAACTTCAAGTTCAAGCCTGTGTCCGAAGTGTGGGATTTCGGATTTCCTGTATCATGAAATGCTTCTGCATGCAGCTGCTTATAGCAGCAGGCAGATGTTGAGGGGCCTCGGGATAGGGCTTGGACTGCGCGTTTTGTGAGGTAGACTTTAGCAATTCATGGGTTATGGCTCTTTCTAGGGGCTCGGGCATGTCAACGGACGTCTCAAAATGTCCGATATCGGGTGATTAGACGTGTGAGCCGCGTTGAAAGAACAGCAGTTTGTTTTTTTGCTTGGCATGCTTAGCTTGTCGTGTGTGCCGAAACCAGTGATATCTCGTGAGGGCTGTGCAGCATTTTTGCTTGGGCACTTGAGGTAGAATGTGAAGGTTAGTGTTCAACGCTTTACGGGTCAGGGATGGGAAGCCATGCTTAAGCAAATCCATACCCAAAGCCGCAAATCCTAAGCTAAGTCTATCGAAGCTCCAAACATCCTGATATCCACAAGCAGAGATGAGATACTCAAGGCCGTGTTCTGTCATTACAGCTCAAGCCTGTTTGCAGCAGCAGGATTTTCAACAGAGCATGACATGGTAAGCCTTACTGAAATGCAAGTGGGCACTACACCCTAAACCCTTCCGAAGCCGAAGCCCTCAGAAGAACCCTAATGTAACCCTTAGTAGTGGTTTAGGGTTTTAGGGTTTAGGGTTTATTGACTACAAAAATTCAAGGAACCCTAGGGGTGTTTGCCAGGCAACCGCTGCTGTGGCCAAAGCAGAGACTCTCGGTGGCAAGTGTTCAAATCCTGCAGTTCGGGGGCTTCGGGTTAAAAGTTCAAGTTTGGGGCTCAAGGATGACAGGTTAAGGGGCATGATTTACGGTTCAGGTGCGAGGTTTCAGGTTCAAAGTTCAGGCTGGAAGGTTGTCGGTTGAGGGTTGAAGCTTTAATTAGGGTATATATGGGTGGTTGTCAAAATTAGGGTCCCTTTTTGGGGTCCCTATTAGAATACGGCACCGGGTACCCAAAAAAGGTACCCTAATTTTGGCAACCACCCATATAGGGCTCGCCCCCGCCGAGAAGAGTAACCCGTTCTGCTCACTCGTCCGTGGTGGTTTGAGGAGTCTTCAGCAAGGGTCCCGCATTCGCGATATAGGAGCAGCCAGCTTTACTGGTATTCCTTCGCTGTAATCCCGATAGGAAGCTGTTTGATGTACACCGTTACCTGAAGCTCGGTCCACAGCCAGCCTTCGTTACCTTTACACCCTGTAGCCTTGGTTCCTTTCTACTCAAGCGCTGTGCGGGTGAATTATTGCCAATACTGATAAGCCCGAGCTTCATAATAATCCAGGACCCCGATGCACCAGAGTATGATCCCTGTATAGACCTCACGTTCGCATCCCTCGTGCTGACTCACTGAGGCCTGCAGAGCAGTTGCAGAACCTCCTGCAGCAGACTCGGTACCTGGAGGTCTGCAGCGTCGGCTCGTGATGTGGGGTTGTGTTTAGGGTTGCACAGTCTGTTCTGCGATCGAGAGCACTACTCTACAACTTTGTGTTGATGCCGTGTGGGAAACAACATGCCAACATAACACCAAATACACCAATGATCACTGCTGAGTATTCCGTAGGCGAGCTTCACCTGCTTTTCTGCGTAGTCGTTCCAGCATCATTGCTGCAGTCTTGTTGTCGTGTTTGTGCAGCGGTCCTCATTTCCAGCTGTTGTTACTCGCAGGGCCACTCGCAGTAGTGTTTCTTGGGGGCCAGTGATAAGCCTGCAAATGCAAGCACTAAACCTGGACATCCTGAATGCTACAGGCCTAAACTTACCCATAGGCCCCATAGTAGTTCCTTATTGGGGTTCATATTCAGAATCCCACGAGGTAATCCCAAAAAGGAACTACTATGGGGCCTCTGGGTAAATCCCGAATCCCTACAGACCTCTAAACCCTAAACCCTAAACCCTCTCACCACGAACCATGCGCCCCAAGAACCCAAATCCGAAGTTCCAATTTCCTAAGGCTCCATGTGCCCAAATTGGTCTCCTTTAAGTTAAAGGGTTCTATAAGGGTTGTATAGGGTTTAGGGTATAAGGGTCCATGTACCCAAATAGTACATACTTTGGTCTTAAACTACTCCCTACATAGGTACATGTGGCCCAAAGTGACTCCCCACGAGGCAATGTTCGCTCTCACCCTGCCCGCCATAACTGGAGCCTTCACGAAGAGCCCTAGACCTTAAAACTAAAGGATTCACGAACTCTTCTGCCTGGTGCTTAGTAGGGAATGGGGGAATGGATCCCTATAGTAGTCCCTATGTAATCCCCAATAATATTCTACATAGTCCATTCCCCCATTCCCTACTAACTTACCGGCTGTAAACTACACCTTTCAACTTTGGGGGTTCTTACAAGGTAGTCGATTCTGAAAGTTTCAACTGTTATTCCCTTGGGTTTTGGGCCAGTGAGCTAAGAACCAGGGAGTCTCTTGCTGAATCCTGTACTTAGGGGTTTAGGGCTTCAGGGCTTCAGGGCTTTAGGGGTTTAGGGGTTTAGCGGTTTAGGGTTTAGGGGTTTAGGGGTTAGGGGATAGGGCTTTGGGACATTTTATGTTTTCCCTTATTGGGCTTAAGAGGATCTTACTTACTAATATTTTCAAAGGCTTTAAAAGCCCCACCTAGTGTGTGTTTTGTGTTAATCAACAGCCACAGGAAGGGTTCGGTGATTCGAGGTTTCACGGTTTAGCGTTTTCGGGCTTCAGGGCTTGCATCTTACAAGCTTGTGGTGTTTAGGGTTCAGGATTTCAGGGTTTGGCAGGGCCTTAATTAGGGCTTCAGGTGTTTGCAGTTTAGGGTTTTAGGGTTTTAAGTTTAGGATTTGAGGGTTTCGGGCTATTAGGGATGGAGGTACGGCTTTACGGTTTGAGGCTTCAGGGTTCCCAAGCTTCAAACTCGACCAAGTCGACCTCGTGAGCCAGGGCTTCCGACAACTCTGTAGTAACGAAACAGATGCAGCGTAATGGTAAAGATCCTAAAAGCTTGGCTTATAGTTAAGATCCTAATGGTTTAGGGTTCGAGGTATAGTAAAGATCCTATAAGGTTTTAGATTCGGAGCGTAGGGTTGCAGCAGGCAGACTGACTTTCATAAGCCTTACAATAACACTCCATGCCTAACCCTACTGTAGGAATGTTGGAATCGCTGGACACCCTGAGCCCTCAACCCTAAGCCTTTGAGCTCTAAACCCGATACAGCCCATCACAGGAGAGGGTGGATTCGATGAGCTCGAATGTGGATCTGCTGACATCAACTGTGGAGCAAAGTCCTCAGAGGTTCTAGGTACGCAAGTAGAGAATACCCTTCTGCCCCTAGACCCTAGGCCCTGAACCGCAAACCCTGTTTTGATCTTGGGGTCTCCGGATTGCAGCCCTGAGCCCTAAACCCCAATCTCCTAAACTCTGATGCTGTTGTTGTCTTCTGGTCCTTGCTAGAACTGAAGAAGAAGACGTGGAGTATGTTATTACGGCGAAATTACAAGGGGACCAGGGGTCATTGGGCCTTTGTGGTCTGTGGGGTTCCGCTGTACAGATTTTATGCTGTAGGGTTTAATGCTCGAGATGTTGGTGGGTTTATGATTCAGCAGCCTTCGGTCGCTGCTAGGGGTTTACAGTGGTTTGGTATGTTGTCCCGGAGGGCGGAGGGCGAGGTGGGGGAGTGGGGGGCGGATTTGGGTCTACTGTAGATCCACGGTTCCTGGGCTTCGAGTTGAGGATTACCCCGATGGTATACTTGGTCGTGGTTAAGTGCTTAGGGTTAGGGGTCTTCTCGCTCTGGACCATTGCGCAGCCCATCGGCGTAGACGCCCTACACACCCCGTGCTCAGTGCAAGATGCCTTGTCCCTGTGCTCAAGTACACACACACACACACACACACCCTAAACCCCTAAACCCCTAAACCCTAAACCCCTTAACCGTTTGAACCCCAGCAGCAGCCTCAAGTACTTGGGGTTTCAGAGCTTGGGTTTTGAATGTCCCCGAATTAAGCCAACTTAGTAGCTGAGTGGATACTACCCACTATATAAAACTAAAAGTGTACACTTTTTGGGGCTTATGAACTCAGCAACTAAGCCAAGCCTGAGGCCCCCGACGTTAGGTTCTACGATACAAAAGTACCGAAGCCCTCATCCCTGGGAGTTTCCGAAAATGAGGGGTAGGGGTTCCTGAGGGTTCCTTTAAAGGGTTACTATAAGGGTACTATAAGGGTTCCTTTATCGGGCTCTATAAGGGTTAGGGTTTCCGAGGAGTACCTTATTTTGGGTCCTTGGATCCTACTATTTAGGGTACTATATTAGGGTTCCTATTTTCGGAAACTCCCCCCTGTACCCTCAAACCCGCGTGGACAAAGCCCTTCTCCTGAAACCCTGAACCTCGAACCCCTACACCGTCTCAACCCTAAACCCGCAAGTGACCCCTAAAGAAACCCACTAAAGGTAAAGCCACCGCCAATCACGTATTCGTATCATCAAGCACTAAGTCGGGGGTTTCCGAAAATAGGGGACCCTACCCTAAATAGTAGTATCCTTATTATAAGGGCCCCAGACTAAGGCACTCCTATAATTTTCGGAATCTCACAAGTTCCCTTGTCCCTAAATCCCTTTGCCCAGGACCCAGGCGAGGCAAGCCATGGAGCTCAGGGAGGATTTGTTGGCCTCGCTGACCAGCGGCGAGGCATTCCCTGCTGTTTAGGGTTACGGGTTAAGGGTTTGGGGTGTACTGAGGTTTAGGGCTTTTAGTTCTTTAAGTCATGATTTTCGGGCTTGGAGTTTTGGGCTTAGGGTTTAGGTTTGAGGGTGTGTAGGGTTTCAGAGTTCAGGGGTTTCGGTTTTAGGGTTTCTAGAATTATTGGGGTCTCTATCAAGAATTCCAGGCTTAGGGGTTTACCTGTCGGGGTTTGGGTGGGATGCAGAGGTTGAGGGTTTAGTTAGGGGTTTAGGGCTTAGAGGTTTCAGGGTGTGTTTAGATATTGGTGGGTGCGGAATTTTAGAGCTTCGGTTTCACACTCTAGATCGGCGCATGTTGGGATTGGCATTGTGGTTTTCAGGGTTTCAGGATTCATTTTCCTGGGTTACTGGGCATTGCGGCTATCGGGGTGTTCTGGTGTCGGTGTGTGGGAGTGTAGGTCTAGAGTCTAGAGGTTCGGGGTTCTGATGTCTGAATGTCTTGGACATTTGCCAGTTAAAGGTTCACGGAATTGAGGGTTCCGGCAGTCATGCGCAGCATCACTCGGAAAGAAGCAGCACTGACATCAGTAGCTTGATAAGACAATGACAAAGCCGTGCTGCATCGACAATGACATCACCAGCAGCAGCATCCGCGGCACGATCAGCAACATGACAGCGACAGCATCTGCAACATGGGCCAACAGTCTTCAACAGCACGAGTGTCGTCATCAGCAAACAGCAGCAGCAGTAGCAGCAACCAATGGCAACAGCAGCCACCATAACGGCAAGACCGTCAGCAACTTGACAACAGCAACTTTGCGAGCCAACTTCCAGCAGAATACACAAGCAGCTGCAGCAGCGGCAGAATCAGATACATACATATATACATAAATACATTGAAGATACGATATCTAGTAGAATATAAATTCAAAAAAACGTACAGCACATAACATCAACGGAGGTGCACGGAAGCTCTCAGGAGCTCAGCTCAAGGTTGGCGGCATTAAGCCGAGGTCAGAAGAGGCATGGGTACACATTTATTATTGAAGCTTTGCAAAAAATAGCAAAACAATTTTTCTGGAACTTGTTTGTTTCCTGTCTCTTTTGTCATGGCCGCGATCGTTGTTGTCCTGACTGCTGGTGTACTATGCTGCGATTCTTGGTTTTGCACTCTTTCTCTTCGGACGCCTTTGAGTCTGTTGGTGCCTCCTTCCACGGATGGATTCGATATCTCTAGAGTTTTGCGTTTCAATTCGAGAGATCAGGGTCTCCTTTCCTTGGCACAAGGAAGGCCAGAGTGTTTTAGTATTCCTAGCGGGGTCTTTGCCGAACGCCCTGAACCCTTGTAGGCCCTTTTGCGCTGTGTGGAAACATCGCCGCTTGAGGGCGAGACGGATCTGTGTAGGTGTTGGGAGTTTATGCAAGGCTTGCGGCCGCCCAGTCGTGAGTCATGATTTCCTTGTATTATATGTCGTTGAAAAGGTAGGTTTATTGCTCTGAGCAGGACAAAGGAAGCAACGGCACCGACGGCACCACGTTCGAAAAGATCCAGGACCGGTTTTTAGCATTTAAGTCTTTAAGGGTTCAGGGTGTTAGGGTTTTCGGGTCTTTTCGTTTTAGGGTTTTGGGGCTCTTGGTCAAGGGTTGAGGGCTTACGGATGCCTGGGCAGGTCTCTCACTAAATTCGACCAGCTGCCGCAGAGGAACCCCAAGCCCTGACCCTGAAACCCTAGTTCATATGATATGATATCCCTAAACCCTAAACCCTAAACCTAATCAGATTATATCATATCCTTACTAAGTTCTGCTGTAAACCTTAGACCCTGACAGAGTCTCGGCTGTCAGGACTTCGTGCGCGAGAAGATGGATCGGCTGCGTGTGGAGTGGAATGGAGCCATGGAGGTGACATTTTGGGGGGTGCTTAGGGTTTAGGGGTTGAGGGTTTAGGGAGTTGCCGCTGTTGCCTGAAATTCGGTGTTCTTTTGGCATCGTTAATTACTACAATATGAGTGCAAGAGGTTGTTTTGAGGGGTGGAGTTGCTTATTGATTGCAGTGTGTCGGGCCCACCGTCTACTGTATCGGAGGCTATATTAGAGTCCTGGGGAATGGAAATAACGGGTGACACGAACGGGAAGGGCGAAGGGGGGAAGGGGGGGCAGTACATCCAGAAATGGGCGAAGGACAGAAGTTGAACTCCGGATTAGGGTCAGGAGCCCGAATACCCTAAACCCCAAAACCAGAAACCCTGCCCTGATCCTTAAACCTTTTGGAGCTTTCTTCAGGCCCCAGTCTTCGCACGAGCGGTTTGTGGATGAGAAGCTAAACACAGCTGGACAAACCTCAAGCCGAAGTCTACTAAGTCTACGAACGGTTTAGGGTTTCGGGTCTACTAGCTTTAGGGTTTAGGGTTAGGGTGTATGGTCTACTCACATTGTTCTTCAGAAGCGACCTTCAGTGGATTCCTGTGACAGTGATTGCTCAGACAAAGAACCGAGAAACAGTTTTGATAGAAGCGGGAGAGGGCTGGCAAAGTCACCCTAAACCCTTAAAGCCCTAAACCCTAAACCCAAGTTTGCTATGAGTTTGTTGTCCGCTCAGCTCGCAGTCTCAAGGGAGTCTTGCCAGGTATACGCCGTCGAATTGCCTCAAGGAGATTAGCATGAACTTCCTGCCCAATGTCTTGCTAACATCGAGTCCTTAACAACTTCACTGTGGATTTCCGCACTTCGCAACAGACTCAAACAACGAAATGTCCGACTGCTCTGCGCAATTCCTCATTCTCTAAAACCCACCGTTTTAGTAACATTTTGTGTGCGAGCTCTCGATGGCGGCCGTGGCGACCATGAAAGGCTTTGAGGGATACTGGGGCCCGCCGACGGCCACAATGGACTGGTGTGAAGGGAACTACTTGGTGATCCTGGGCTCATTTAAAATTTGTGGATGTTCATACACTCTGATTCTCATGCGGGCGTTGCTTTCCTTAAGCCGCTTAAGCCTTTAAGCTTCCAATATCCAAGACCCCCAATGTAAGCTGCCTGGGTTCTCGCAAGACCTTAGCTGCCTAGTTCCGCGGGCCATGGGGAAGCGGGTGTGCAGGAAGTTTTGCCAGAGGAGCTGCGATGGCTTGTAGGGCTTAGTAGAATGCTTTCATATTAGCAGCTTAGATACATTGATTCATGTTGTGACGAGTGTCATGTCTGCGGATGAAGCTCTTGGGGCAGCAAGTTGGAGAGTGTTTGCCCCGTAGTTTAGGGCGGGCTTGTGTTCAGGTTTTGATTTCACAGTTCAGGGTTTGGGTTTAGTACTTGCGGTTTCGGGATGTTTTGAGCCTTAGGGTTTTAGATTGGAGGCTGCTGAAACACGTAGTCGTCTTGCTGCCGGTATGCTGAGAGAGACATTTCAGCCATTGGGTCGTGAGCTCTCCAAGTTCTGCAGCACCTGGCAGTTGAATCTAAACCCTACTGTAGGGCCTCAATAATTAGAATAGGGTTTAAGTTTTGGGGGTTCCTTGTGATAATTATAGTATAATATACCCCAAACCTTATTCTAATTATTAAGGCCCCTACAGTACTAAACCTTAGCTCAAGACACACCCAAAGACATCAAACCCGGAGACAAGGACGCCCTATGCTGCCGAATTCTTCAACAGCCTCACATCGATGTTCATCGCTGTTGCTGGGATACTGCCCATCCTCATTCACTTCCGGAGGAGAGACTGCATGGAATGGAGGCGACGATGGGGCGACCCTAAACCCTAAACCCTGAACCCTAAACCTCAAGGCCCGGAGGCCCCAAACCGCCTATACTAAAACACATATGGGGGTTTCCGAAAATTAGGGGTACCTTAGGGTTCCTTTAAAGGGAACCTTTAGGGGTTCCTATAAGGGATCTTTAGGGCTTAGGGGGTTTCCGAAAATTAGGGGTACCTTACTTTGGGGTCCTTATAGTAAGGATCCTACTATTTAGGGTACTATATTAGGGTCCCCTATTTTCGGAAACTCCCAGATCAACCATCGCAAAAATCATATGCCCCCTAGTCCTGCAAGGTTCATTATCGCTTTTCTGAGCGTAACCATCGTTGGCTTGGGAAGTGTCGCGTTTCACGGGACCTTGCTTTTCGAGCACCAGCGCTGGGACCAGGCACACGAATCCGTGCTTGTGGTTTTCGCGTTGCTTTTGACAAGTTTCCCAGATCTCGAAAATGAAGGGTCTCAAAAATGGAGAGGGGACCTACAAGTTCGGGAATGGTTTCAGGGATGCTCGCATGTTTTGAGGCCACTCTTTAGGTATTACAAACTTGCGATGTCGATGATTGTGGCCTTGCTGGGCCGCCTCCGACATGTAAAGTCTGGGCGGTTTGCCCGTCAGCCACCCTTGTAAACCCGAAACCCTAACCAGACTTCACTGTGCAGTCGCCACAGCCCAGCGTAGCCACAGTCCTAGAATCGGCAAATAATCCCCAGGCCACAGTAAGACTCAAACTCCCTATGCTGATCTAATTCTCATCCGCCCTAAATTGCCCCAAATTAAACCCTCAACTCTACTCCCTAGTGTGATTATAAATAAAGATCCAAACGCTAGAGTACTGGGCTCTTCGGGAATGAGTCAAGGAACTCAGACGCTTAGGATCCTTTATTGGGTAACTCATGGGCCAACTCTCCCAGAGAATCGCACAAGGCCCCTTCTTTTTAAGGCTTCAGAAGCCCGCCCCTTCACTTTGCAGGTTTTGGGGTTCAGGATTTTTGCCCCAATACACTTCAATAGAGCCCTTATGGTTCTTAATAGTGGGTATATTGAGGGTATATTAGAGGGTAGTTAGGAGGTGCTGGTAATCCCCAAACCCTAAACCATGAGCCTTGAACCCCAAACTTCAGGCCGGCACCTGCTCCACTAGCCACACACCCTCGAAATTCTAACTCCTGCCTGCACCCCAGCAAACACTAAACATCATACCCTAAACCCTAAACGCTAAACCGGTACCTGCAGTTGGAGAAGGGCCCCCCCAAAAAAACAAAAACGTCCTGAAACCCAGATAGCCCGGAACCCTTTGAGCCAGCAGAAGCCTGCCCCAGGTGCCGATGCTGTGGACGGTTGCATCTCGCCTTGGTTCCGGGGCTGTAGGGTTCTGGCTCTTCTGACAGAGGGTATCCTTGAAAGCATCCCTGAGGATGGCCATACTCCTTGAAAGAATCCGTGAGGATGGTCATACTGCGGTCTAATGGGCCGGGGAAGTGGACACTTACACTTTCCTTTGCAGGACGGTCTTTGTTACAAAGTTGATCTATCTCTCTCTCTCTCTCTCTCCCTCCCTCCCTCCCGCTCCTTCCCCTGTCTCTCTACCTAAATGTTTTTCTTTCTCTACCGGTCACTCTATGCATATGTGTTTGCTTGTTGGGTTGTTGCTGTGTTTGCTTGGGGGTGTTGCCGTCCCTTTCCTTGTAAATACAGTTAAATACATACGTACGTACATAATTGAGTACCTACGTACAGGCATACATACATGCATACATACATACGTACATTACATACATTAGTTACATACGTTACATACATACATTCATACATACATACAGACTTGCATACTTACTTACATACACATATGTACTTATTCATGTCCTTATGCTAGTACCTATGCGGTTTCAAGGTTATCAGTGCAGTCTCGATGTTTTGCTCATTGACTTTTGCAGTTACAGTTCATTCAAGACAGCATCTTCAGATCAAGCCAATTCAGTTTTGATGCTTCGTACATCTTAGTTACATATATACGCATGTATGCACCCACGTATGTATGCATGTATGAATGTATGTTTGTACGGTATATGTTTGCCGTATGTGTGCATGCATGCGTGTGTGCATAAGTACATACTGCTCAAGCAGCATACATGCACACATGTGGACAAACACCAGGACAAACAAACATACATAAACACATACATACAAAAGCAGATGTATGTATGCATGCATTTATGTAGCTATGCGTGTACGAGCATGTGATGTATGTGTGTGTATGTACATAGCGTAATTGAACCAAATGTAGTGCAATGTAGTGTATCGTACTGTAGTGTAATTCAATGCAGTGTCATGTAAATATCATCGTAACGTACATCGGACATAACGGATAACATTTTCTGGAAGGATTGCATGTGCAGCATGCAGTTAAGTATGTATCTACATGCATGCATGTATGTATGTATGTATGAATTATGAACTACTGCAATGTAATTAATGTACTGTCCTGTATGTAATGTATGTATGCATGTATACATCTGTATGTATGTGCATTTGTTTGTACTGCATGTATATGTGCATGCATTTGTGTATGTATGTGTGCCTGCCTGTGTGTGTGTGTTTGTATGTGTATGTGTATGTATCTTTGTGTGTATGTATATATGTATGTATGTACGTATGCACGTATGTATCAGTCAGGTATGTCATGCAATGCATGTAAACTAGATAGGATTTGCAAGTTGTGCAAGATTCGCATCGTATGTAATCGTTTGAGCGTACGCGTACCTGTGTGTTAGTGTATATGTGCATAGGTGCAACTAGTTTGTATGCAAAGGATATAGGAACAAGCAAAGACATGAATGATTAGATACATAACATACTCGTTATATGTGTATAATACATATGTATACATACAGGTAGATAGACACATAGATCGGTTGATAGGCATATAGGCAGATACATAGACCGAAGGGCAAACCGATTGATGAAATAATGGATGGATATAGATTGATGTACGGATAGATATCCGAGCATTCATTCGTATTTTGCATGCTCGCTCACGGACGGGTTTTGTCGCTATGCCACGGCCCATACCGTTAACCCTGAACCATAAAACCCGGACCAGACCATACACAAAGCGATTGAGGCCATGATCCTGTACGTCCTGTTCGAACAGAAGCATGTGCAGCCGGCATACCGTGTCTTGCCAGTGGCCTTGTTGCTGGGCTTCCTATAGAGTCTGTGGTGCTAGGATTTGTTGGGGGCGTTTAGGGCATGGGGTATTTTGGAAAGATGGCCTGCTTGCAGTGCTGTTACTTGTAATGCGGATTAAGGGTGTCGGTTTGGGTTGCAGAGCTGAAGGGCATGGATCCTTAACATGAGGCAGGGTCTTGCTGAGTGTGTATGTATATATATATATATATATATATATACACACACACACCTATTTGTTTATGTTTGTATGTGTGTATATATATACATAAAATTATATTTGTTTTTGACATCGAGAGATAGAATTTTTTCGGAGTGCACATGTGGCTTTTTGTTGATGCTAGCAAGCGAGTTCCGTCGGAATCGCCAACGCGACCCTGTAGGCATCTACTGAAAGCTGTGCATCCCCAACCCGAATTCTAAGCCGTAAACCCCGAAAGCTTTAGCCTCATGCGAAGTTGTATCGCACCTACCTGGCCAAGAGTTCCCAGCAGAAGAAGAAAGCATCAGACCATACATATATACATTAATTACATACGTAGATATGCAGATGCATGCTGCCCCTGCCCCCCCCCCCCGCTCAAGCCAAGCCAAGCACTGTAAGCCAAACGTGGTGTACACGAATAAAACTCCCCGCGTGTCTTGAGTTTGGCGCCCTTCGAACGAAGGGCGTGCCATCATTNCCCCCCCCCCGCTTTGTTGGTGCCCGCATGGGGGAGGCTTAGAAATGTCCTTCCTTTTAAGGCGCCGACGCTGAATCCAACCGACTCGTTGGGGCCTTCTCCCTAATCCCCACAGCCCTGGACCATTTAACCCCAAACTCAAACCCCTAAACCCCTAAAACCCTAAAGCCCTAAACCCTAAACCCCTAAACCCCTAAAACCCTAAACCCCTAAACCCTGAACCCCTAAAGCCCTAAAGCCCTAAACCCGGAACCCCTGAACCCCTAAACCCTAAACCCCTAAACCCGGAACCCCTGACTCAATCCCTTAAATTAGCAACCCGAAGTCCTTCTACTGATCGGAGCTTCGGCCCAGCCCAGACCCCCGGGAGGATCTAGAAAGTAGATCCCCTAAGTTGTGGCCCTATACTATTAAGGGTGCTTTATAGGAACCCCCAGGGATCTACTTTTTGGATCCTCCCGGGGGTCTGGGAGGTTTGTATATGCCGTGGTCGCCACATTAGCGACCTCCAAGCGAAGCGGGGACATGCAATGGTTCTCCTTCCACGCATCTTTGCTGCAGTTGGGTAACATTTTGCATGTTTATGGGTACTTAAACCCAATAAGGAATACACCTGCAATTTTTTTCATACTATCCTAACCGTGAACTAGGCATTCTTTGGCCTCGCCACTTTCCTCGCCGTTTGCAAGGCCTTTCCGTCGAAGATTGGGCTGGTTCAGGAAATGACAAGGTTTTTGGGTCTAGGGATGTCTAGGGTTTAGGATTTGGGGTTTGGTTTTAGGGTTTGGGATTTGGGGTTTGGAGGGAATGCAATAAACGGGTCTGAACAGTGAGTAGTAGTACCCCCGTATATTGTGGCTATATACATGTACCGTCATATACCCCAAGTCCCTGCTCTAGTCAGCCTTGCTCCCAGACATTTTGCGGAGCCTTTGTGAACAGAAGTGGCCTCAAAAGCTTGACCTCCCAGCAGAACTCCCACGCTGGGTGGTAAAAAGCCCGGTATCTGAACATGGGAGTGTCCGATATTTGGAGGTACTTTACTAATGTTGGTGGTCTCATTAAAGTTCATTAAAGGATCCGAAGCATAAAGAAAGTTGTCCATAGAGATGTTAAAATTCACGGTTCAGGTAGATGTGTCGCTAAGTGTTGCTCTCTGAAACAGCGCCAGGTGACGCTGTTCTACCGCAGCTTGCCCATGGACATGACGGAGTTGAGAAAAGTCATGTCGTGACTTGGTTTTGCGAAGATTTAGTGAAAGAGTGGTTCATATCATCTGTGCCAGTTGATCATCTGCCTCAGTATCACTAGCACAGGTCTAGACTGGTATCCCGGCCACATGCTTTTCAGGTACGGCTTCATCGCTTTGGGGGTGGCGATAACAGTTTGGCTGATGGACCTGAAGCTTTGCAACCAGCTGCACATGCTACTTCATTCGGCATCTAGTACCATTTTGCAAGTCCGAGACACGATTTTTTCTCCCCTGAGCCCCAAACCCTAAAAGACACGATATAGCAAAGCCCTACAACACCTTACATAGCTCCATAGCATCTGCCTTACAAAGCTGTATAAAACCTTGTGTTACTCTAGAGAAAGAAGATGGTATGGAGCTGACAGGTAGGGCTGCCCTAAACCCTAAACTCGGAAACACCAACCCCCAAAAGACCCCAAACCCACAAAACCCTACAACACCGGATCCCTAAACGCTAAACCCCTAAACCTTAAGCCCGAAACCAACCTAAGAAGAGCACCACCAGATGAGGCTGCCAGCCTACGATTACTGGAATTTTCATGCCTGGGGCTGGCATCTGATGGTGTCTTGCGGCCTCTACAACATCCTGATCGGAATCTGGTACCACCGGCTCAAGGCCCCCTAACTCAATTAAAACCTAAGCTCGAGACCCTACATGGAACCCTAAACCTTAATAACCCTAAACTCCCTTAACCGGACGATCGGAATCTGGCAACACCGGCTCAAGGTCGAAGCTTCAGACACCCGAGTACCCCTATTTTCGGTGAGGTGTTGAGATGCAGGGTTTGCGGTGTGAGGGTTCCAGAGCTTGCGGCTTTAGGCTAGGGTTTTAAGGCTTTAGTGACCTAGAGACCATAAGAGATCCTGAGTAGTAAGATCCTTGCTATAAACGGCCTGGTACACCTAAGTTTCGAAAGCTTCAGGTGGTCCTGGAGAAGGATGTGAGCTTGTGCCTGTCACCTCTCCCTCACATCGCCTTCGTACCTCCGAAACTCGCCTGAGCTGACCTCGCGCTGTTGGCCGAGAAGTGTTTCGAAGCTCTGTAAAGTATCCCCGGGTCGAGGCCATCCGGGCGTTTCAGAGAAAATCTGCAACCTCAAAGACCGACACTGGGATCCTCATTCCAGGGCACCCCCGCCAATTCGGGATTCATTGTCTGAAACCCCGTCTCGTCCGAATGTTGTGCCTGCAGGTGGCTGAGGAGCCATCGCTCACACATGCATTCGGTAAGAAGTTGCCACGGACAGTAGATTCGGCGGCATCTCGGAAAAAGGCGGTAGCGGCCCGCAATACCCGAGATCTGATGCATTGTGGATGGAGTTAGACTTCTGCTCTCTTTTGAAGTTTCATTCATGCAGAAAGTTTTAAGAGTTGCAGGGCCCCAGGGTCGAGAGACTTGTGGGATTTAGGGGTCCAGGGCTTGGATTTCTTGGCACGACATGTGTTCATCTGAGTCCTCACTTCGGTTATTATCGCGCCTCTGTTGCATCCCTGACCCCTGCAGCCTAAAATTGAGACTCCCGGAAACTCTTGCTGCCGGCTTGCCTCTTCTGTAGAGGGCCAGTCAAGTCCGAGCCGCCATTTATCTTCTGTAACCCTGGGTCTTGGGATCAGCGTGTTGTGGAGGTTTAGCCTTACGGGTATAGAAGTTTAGGGTTTAGGATATTTTTTGTACGAGCACAGCTGGGGCATTGCATGATCTTTTGAGAGGGTCGTGGCACATCAATCTGATGGCCGGTCAGGTGCACACTCCCCCTGACTCCCACCGCCCAAGTCGTGAATCCTTCACCCCGCGGCCTGAATGCTCATGCATGTTCCGAGATAAGCCGAAGGGAACTCGAAATCTGAAACGTCAAAACGTAATGAATCAATGAAGACTTCCGTGGCAGGAGGAGCGGACGCGCACCATGGAACGTTCTCAAGCTCTTAGCCGCGCACTGACGGAGGCCTCCTGACAAGTGGGTGTTCCCCGTGTTGAATGCCGGAGTTTCAAGAGACTACCTTAAACTGCAATAATTTGGCGGACTTAAATTTGAGAGTAGTAGTTTGACGATACTAACAAGCTTTTTGAGACATGGCATAGTATCTGTCATTTTTGTTCCGGGTACCCTGGGGAATACTTTCCAGCAGCTGCCAGCAAAGGTACTTACTCACGCTGCTTATTGTGGCCCTACAACATCTGCATGTGGTTGTTTCTCGTGTTACATATGTCCCGTATAGACTACTGACCAACCTCTTGTCCTGAAGCCCAAACCACCCTAAACCCGGCACAACTCCAAGATTTCCAAGCCATGATCCCTGAGATTTGATTGAGAGGGGCTTTGAAATCAGAGCCTTGTTCGTATATGGGAGTTTCTGAAAAATAGGGGGTGCCTTATTTGGGGTTCTGACAATAAGGGTCTTACTATTTAGGGAACTATATGAGGGTCCCCTATTTTCGGAAACTCCTATATGGGGTTCTGAAGTTGTCAACCCTGCACCCAACACCGCACGGTTCAGCTCCAAGACACTGCGAGGGGAAGCCAAGTCGTGTGTGAATCAAGCACCTGGCAAGATGGAGTGGAAGTAGATAGGGTAAGGAACCCTCACACACAGAGATCTATACAATATAATATTACAGTATAATGTAGTGAAATATCGTATAGTATAGTCTAACATCGTATAGTATAGTATAGTATCGTATCATATATCAGAAATTTAGTACAGTATAATATAGTACGTAATATATAACGCAATGAAATACAATCTAAAACAGTTTAGTATAAATGTAGATCTAGTGAAAGTACATATATAAGTATGAAAAATACATATATACATATGAATACACACGCATATACATAGAGAGAGAGAGAGAAAGAGAGAGTTAGAGATAGGGAGTCTTATCGGGGAATCCCCCGGACTTACCTTCATCCCACCCGCCGAGCCCTTGATTCAATGTCCTAAACCATCACGGGTTCGATGCTGCGGCTACGGTTCTCCAATATTTGCCGTCCGTAAGCTCTCCCCTCCATACTCAATACTCCAAGTGCAAGGAGTTCGAGCGCAGCATTGTGGCTCAGGCGGTTGCCGAGGCAGTTTCCTCGGGGGTGCAAGCAAGTAAGTAAGTAAGTAATAAGTTAAGTCTGTGTGTGTGTGTGCGTGTGCGCGTGTGTAATCTTAAGAGTTTGTCTGCGTGTGTGTGTGTGTGTGTGTGTGCGTGCGTGCGTGCGTG
>BGNK01000289.1:3770-33096 GCA_003297005.1 Symbiodinium sp. clade A Y106 | reverse complement strand
GGGAGAGGGGGGAGGGGGGAGGGGGGAGGAGGGAGTTGTTGGATTCAAGAGATGATCAAAAAGAGCAGTCTTCCTTACATGTGTTGCAACGCAAAGAAGCTAATCAGTTAAGCCGCTCTATTGGAGCTTCTGTGTTCAAACTAGACTATCGGCCCCAACCCTCAAACCCTAAAACCTGAACCCCGAAACCCTGGACCTTGAGCCCTAACCCAACATATTGCAGCTTTTGATCAAACCAAACCGACTGAGAGGTGAGGATGGCGGGTTCGGGGCTTAAGGTTTTTGAGTTGCTCCGAGTTCGGATTTCTTTGAAACTATCCATCTATCTACCCATCTATGTGACTATCTAATTGTCTACTTATTTCCTATCCATGAGGATATTTTTATCCACCTCCTACTGCCTACCTATCAATCTATCGAGCTAGCTAGCTAGCTAGTACTTAACTACACACACACACACACACACACGCACACGCACACACGCACACACACACACACACCCACGCACACACACACAGACACACACACACATGACATATGTAATGCAATGTAATGCAATGCATGGATGTATGCATGTATGTGTTGAAATATGCATGTGTGCATGTATGCATGTATGAATGTACGGATGTATGGATGTATGCGTATATATATATATATATATATATATATATGCTTGTGTGTTTATTTAGTTTCTTTATTTGTACTACATACATAGCTGGCTTCAACAATGTGAGCAGGGAGGGTTTTGAACCAAAGCCGGCTTAATCCGGTACGTGGTGTGGAGTTTAGGAATTAGGACAAGAAGTGCAAGGAACTGGCTGGCTTTCCACCTCTTTGATGGCTCGACCAAAGCTGCCGCGCCTTACTTGAGCGCCTTTGAGTTCGGAGGGCTGCTAGGCAGCGTCTTTTCCGGCTCTTTAAGCGACAGGTGGGAAGTTTCTCAAAACAGGGAGCCGAGTTTATACTTTACACCATACGCATACGGATAGCAGGCCCAGAGTCAAGATTCCTAGGCTTGTGGTTGATTTCCCAAAGCTCACCAGGTGGTGGCAGGCCCGTGGCGATGAAGTGCCCCTGACCGGCAGCCGCATTCAGGTGGCGGTGGCTGCTGTCACCTTCATCCTGCTTCCTTCGGCCCTTCTTCTTGCCTGCCTGGATCGTGCTCCCAAACTTCACCTTGCCGCCATGTTCGCAGGCGGTTTTGGGCTCTACGTGGCACAGGCGCTCTCGGCGCTTTGTGGCTTGGAGTGCGTCTCCGCCCGCGCGGCCGGCGTCTCCCAGGGGCTCCTGGGCTGGGCGGCTTACACGGGCGCGGCGGCTGCCGGGCTCCCTCTGGGCTCCCTCATCCAGGGGCCCTTGGGCTGGAATGCCTGGCGCCTCGCCTTGGCCCTGGGCTCCGCCCTGATCTCCCTGCTCCTTTTCCCGCTCTGGCGCCTTCCCTCCTATGAGCAGCGCGCTCGGAAAGTGCACCGAACTTAAAGCTATGTAAGGTTAAACTGTAAAATCATTGTAGGTGTAACTTGATGAAACTGTAATCCGTACACGGAGGTAAAGCCCTGGCAGTAGATAAAAGAGAAGCCCAAAACCCTGAACCCCTAAACCCCTAGACCCTTATCGACCCTAAACCCCAACCCAATATACCCCAAACGCTAACGTCCCCGAGCCGCGAATCCCATCGGCAAGCTTGGCGGTAGGCTTTTGGGCCATTTTTGGCTTCGCATCGTCTATACTACGGGGTTTAGGGTTTGAGGTTTTGGGGTTTAGGGTTAGGTTCTATGCTGGACAGGTTTTAGGATTTTGAGGTCCAGGCCTTGCATGGGGTAAGTTTTAAAGAGGGGGATAAGCTGGGTTCAGAGTTGCAGGTCGGGGTCTAAAGTCGGGGAATGTTTCGGCTTCAGAATCCCTTTCTCCTGCAGAGACCTTCAACCGTTAATGTGTAATATAGGGGCCGAAATAACTAGAATAGGGTTTTGGGGGGTATGTTTCTATTATGCTTATAAGGAGCCCCCAAAACCCCATTCTATTTTTTCAGGCCCCTATATTATAGTACCCTTATGGATCCCTTATAGTGACCCTTAAATCGGCCCCTTTATGTAAAGGGAACCCAATTCTAACATTAGCAGCCGTCTGACTGGTGTTTCGAAGACTCGTGAAAACCAGTACTTGTTGTAGCCAGGCCGTGCGGCAGCTGAGCCAGGTGGGCTTCGTGGTGCTTGGAGTTGAAGGTTCTGGCTTTTCGGGACAGCATACTCTCTTATTGCACTATTTCAACCCTAAACCCCTAAACGGGTTTAGGATTCGGGTTTTCTTGTGTGTACTGCAATCAGAAGGCTTGAGGTGCCACTTCTGGATATTATTTCTAGGCTCCAGATGACTCTTGTCGGAGCCGGGCTTCGGTCAAGCTTGATTTACATCGGAGTTGAGGACTTGCGTTTAAGGGCTCCTTGCGGTCCCTTTAAGGGCCTTTAAGGCTAAGGTTTAAGGGTTCCTTTAAAACCCTAAGCCCTTTTTTTTTCAGGGTTGAGTGCTTTGGCATCCGGGGACCTCGACCCTCCAAGCTTGGTCATCTACTACTTACATAGTGAACGGGGGAACTTTAAACTTTTTGGCCTTATATATTAGCTCTATCTTAGAAAGTTTGAACTTTTGGGGGCCGGTTGTTGAAGAAGAGAGACTATGCCAGCATTATCAAAATCAGTTTCTGCAATGTTGGGATAGCACTACCCGGGGATCCAAAAACCTACCGTATAACCTGCCATTTTTTAGGGTTTGGGGTAGCACTACACCTTAACTGCTCAACCCTATATGCCCTGAAGCTGTAAACCCCCTCACGCCGAACTCCCAGACACTAAATCTTTGGCCGAGGTTTTGAGGGCTTCCAGAATTGAATACTGTCAAGCCCTCAGCTCCTCCCTCAACCAATGACGCCTAAACGGTCAACTCTCAGAGACTACCCGCTTTAGCAGGGTCTAGTACACCCTACAAGCCTAAATTCCAGCACAGAGTGGCCCGCCTGCGCTAAACCACGTGGAAAATTCCGAAAACCACAGCACCGAAGTCCTTGAACCCTAAACTCCCAAACCCTGAATCACCAAACACGCAAACCCTAAACCCCGAAACCCCCGTAACCCACGAAATATTTTTGACTAACCCCTAAACCCTCATCCTCCACAAAGGGTCCTATGTACCGATATAGTAGAATGTAGCGTTTCCATATTAGGAATTACTATTATGACTTAGGGAAGTATCCCCCATAACAGTACATAGGACCCTTTGGGTAAATGCCTAGAGCCCCACTCCCTACAACCCGCCCCCAGGGCCCCGGAGCCCTACATAAATCCTAACCCCCCAAAGAACCCCTTGTAGAACTCAAAGCATCCCTTAAACCCCTGAACCCCTAAACCCTAAACCCCTGAAACGTAAACCCGTTCGAAATCCGTTCTTGAACAAAGGCGGAAAGGGTGGTTGTCAAAATTAGGGTCCCTTTGGGGTACCCTAAATATTAGGTGCCGTACTATAATAGGGACCCAAAAAGGGACCATAATTTTGACAACCACCCAAGGTCTTCAAAAAAAACGTTCGAAAACAGGACCTCGAGGCACTCCGGAAGGGCCTTGCGCAGCGTGGCCCGGAGGCAAAGGGATCCTAGGATGAGGGCTCCTTGCAGCTCCGTTAAGGGCTCCGTTAAGGGTTTGGGTTTAGGGGTTCTATCAGGGTTTGAGGGGTGGTTTAGGGTTTCATCGTCTACGGGTCTTTGGATGACGGCTAAGCGTTGATTGAAAGGCTTGAATTTGGCTACAGGGTGAGAGGCCACAGGTTGTTGGATAGACAGACAGATTTACAGGTAGGGTAAGTAGGTAAATGGATAGACTGACAGATGGATAGATACGAGGGTTTCGGATTCATGGCTTGCGGTCTCATAGAGTTCTAGATAAACCTTTCTGGCTTAGGGCGTGCTCCGTCGAGCAGAGATAGCTTTTTGGTTTCCGAGTCACTGGGAGCAGAGTCGCAGTCATCGGTTTGTTTAGGGTTTAAGGTGATGGGTTGGGGTTACGGGATCTGGGTTCGCGGGCTTTGGTTGATTAAAACCTTGCTGGACATGGACACTGCTCAAGCTCTAAAGCCTTCAATTCTGAAGCCCACGGCCCTAATGTCCTAAGAGTTAAGAACCCCCAAACCCTCGGCCATGAGAGTCAAGAGCTTCAGAATCAATACAAATGATAAAATCCTCGGGCCCTAGCTGTTTTCCACAAGAACTACAGCTTTGGGTTTTTTAATTCGTGCATGAGAAGTGCGGTCGGGGCTCGTGTAGCACGAAGCTCAACCCTGGCATAGACCTTAAGGGACATATCCCCATCATGAATCGGTGCTTGGGTGGTGTAGGTTCTTCCAACTTAGGAGTTGGAAACCGAATGGGGCCTCTAAACCCTGAACACCCTCAAACCCCCTGAACTCTTTTCTCTAAACCCCTTTAGTGAACTCCAGAAAGTTGGAGCATGGATCTAGGATGATTAGTGCTGGGATTCCCTATACTTGACCTATAGGAGCATGCGGACAATGATGTTCCAGCTTTCTGGCTTCTACTGTAAAGCTCTACACCCCTGAAGCTGCAAACCCTAAGCCCTAAAAATTAAAAACCCTAAACCCTAAACTTTAAACCCCTAAAGCTCTAAACCCTAAAAACCCTGAACCCTAAACCCTAAACTTTAAACCCCTAAAGCTCTAAACCCTAAACACCCTGAACCCTAAACCCTAAACTTTAAACCCCTTTGGCTCAAGCCATTTTGGCTCAAGGCCCCTGGGTGTGTGTGGCGCTTAGTTGCTTTCCCCCCCTCCGTGTGCGCCAAAGATATGTCTTCGGGGCGTCGTGGTCGTGAAGGGGTCAGACTGGACTTTGCTAGTGAAGTGCCGGTGCCCGAATCTACATCGCCAGTGAAACGTGGAGGAGAGGCTGCCCAGGGTGGATCGCCCTCGAAGCGTGGACCAGGGCGTGGAGATGGCGATGGTCGGCAGGTCACCCTGGACATGCAGCAACTTGCGGCCTTGCTGGAGGAGACCGGGCAGAAAATTATGAAAGCCCAGCATGATCACTTAGAGGCCAGAATGGGGGCTCTAGAAGAACTCACCGGAAAACGCCTTGCCTCGGCGGAGACTCGGATTGGGACAGTGGAACACAAGGTGGAGGGCATGGAGGAAAAGTTAGATGCTCTGGCCAAGAAGCTCGAGGCGACACAGACGACAGGGCCAGGCAGTGATCACCAGGACAGAAGGTTCACATTGGTCTACGGGGGATGGCCACGGGACTCGCGGAGAGATGATATCCTACATCAGCTCCAGAAAGCCTTAGATCGACTGGGTGTGTGGGACATGGTGGACTACCCGCCGTTCACTACGGGACCGCGGCGTAGTACGGCCCTCAGCGTCTTTGCGCCACGTGGAGATGAGAGTGCCTACCAGGTCAAGAAGAGAATGCACTCCATCAGTCGTGCAGTGACTGAGAACGAGGTCACGTTGCCAGGTGGACGACGCCTCTTTGCGACCTATGCCAAGTCGAAAGGTGAACGGGCGATTGGTGCCCATGCAGCGTGGGTCAAGCGAGCCGTCCTACAGGTTTGCCCAGGGGAAGGTCAACGGCTTGACATGGAGTATCAGACAGGAGGAGTCTGGACCGGAATCAGCTTTGTTGCTAGTGCCAAGCAGCCGTGCCCGGCAGGGGCCCCGGACAATGAGGTGGTATGGGATGATCACAAGGAGGGAAAATACTGGGTGCACGCCGGTGCCTTGGCCAGGGAGCTTGGCATCACCATGGAGGAGATCAAGCGGGGCCTCGAGGAAGCTAAGCGCTGACTGGAGGCTTGCAGGGAAGAGCCAAGGGCTGATGAAAGGACTAATTCGAAGGTGGTTATTCCGCTGTACAGCTGGAACACAGGGGGCAGTGCAGAGACGGACTATGCTCAGGTGGTTTCGCATCTTGTGGAAGGGCTACCACGGAATGCAATTCTATGTGTGCAAGAAGCTGCCCGCGGAAAAACCGGGTGGCAGCAGATTTCAAAGGGGTCATGGACGACGGTATTACACCGCCATACGGCGGCATGGCGTGGTTCAGGGATTGTGTTTCACGAGGCCACATGGCGAGTGATGAGGAGGAAGGCGACCGAGCGAGGAACATGGTTCACGGTACGACATGTTGATGGGATTGAGTGCTGGGTTGGGACGCATGCAGCAGAAGTGAGTGATCATCTTCAGAGCTTGCCAGCTACGACTTTGCCAGTCCTACTAGGGTGTGATGTCAACTCAGAAGTGACGTGGGGACTTGACGACCAAGGAGACCCTGTTGTTGCACCAGGCAATGGGAAAACCCTGGAGTTCTTCTCAGCCCGCCAGGTTGCTGTGATGTCACCTTCACGTCCCACAGATCACGCGCAGTCTATGCCACCAGACCGCGAGTTTGGGTAGGAGGGGTTCAGAGCATAGAGGGCGATTTGGATCAGGCGAGGCTTGCTGTGTTGGCGAAACAATGTACTAAGCCCAAGCCCAGCAGTGCCTACCAAGACTCGGAGGAAACCAAGGATGCCTTTGCACAAGCGCGACGGCTCCGGACAGGGGAGGCGTGGACTCGGGCACGCAGCCTTCGCAAGAAAGCCAGGCGGTTATGGGAACAACAACGCCTTGTGAATGCCACTTCTGGCAATTGGAGTGCCTATAAAGATCTCATACAGCGTGGGAATCAGGGCTGGGACTCCTGTTTTGCGGAAGCACAGGGTGACACCAATCCTCATGAAGTCATTCATACGCATCTAGAAAAGCTGTATACGACCGGAGATGTGATTCCCCCGCTGCCTGCTTGGGATGGTCCGGTTGAGAATTTCACGCTTGCTGAACTTCGCTTTGTTCTTGCACAGGGGAAGAAAGGAAAGGCCGTTGGCACGGATGGTACTAGCCAGGAGCTGCTGTGTGGTATTGCTGAACTCCCTGGTGGCGCGGAGGCGCTGCTTAACCTTTTCAATCGGGTGTATCGAGCAGCAACAATTCCCAACGATTGGCAGACTGCCTTGATGGTGGTGATACCTAAAGAATTGTTCCCGGTGGAGGCCAAGAACCTACGACCACTTAGCATGAGCTCCAGTGTCTCGAAGTGCTTCTGCCGCCTACTCATGCTGCGCACGTCGGGAGCCTTAACACACACTGGGTCCTCACAATGCTCAGGCGCTGGGAGACAGACAGCAGAGTATCTCTTTTGTGTGGGAAGGTTGATGCAGTTGGAGTCTGAGTGGCACGCAGGATTCGCAATAGCTAAGTTGGACCTACACAAAGCGTATGATATGGTAAACCGCAAGGCATTACTTGCCAGATTAAGGAAACTATGGGAGACGGGCCTACCTTCAGGTGCTGGCATGCCTTGCTGTCGGAGACAGACGCGGTGTTGCAAACATGTTGGAACACTACTAGACTGCAGGTGGACCGTGGCACTAGACAGGGCTCTATTGAATCCCCAGCCTTGTTCAGCTGGTTGGTGGAACAGATCTTGGAGGACACGCGTGTGCGGTTCAGCTGGGACCAACGACCATTGGTGTATTCGGGATTACGGGTTCTGGAACTTTTGTTCATGGACGACGGGTGCATTTGGGCGAGGAATGCAGATGAGCTAAGCACCAAGCTGAATGAGTGGGCCCAGGTACTTCATGAGGCAGGACTGCTTCTAAATCCGGACAAACGCAGGGTCTATTTCTCTCCCTACATGGCAGGGCCTCGTGAGGTCAAAGTGCAGCAGACGGTTGTACCTGTGGTGGATGTTTTTTTCAGATCATGGGGGTTCTTTTTAGGGTTGGTGCAGCATCGTCGGAGCTCCTGGCACCCTTCTTCCAGAGGGCTAGAGACAAATTCTGGGGTCTCAAACACTTGCTCAGAGCGAACACACCGTTGAAGGGCAGGGTACAACTCCTAGTAGAGTCATTGGAGGGCTTGTGCTGTGGTGCTTGGCCGCCCTTGCTCCAGACAAGAGTGCAACGACACTCCTCAACAGCCTACAGCTACAACTCACTATGTGGTGCATGAAAGTGGGTAAACGATCCAATGAGACGTGGCTAGCCTTCAAGCAGCGAGGGTTTAGAGGAGCAAGACAGGTTGTGTGGAATTGTCTACGCAGGAGATGGTCTACGGCCTGGTTGGAGCGATGGTGGAACTTCTCAGGCCACAGGGCAAGGGGTCGTGACAGGGTTGTCCCAGGGGCTGCCTCTATTATGGACAACTTCCGAGATCGCAGCTGGTGGGTTGCAGAACAGTCGAAACCACGGGGTCAGCGGTTACAACATCCCCGACATTATCCTAAGCTGTCGAACCTTGAGAAGGATATGGACTTTGCAGCAGGGCTTGCCCAGTGGAGGGTGGTTGCTAGGGATAGAGCCCAGTGGCAAGCATGCAGAGGGAAATGGATTGAGTGTATGGACGTACCATGGACTGGGGGCAGGCAGACCTGCATCAGGGATATCAGGGACTAGATGACGATAGGTGGATGGCCAATGCAGCTCAGGGTTGATGAAGGGAGTACAACCTGAAGTACCCGCAGCTCCTTGGCTGAGACCCGCCTCGCCTTCGCTTTGCGAGTGACACAACATGTGTTCACGCCTACATGGTTTCATATTCCAGGCCTTGATGGCCTTTGTGTGGCTGACACCTCCCCAAGGGATAGTCGCCTACGACAACGATGCCAAGCGCAACACACGCCCTAAGCTGGACCCGCTCTGGCGAACCGAAGGTACTCCGACGTCCACCCTGATTTGGCACAAGATGCCCCTCGATGGGGGCGCTCAGGTGGAGGAAACGTTGGAGTATGACGACGATGATGGTTATAGCCTCATGCAAGGGCAAGTGGACAGAAAGGAAGAGACGAGCGACGAGGAGGTGAACCAGTGGTATACCTTCCTGGCTTACCTGCAGCAAACCTTGGAATCCCAACCCAAGGACGTCCGAAGCATCATGGCGGGCCAACTCCTCCGCTATTTGGCCCACAGGGCGGTAGACTCCTACCACGGCTACCTGCTCGGACACATGGGAGGGCAGGTTGCAGAAGCCACGGCACTTCTGGTGACCATGAGGGAGAATGAAGAAGACGGATGCATGGTGGAATGGGGAAGCCCAGAGAGGGAGGTGACACTGCAGATTTGGCGGAGGCTGTGCACCTTCATCGACTGCGACAACCGGTGGGGCGAGAAATGCCGTGCATCATGCTGTTCGGCAAACCCTTGCCTAGTAGAACTCCCTCACCTGAGGGTGAACAAAGGGTGGCAAAGAGACGACAGATCTTAAGAGTGGAGGTCAGTACAGCGGGGGCCTCCACTGATGCCCCTTTCCGCTCAGTGTCCTTGGACATTCCGACGGCGGGACACATGGAGCTTTCTATGCGGCTGTCGCTGCATGATCTTCCGGCAAGCCCGGTGTCGACGGTCGCAGCCTCAGATCAAGCCAGCACCGTGCAAGTGGAGAACATGGAGCACACTACGGGGACGAATGGCTTTGAGTTGCCGCCACCGGCCCCGCATGGACTGGCAAACTTCGGCTTGTCTGCAACAACTTATAGACATCTATGGGAAGCCTGGCAGCAAGGAGGGCTGTCTGTGGCAGAAATACGAGCATGCCATCGACCCCAGGTTGCCCAAATGGTGATGGACCAATGGGGCAGCTTGCCCCTTCAGGCGTACCTACCAGCAGCAGCAACAACCTCCCGAGACACCGTGGGAAATGAGGCAAGAACTACTCGTGAGGATGACGAAGGGGATGAAGGAGCCTTGGTGCAACAATGGCTACAAGGGTGGCAGTGGACCCTGCCGGTGGTGATGGCTATGCCGAACAATGAGAAGCCTTTCTTCGCGTTTGCCAGAAGGATGATCAGCTACCTGGACAGGCAGGGAGCAAGTCTGACGGTGCTGGCCACGGTTCTTCAGGAGCTGGCATGGGAAAGGGGGAACCGAGATTACAACCTTCAATATGAGGAGTTCTTGGGACTCCTTGGTCTCCCATGGGAATGCGACAGGGACCGGTCGGACGACAGGGATGTCTTGGTGTGGCTGGAGACTGAACTGTGGAACGAGTACATTGACCTGGTGGAGGAACAGACAGGGTTTGAGTCCGAACAGATCATGGACATGAGAGAACAAGAGTGCCTCTCTGAGGCGGACTGCCAAGTCTGGAGACAGTGGGCCACACAGGTCTCTGGAACGACACAGGCTGCGAGATCTCCTACTCGGTCCCGGAGCCCACGACGAGAAGGAGACGCGTCCTCGCTCATGGAAGGAGGCCGTAAACCAAAACCGAAGGCCAAGATGGAGCGGGGCGAGACCACAGGACCGAGGCGGAGGAGACAGAACCGCGAGCATCGTGAAAGGAGCCCACGGACCCCGGCCGGAGTTACCCCGCAGCAGGCACCGCTGTACCAATGAAGTGCGTCACCTGCTGAGACCAAGACGCCCAGCACATGCAGCTCCGATGCAGATAGAGGATGCAACGTTGTGGTGGTTGCATCTGCTTGGGTTGAGGGACGGCCCGGAGACGGACACAAGCAGGGCCTTGAGGAGGGAGAACTTCGAGAACCGGCTCCAGATGGTTCAGGATGTCAGACGGGAGGACTTGTTTGTCGTCATGGTTGGGCTCCTACGAGTTACGGCGATGTTGTGGGTTGAGTGTTGCCAGTTGGTCTACATGCATCCTCACATCCTGTCGCTGGTGTCACCGGAAGTGGAGGTTGAGGTGGAACCGGAGGACGAGGAAGGGGACCACACAGCTTGGATGCAGGGCTGGCAGCACCTCAAACGGCCAGCCAGTGACATGGAGCCGACAGACCTGACACACCTGCTACATGATGAGGAGGAGGCCAACAGGGAAAAAAGGGAGCAGGAGGCAATGGAGGAAGAGCATGGGGTTTATGAGTCACAACAGGACCTCCGAGCACAACAAGAGGCCGAAGAACCAAGGGCGTGAGTATGAGATGCAAAGATACCGTGACTGGGAGTCATGGGTTGTGCTCAACACCCCCAACGACCCGCCAAGGCGCTTGTGTACGAGACTGACTGTCCGTCAGGCCGATCATGAAGGGACAGCGGTGTGCTCTCTGCCGCTGGTGAGAGGTGCGAAGGTTCACCTGCTGATTGACCTTGAGGAGGAGCAAGGCGGCCAGTCGGCGGTGACGCAGGCTGTGGTGAACGAGCCCACCCTTGGCGACAACCTCAACACCTACTATCTACAGTGGACGAAGGGCGAGTTTGATGATGGAACTGCATTGGCAAGGGTTGGCCAAGACATGTTTCAGGTATTTCGCATGCAAAGGGAGTTTGAGCAGGAGGCCAAGAATGGTGGAACAGGATCGGCAAGGTCTCAGGAGGTTCAGATTTCTATTGAAGACTCGGTGGAGGAAGGGTTATGATCGTCGTCGTCATCCAAGAGGCACAGATGCTTTTCCAATGGCTATAGCCATCATCGCTCTCCCTATGGGCATCTTTGGCGAGCAAGTGGATCTGCTGGTCGAAAAAGGAGCGCTTAAAAAAAAAAACCTAAAGCTCCAAACCCTAAAAACCCTGAACCCTAAACCCTAAACTTTAAACCCCTAAAGCTTTAAACCCTAAGCAGGGGCCTTCGGGTGTCGATGTCGCCAAGCTCGCGGAGAAGATTTGTGAGGCTGGGTTGGATTTTGGCGCTGAACATTATAGTGGGGGCTTCAGGGTTTCGGGTTTAAGGTTTCAGATTTTAGGGTTTAAGGTTTTAGGGTTCAGGCTTCAGGGTTTGAGCATGCAGCGGCCTACATCCTGATGGGCGGCTTGCTGCACCAAGAGGCTGGGCTTTGGAGTACCATACTTTAATACTTTTTTGGGACCTGTTACTTAAAGGGAACCCATTATGAAATAAACTTCAATGCCAAAGGAGGGCCCCGGAGCGGAGATTGTAGCAGTCAGCCTTCGCTGTAACCACGGCCAGCCAGTTTGGGGTTTAGGCGTTTTAGGTTGCAGCTTACCCGCTTCCATCGGCGAAGCAAGAACATCCCTAGCCAATAAGGGGCACGAAAACCGCACAGGTTCTAGACCCGACCCCTCTAAACCAGCGTCAAGGGAAGGGTGGTATAATGTTCCTTACAAGACTCATAAAATCAAACGGCAGACAGAACAGACCTGTAGAATCCGTATAGAATCCCAACAAAATCCTTATCCGCAGCAAGACCTTGGTAGAACCCTAAAACCTAAACCCTAAACCCTAAACATCGGAAGCAACAGCGAGAAAAGCTGTCTTCAAAACAAAACTACTATAGGGGCCTTAACAATTAGCATAGGATTTTTGGGGGCCCGTTATATGCTATAAGTATAACAAGGAACCCCCCAAAACAGTATAGGTAGTTATTAAGGGCCCTAAACCCTAAACCCTAAATTAAGGCCCCTAAAAGTCGACCCTGAACCCGAGCGATGCCAGGAGAAGATCGAAAAGCTGGCGATATCGGAGCACACCATGAAGACCCAGGCCGGTTCCGGCTCACGGTTTGGGGTTTTGGCAGATTTTGGGGATTATGGTTTACCTTAATCCTTATTATGATTTCCTTGTAAAAGTCCTCAAAAAGGTAGGTTATTCAGGGTTAAAGTAGAGTTCAGGGACATTTTATGGTTCAGAGTTCAGGATTTAGGCAACTGATCGTCCAAGAGGGGGGGAAGGGGGGTGGCGGGCCTCGCTTGCAACAGTTCCGAAAGCATGATTTTGTTCGAAAGAGAATTGTTTATGCACTTGGCTTCCGAATGTTCGCAGGAGATGAGTTTCCTTTTCTTCTTGTCTGTGTAATTACGTGCACACCCACACACGCATATCTATGTATATGTATATGTATATGTATTTGTATTTGTACATGTACATGTACATGTATTTGTATTTGTATTTGTGTGTATGTATGTATGTACATGTATGTGCATGTATATGTATCTGTACGCACACATACACACAGATACTCACACACACATAGGCCTAGACACCCATGTCTACAAGACACTGAGATTTGGTACAGCATACTGTCACCACAACATGCTACAACCAAAACCATCATACTGTCCTATAACTAACAACTTAACTGATATAGGGGTCGGAATAATTACCAACAGCATTCATTCGGGTTCCTTGTTATATGTATGCATAGTAAAACCTACCCAAAAACCCTAGGCCCCTACATTATTCAGATGTAGTGCAAGACGCCAGGCTGAGGCGTTGGAGCTATTGCAGAACAAGGTGCAGCTATGGGAGGAGCCCACTCCTTAGCAGCGAACAGGTGCATGCGAATCGAAGTAGGGGCTGAGTGGTGCATGTCATAGGAATATTGGTAAGGGTACATTTTGGGTTTCATCTGGAGGTGTATTTCACTCCAGGCCCGCTTTCGTACACAGAGTCCCACTTTAAGGTGGGAAAGCTTGCAAACGAACGGCATGCGACGGATGTCTTCCGGCATGCCTGTACGGACTCTCAATCCATCCTCAGACACACCCTGCGCTGCAACCCCGTAGGACCGCTCCAATACTTAGGGTTTAGGGTTTGGGGTTTGAAGCCCCGAAGGTCCTTGCGCACGAAGCTGCAAGCTCTCATCAACAAAGTCGCACCGTGGGCTAAATTGAGTCTCGCAGGGATCGCCGCTTCAGTGTCTTTATGGGGAGTACGCCCGGGTCAGAAAAATTAGTAAGAGGATCTGCTTGTTTATGGTATGCAGTAACCCAAATCCCTATTCAAAGTCCCCCAAAATCAAGCGATCGTTTATACGTCATGATCCTGCTATCCGGATCCTTATGCCTTGCCTTGAGGCTCTTTATATCAGGCGTGGCATATTAAACTCCATGATGCTCTCGTGTTGTGAGGGAACTACGGGTGGAGATAGGCGTTAGCTGACTTTGTTGCAAAGCCCCATGCTCGCATTGCGTGACAGGTTGGAGGAGGGTTGGGTTGGGCTATGTTGGGCTTATATGTTTAGGTGCCCAAGCGGTTGAGCAAGTTTTAAGCTCTCCTCTGCATTGAATGGTAAGAACAGCGCACGAAACGCGCTACTCTAAAAACTTGAACTCCTTAGGCCTTACCCATAGGCCCCAAAGTAGTTCCTTTTTGGGGTTCATATTTAGAATTCTATAAGATCATCCCAAAAAGGAACTACTTTGGGGCGTATGGGCAGGGTGTAAGGGGTCGAGGTTCGGGGCTTCTTGCCTCGCAGTTCTTGACGTTTTTTCTTCAAGGCAGAGGGCCTTGCGGATTCATGTGGGTGGTTGTCAAAATTAGGGTCCCTTTTTGGGTCCCTATTATTATACGGCACCTATTATTTAGGGAAAAGAGGCTATAAATTTGACAACTACCCATGTGTGTTTGGGCTGTTCGGGTGCTAGAAATGGATGCCTGAGTATATCTTGCGATTGCCCTATTATATAGTCCACATATAAATTCGACGATAATATATCCCCAAACCGAACCCGAAGTATTGGGGTCCTATGAACAAGGCCTTGAAATGTCAACCCTAAGCCATCGGACGGTTGATGGACAAAATCCTGCATGACCCTAAGGACCCTAAACTATGGGAATTATGGTATATTCCCTATAATGGGTAATGCAGGATTTTGTCCATCAACCGGATGGCTACGCCCGAGGACAGCAAGTGCTTGGAGGGCTTCGTTCCGATCCTGTCCGAGCTAGGCGGCTCTGCTGGCACTTGCGTTTCTAGAGGACTTAGGGTTTCGGGTTTGCGGTGTTTGGTTGCAAATAATAATTAGTAATAATAGTCAAAAATAGTAATAATGGTAATAATAGTAATAATAGTAGTAGTAGTAACAGTAGTAGCAGAGGAGGCCCCTAAACTAATTAAGGGTTGCTGTGTGCACGAATTACACCCCATGGAATCCTTGGCTCGCAGGCTCGGCGCTCGGCAACAAGCCGAAGGTGCTCAGCGTGGACCGAACGCAAGATTCAAGATGCTTGGATGCAACAGGCGTCTATCATGTACGGTTTTCATACTTAAGTTGTATGGAGCGCTTCCAGAAGAGGGTTTCTGGGCTTCCCCAAAAAAGCAAAGAGCAAAGTTGCGACTTATAGTTCAGAGCACGGTAATCACTTTAGGGTCCCTTTGCATAGAGGCCCCGGCAGTCCGGCTCAGGTTTATCTTTGGGTTTAGGGGTTTAGGCTGGTCAAGTTGGGAAGCGTGTCTATTTCGGTGCACCGATCTTGCTTGTTAGTTTTTCACTCTTGATGCAGTACGTGCTTCATGTGTCAATGGCTGTTGTTGAAGTGTGTTTCCCGCGCAACAGATTGATTGAATGGTCGGGCTGATGAAAACATCTCAGTGCAGTCTTCTGTTAGCTGCTGTTGTTTGCATTGTGTTTATCACGGTAAAGGGATGTATACTTACCAGTAGCTAGACGGACAGTTCGCGTGATTGATATCTATTATTGGGCTCGATGCACACTGAGGCAACTTGATGCTGAAACTGATAGCGTGCAACATGACTTTCCCGGAATTGTGAAATTCTGCCAGAACTCGCATCTAGGACTCGGTTTCGTTTCGGCCGAACTGGTATCCGGTCTCATTGTTTGTTTTTTTATTTAATGTCTGCCGCTATGATCACACAAAGCCGTACAATCGCAAATGTCCGTAAGACCGTGTTATGCTACACTGTCCTACATCTTAAATGCTGCCCTGTGTGAACTTGCCTTGAGGTTGGTGCAACCACTCCAACAGCTCGGGAAACAGCGATTCGCAAAGCGCGCGGTCGCCACAGGTTCGTGGTCGAGACACACATACACACATGCACAAACACACACACACACTCTCTCTCTCTGTCTCTGTCTCTCTTGTTTTCTCTCTCTCCCTCTCTCTCGTGCTCTCCTGTGTTTCTTTGCGAGTAGGTGTTTTATCATGTACATGTATGTATGTATATGTGAATATACAAGGTGTGTGCGTGTGTGTGGATGTATCATATACTTATAGCTACAGGCATACACACACATATATACATACATACATACCTAGGTATGTATGTATGTATGTATGTACTTATGCAAAATAGTTACATAAATGTATTAATGTGTGTGTACATATATATATATATGTGTGATTCATATGTATTTATAATATGTGTGTACATATGTACGTACGTACGCACGTACGTGGGCATGTATGTATTTATGTCGCTCTCATTCTCAGACTGTTCTGGCATGAATGCTGGTTTCATCAGCGTCCTTACTCCTGGCCAGTTTTGCAGAAGTAGATTTTTGTAGTGGTACTCTTGGCTGTTTGGCCTGGAGGTGCCACGCGTTTTCTGTCCCCGATGTTGAGGGCGAGGGATGATTGGCGACAGGGGTCGTTTAGTATTTCGCATATGTGGCGGTTGCAGCGAATGCCGACCCTCGTTTGATACAGACCCTGATTTATTGTGAGGACTCTTGAACAAGCCACCCCTAACGTTGAGTAGCGTCCATGTGCCAAGCCACTCTCGTCTCGCATCAAGGCCTGCAGTAAGCTCTTCAGTTCCGAAAAGCCCTAGTTCTCGTTTGGGGTGCCGGGTTCAGTGAACTTACCAACCCGAAATCGCGTAACTGGAAGCAGCGCTCGTAAGGTATTGATTCTCTACCCTATAAAATCAGCTCCGATTTATGGGTTTTCGGAGCCGCTGGTATTCATGTCTTCAACAGCTCTCGCTCCGATGCCAGGCGCCGAGCCGATGTGATCCTAAGTCCAAGGTGGTTGCGCCACAGGCGCCGCCTTCTCGGCTAAAGAGATGAAGACAAAAAAAAGCGTTCAAAGCTCAAATTGCAGTTTAGGCTAACGCGGTTTAGGACGCACTAGAATGCATCTTAATCTTAGTAAGGGTTCCATATTACCCATACTGTCGGTATACAGCCTGTACAGCCATGGATAGATGGTAATCCCCTGTACACCAGATGCCCTCACACCCTTTACGCTTCAAGCCCGACCAGATGGCCCTGACCAGGGTTAACCACCCTGGCGGTCCCGAAACTTGACTTCGTTACGGCTGATGGACAAAATCCTGCATTACTCATTATAAGGAATATACCATAATTCCCATAGTTTAGGGTCCTTAGGGTCATGCAGGATTTTGTCCATCAACAGTACGAACACGGGATAGTGGAACAATCAGGCCATCATGAAGGAGCTTGGTATCCTTACCAGGTTCTCAGCTTTGGTGAATGAGGTTTTCCCCCCGGCTCCGACGGAAAACCCTGTAAAGTGGATGTTTGGCGAACTTTTCTCCTGAGTCCCCTTGACGGTGTGGCACTCTCATACTTAAAGAGACCCCCATGGCTTAGATCCTCAGGCCCATATGCCTTATGCACACTCAACTTCAGGCCCTGTTCCAGAGGTCGGAGGGGTTGGTAACAGTTAATAAGAACATACCCGTACTAGGATGCTATAATGACCAAAACAAACCTATTCTAACCAGTACGGCGCCAGAAAGCAATCACCTGGAACCCTAGGCCCTAACGGATCTTGTTAACCTCTTAAACCCCATAAACCGGGCACATCCTGAAGGTTCAACGCCAGTCCAGCGCCAGCCGACTGGAAGAAAGCCAGCAGATCGCCCTTCAGCTGGCGATGGTGGCGATTTTGTTGTGTGGTCAGAGCGGTTTGTTTCTGTGGCTAGATGGGTGTTTGATCGTTTAGAGTATGTTTAGAGTCTAGGGTTTACGATGAAGGGCCGGGCCAATGTAGGGTTCTGGGCTTGTTAGTTTTCGCTATTCTGAACAATAGGGTTACAGGTAACGAGTGCTCATTATCAGTTCCGCAGATGTTTAGTGAGTTTACGCATTTAGCTCTGGTTTCAGTTACCGCATGTAGACCTGTTTGAGAGCTCTGTGACGGACCTTCAAGCAGTCCCCGACCGCGTCACCACGGAACCCTTCTTCACTTCACAGATCTCGGATGTTCGAAAAGTGGTTTAAGAGCCCAAGACTGATGGTTTCTATGGTGTGTGGTGAAGGGAAGAAGGGCAGCAGGGTTGCAGCATTTGGTGTTTTACTCGGCTTGGGTGCTTTGGGCTTGAGATGGCTTGAGCGGCCTGTGCCTCCAACCTTAGTAATTACTTAAAACTCCCACTTCGGACAGTGTCTTCCAAATTGAGGTTCCGTGCCTTACACCAGAAACCCCTAAAACCTCTAAAACCTTACCGCCCTACAGCCCTAAAGTATCAAGGACCCGAACGCAAGAAGCGGAGGCAGCGCTGCTGCAAGAGAGCCCCTAAGCCCCAGAAGCCACATACATCCTATAAACCCTTAGCCCTAAACCCTAAAATGCCCCTAAAACCCTAAGCCCTAAACCCCTAAAGAAGCCGAGGAAGCGCTGCTGCAAGAGAACCTGCTCCTGAAGGAAGCACAGGTCCGGCTCCGGGAAGAGCCGCCCGGGTTGCAGCGACTCCAGGATTCCTGGGCTTAGGAGGCTTAGGGGCTCAGGGCGTTTAGGGCGTTTATGGGTTTAATTAGGGTTTGGGTGGATTGGGGGTTTAAGGGGGTTTGGGGTTTTGGATTCTTGCGTTTAGAGTTTGAGTCTAGCCTGTTGAAGGGCTTCTACAGTGTCGTAGCTTCACAAGCCTTTGCCTGATGTTAGGTGGGTTTTGCAGGGCTTTGTTTCCCTTTGTCGCAAGGACTCAATGGCTCTAGTGGCTGTTGTAAGCCCAACAAGTTTTGCGACAAAACTGGGCCCAGGACCACCACATTAATAATATAGAGCAATATAGATAGCAGCTAAATATTTAGTTATAAATAATTATATCGACAGCCAGAAGAAGTAATTAAAGCCAACAAAAGGATAAGTTGCACAGAACCGGCGCTGACTGACTTCTTGGTGCAAGACCCCCCAAACCCTCACAATTCTTCACCCCCCAACTTACTGGCTGTAAACTAAACTTTTCAACTTTTGGTGTGCTTACAAGGTAGTCGATTCTGAAAGTTTCAACTTTTGTTGCGCCAGTGAGCCAAAAACCGAATTTTTCAATCCTAAACTCACCAAATGCTACTACAACCCATCATTGGTTTCATGAGCGTGGTTTGGTCCTGTACTGCGCGAAGATATCCCTGATCCGCTGTATGGCCCCTTGAAGACTTGTTCTGAATGAAACTCTACGTGTAGTTAGAGTGAGGCTGCAGGAGCTAGATTGGCGTTTTTTCACTGTCCAAATCTTAGCCTTTGATCTGTCATGGTTGTGGAGGTGTGTGTGTGTGTTTGTGTCGCAACTGCAGCAAGATCTAAGGAATGTGGAGATGCGAGAGCGGGCGCACAGAATGCAGGCAAGCTCTAAACCCAAGACCGTTAGGAGGGCTGTAAGCCCTGAGCCCATCCTAACCCCAAACCGAAATTCGACATCTAAACAAGGAAAACCCCCCGAAACCCTAGCCTCCATAAATTTGAACCCATGGAAGAAACATGTATTCTGCCCCTTCTTGCCTTTGGTGGGTTAAGACTAAGGGCCAAGAGTAAATTACCTGTAGGATTCGTCAATCGGTTTCTTGCTGCTCAAGGTTTGGTTGCGCTTTGAATTAGTATTAGGTTGCTTGGGGATGCGTGTTGGGACGCTGTTTAGGGAGGTAGCCGGCTTATTGCGTTATAGATGGTTTGGAGGTCAAGGCTTTTAGTATTTTCCTTGGAGTGCAGGGGTTCTTCCTTGAGCCTTGCCCTTGCATCACAGAGTTTGCTGGTGCTCGGTGTTTTAGCTTTAGACAGAATTGCATGTTGAGCTGGTTGCAGGTTTTACTGTCTGGCTGGAAGCGTGCGAATGTTGCAGTGTCGCTGTGCAGAAGCAATTGAAATCTCAGTAGCTTCCAGTGCGAGCCGCAGCCCCAAGCACCTTTTCAGTTTTCTGCAGGTTCCAAAGGGCCATCTAATTCTCATACCAGCCAGTCGAAAGCCGGCATTCCCGACGAAACGGTATGCTGTTGGCCAGGATGCCGCTCATCAGATGCACCCGGTCCCCGCCCCCGCGCAATTCAACCGCTGCTGGACCCAATGTAAAGGTTTAGGGCATATGCGGTAAAGGGATATCATTGAAACGTCCTGGCGACTGCGTGTGTCGTTAAGCCAGGGACTGTCTTGCCCTGCATGTACACTGAGTAGGCCTGTTGGGGGTTTGTTATTAGTTTTACTGGTGCTGCTTTGCCACTACTACTCCAACTATGTACCACAACCACTGCATCTACTGCTGGTACTACTACACACCACGACTCATCAAAATAGTTATGGCCTGCGACATGCGACTTACGGCACACCGCATGCTAAGACGACGACGACTGCGACTAAGTCTACAGCACCTGTTATGACTACTGCTAACAAGATCACTGGTAGTAGTTTCATCATCTTCAGTATGTTTATGCCGGGCTTTTGTTTTGATGCTTCTGGTTTCCTGGCATCGCAATGTAATGCATTTCGTTTCCGTTTATCCCGTTGCAGGAGAAGAGAAATGCCTATTGCTTGTCACGAAGTTCCCAGGTTTGTAAGGTTTCCATGTGTGCGAGAGATTCGTCGCATCCAGTCCCATCCTGCACAGCAGCGTCACAGGCAACAAACTGCCTCCGCAATAAACGCTCGTTTGCTTTCTCATGCCAGTAGAAGCAATGGAAACATCCAGACGAGGCGATGAACATTTGGCGCCAGATTCGTAGAATGCTACTTCACCTGCAGCCTAGGACTACAACCCCTGGATTCAACCTCAAACAAGGCCCTAAACCCTAAACCCTAAGCCACAAAACTTTATAGGACCTTACACAAACCTTGCTACGTGGCGCCGAGAGCCGATGCCAAAGTTCTACCCAGAGCCTCCAAAACCCCTTAATTAAGGAATATACCTTAAATCATATTGGGGATCCTATTATAATTTAAGGTATATTCCTTAATTAAGGGGTTTTGGAGGCTCTGGGTAAGGCCTGAAACGAGTCTTAAGGCCGCCTCGATCATGGACAGGACCCTTGCAGTATGTGGGAGTTTCCGAAAATTAGGGGTACCTTAGGGTTCCTTTAAAGGGATCCTTTAAGGGTTCCTATAAGGGATCTGTCGGGTTTAGGGTTCAGGGAGTTTCCGAAAATTAGGGTACCTTATTTGGGGCCCTTATAATAATAAGGATCCTACTATTTAGGGTACTACATTAGGATCCCCTATTTTCGGAAACTCCCATGTACCCCAGGCCATGGGAATGATGTCACAGATTCCTTACGCTGGATGATGCCTTCAAACCCTCAGCCGCCAAAAAGCCACTTAGCCCAGGAAGAGCTCTGGAACAGCCCTGTGAAGCCCAAACACAACCGATAAACCCTGACAATAGACCAGGCAACCCCGAACCTTACCTAATGCCCCCACACCATTTTACATCGGTAAGCCGGGAAGCCTTAAATCTTGAACACCCTTATGCCGTAAGTCCTCAAGCCCTAAAGCCGTCGATGATACCGATTTGTTGGTGCATCAACCCGCCAGAGGCTAGGAACCTATTGTGCAGATCACGTGTTCATTGGTACTGTACTCCTATCAAGTTGCTATAAATCAGGTTGAAAGAACCATACCCCCACCCCTAAAACCAAAACCCTCGGCCCTAAGCCGGAAGCTCACTCTAAGGGTTCCTTTAGAAGGCACTTCGTAAGGGCTCGGGTTGCTTGAAAGGGAACTGGCCTCCATGAACCCTGAACCCTAAACCCCTAAACCCTAAGCCCTAACAGGGAAGCCACAGTAACTGCATCGCCGAGGTTCCGCTCGATCCCATTCTCCGCCGATCCAGCCGAAGGCACTATTCCGGTCTGTTGTAGAAGGCTTCGTGTTTAGTTTATCACGGCATTAGGGTTAAGTATACGTTCCTCAGAGGGTTCAGTATATACTACTATTATGGAATTTAGGTTTCCCAAACCGTAACAAGGATATTCCATCATGGAAGTATACATGGACCCTTTGGGTTCAGGTCTGTTGTATAAGGTTTCGGTGTTTCTGTGTTTTTTTAGGGTTTTAGGGATTGGGGTTGTGGAACGTATACAGCGGTTGCTCAAAGCTTTTGGTGCCTTATTGTCTTTGATCGTGTTGGTTGCGTGCATATGACTGGTGTTCTGCTGCCTAGGGTGTCTTAGTGTCCCTTGTTCGGGTAACTTCAACTTCTGAGCAGTCTGTAGAGGTTACCCAGAGACTCCAATATCCCTTGAGTAAGGAATATACCTTAAATCGTATTAGGGATCCTACTATAGTAATTTAAGGTATATTTCTCAATTAAGGGATATTGGAGTCGTTGGGTAGGTTAGTTAGTTTAGGGTATTTAGAGCTCAGCAGTTGCCTTCATGGTAGTCATATGCGGGTTTCTCACACTTTCGCTTCAACTTAAACCCTAAAACCTAGCAGTCAACCCGACAGCCTAAGCCGAAATCTTGAATCCTAAACCCTAAGCCGTATAGTATTGGTAATTATCAACCTCAACCCGGTGTTGCATGGACGGAGTAGCTTTTACTGTTTTACTCGTATAACTTGTTTATGTAGACCCACACTTCTAGTGTCGCACATGTTGCGTCATTCCGCGGGTTAAGGGCTCAGTTACTTGGGACCATGGTGTAGAGTGTAATAGAGAAGCATGACTCAGTACCAACCTTATTCCCGCAGGGGTCCAATTTTATAGAGCACATGATAGACCCCGAACCCCAAGTGACTAAGGCTCTATTGGGGGTAAAATTTCAATTCTTGCCTGCCTCATCTTCGTAGATGAAGCATCTGCGATAGGCTTCCGCATCGCCTCCACCGCCAACGGGGCCGCAGGATGGGCTGCGAGTCTACTGTCCGAGCCAGAAAAACAAACAGTAGCTCTGTCTTCCGTTCCTTCCCGTAGATCCTTTTTGGCAAGTCTGACTTCAAGCCAGCAAGCGGCCACTCAAGCAACCAATACATGCCTGAGCATGGAGGCATCCATACGTTGTCCATCCCTTCATCCCTCCCTCCATCCCTCCCTCCATCCCTCTATTCCTCCATCCCTCCATCCCTCCCTCCCTCCCTCCATCCCTCCATCCGTCCATCCATCCATCCATGCATGCACCTTCGATACACATGAAGGTTCACCGGTGCTGTATGTACAACGTACCTGTAAATGTACATACATACGTAATACGTCCATGCATGCATGCACATGTCCAGGCGGTGTAATGTGACCTGAGCTGGTCGACTTGGAGTCAAGAGTACGTGCATACTTTCATGCAAACTCACATATGTCACATACCCCCCAGCCCAGACCAAACTTGCTTGAGCTTTCCAGAAAACCTCCCAAACCCTAGACCAGCTGCGATGCAGTCTTTCGCTAAGCCGGCTTTCCTGAGCTTGGTGCCCTGCACATAGGGGGCCGAGTAGGTAAACTTATATAATGTAGGAACCTGATTAAGAAACCCTGGGCCTATAACCCCAAAATAGTAGGATTCATATAAGGAACCCGAATAAAGGCCCAAGGTTTCTTAATCAGGTTCCTACATTAAACCCCTCAAAACCCTTATACCCTTATGGTAGCCTTTAAAGGAGCCCTTATAGAACCCTAATAAAAGCCCAGGTTCTACTAATCACCAGGCCATTCCTACTATAATCTATAATTCAACAGGCTAAACCCTAAACCCTAAACCCTAACAGGCTAACCTTGTTGGGGCTAGGGTACACTCAGCCCCGAAGTTCAGGCGCCTCGTCCCCGCACCTCCTTGCCGCCGAATGGAGCAGCTCAGCCAGGCGTGTTTAGGGTTGAGGGGTTAGGGTTCCTTTAAGGGTTCCTTTAAAGGGGTCTATAAGGGTTTAGGGGTTTGGGGTTTAGGGTTTAGGGTTTAGTGTTAGTGCAATGGTCAGTTGAAGTCGGGCTCACAGCGGCGGTAGCTACCACCATGATGGTTTATGGTGATGGCATGTGAAGATGAGCAAGACACTGGCGGTGGTGGTGGTGGTGGTGGTGATGAAGAAGAAGATGACGATGACACTACGATGATGACCGGGCTGGGGATGATGGTGATGGTAGTTGAGTAGTCAGAGTAGTCCGCCTGATCAACAAACTTCAACCATCGCCAAAAAAGCAGCAACCAACTGCAGAAAGCAAGTAAGCTCTACAACCCTGTATAACCCCAGAGCTCTGAATCCTAAATCCTCTAAACCCTGAACCCTATCAAACCCCGAAACCCTAAAACCCAAAGCCCTCTAAACCCTGCAGGTTTGTCGAGGCCCGTGTCAATGACCGGGCCCGTGATGTCTCGGACCATGGAGCAGAGGACCTCCTCCTGAATCCTAGACTGGGCTTTGGAGTACCATACTTTAATACTTTTGTTCTTAATGGAACCCTTCTGAAATAAAAGGTTATACCTTTTTCTCCCTGGTTACTTAAAAGCCCAGTCTCCTGGATCCTAGAAGACCTACTCCTAGTAGTAAAGTAGGTAACCTTGAACCTTTTGGGGTAGTATAATCCCTATATAATCCTGATATTATGAAAAAGGTTAACCTTTGGTTCCCCATGATACCCGACAAGTAGGTACTTTTTCAGGGATCACAGGATTTAGGGATTCTAGGGATTAGGGGTTAGGGGTCAGGGTTTAAGGATCCTTATTATGGAGCAGAGGCATCAGGGCTCCGAGCCTACCTGGACCCTGGTTTAGGGATTCTACAGGGCTTCTTAAAAGGGTTCTATAAGGGATCCCTATAAGGGATCTATAGGGGGCTTAGGGTCTACTAGGTTCCTGAGTTTTATACCTGTTTGCCCTTTTTGTTCTAGGCTCCCTGTACTAAAACCGAATAGTAGTGAAAAAGGGTACCGTTGTCATGAAGGGGCTACGCAGGAACCTAGGACCCTAGGAAAAACTACCTTTTCTCGGTTTGTAGGGTTCAGGGCTTAGAGGGTTAAGCGATGAGGGCTTAGGGTTTAGGGACTGTAGCGGACTGTAGCGTTGAGGGATTAGGGCCTTAGGGTTGATGGTTCAGGGTTCAGGGCTTAGGGATCCTTCTTATGATTTCCTTATGTAAATCCTTAAGAACGGTAGGTTATTTGGAAGGTTAATGCAGGGCTTGAGGCAGACGGTTTTTTGTTTAGGATTCAAGGTTTTGGGGGCAAGGCTTTGTTATCTATAAGCCTTTTAGGAGTTTTTTGGCGAAGCTCCCAAACATCGCATAGATGGCCGTGATTGTGAAATTGCTGAACAGGTGTTGTACAAAACACCGCAGAGGGTTACGAACAACGAACCCTAAGCATTGCAATCCTAAGCTTAAACCTAAAAACTCGACCAGAAGCCAAATTCTGCACTACAACTAAGCCTTTCGAATTCTATATTCTATATCCTCAACGAGTAGGGTCGTCCATGGGGTGCATCAGATGTTTCTCGTGGATTATGCATGAGGATGCAGGGTTTAAGTTTAGGGTTTACCGTTTTACCGTTACCTGAACCCCAAACTCCAAATCGGCAAGGTTTGCATGGGTTGGCGTGTTGGTAGTTCCTCTTTCGGGGCTCGCTTACGGAGCGCCTGAGAAGATAAGTTAGCTTTATTCCGTGGACTCCCGACAATAAGTCTAGTAATATACCCCGGATTCCTATTCTTTTTATTCGCGCCCGTATATTATGCGTTTTGAAAGTCCTATCGGCCCTGGCATCATGAGTCCTTGGTGACCGCAGCCCAGCTGACCAAAGCAGCATGTCTGCAATCTGCAACAACCAGAACCCCACTGGAAATGACATGTTAACCCGAAGCGCAATAGTTCCCCGAAGCCTTTAAATCCTAAGATCCAAGCCCAACACCCTAAACCGACACATACATCTAAAGCGCCTCCCTTGCTTCCAACATGCCGCGACCAAGTAAGGGCTGCACAGGCCTTCCGCAGTGTTTAGGAGTTTTGAGTGTTTGGTGAAAGCTTGAGGTTTCAGGTTTGGTTCAGGGTTGCAATCTAGGATTCAGCGTCTCACCTTGAGGTTTGGTAAAGGGTTCCGGGTTTAGGGGTTGGGGTGTAGGCCCAACCGGTCCTAAGTACCTATAGTATTTAGGGTTTAGGGTTTAGGGACCTACGTAGTAGAATGTAGGGTTTCTATAGTAGGAATGAAGGTATCCCCCCTTACAGAACCTGGGACCCTCTGGGAGGGTTTGCAAGTGGAACTCGGCTACAGACCTGGGCGCTGAAGGATTTGCACAGGGGTGTGAGGGCTGGATATAATGCCGAACGACATTCAGAATGATACTGCGGTTTTAAACGAATAATAGGAGCACATCAGAAGCACTGAGGTTCCCTAGTAGGATTCTGACCTTGGGCTGAGATCCCTAGACCCTGAGCCTGACAGTCCAGGGCAGTACGGGGTTTGCATTGCTGCCTTGCTTTTGGGCATTGCAGTGGTTCTATGCAGGTTGGTGTTTAGGTGGTTCAGCTAGTCGCGGGTTTCATTTTTGAGCCCTAGGGAGGGATCTATTATCGAGGGTAACGGCTCAAACGGAAGGATAGCTTAGCACAGGTTTAGGCTAGGGTTGCCGGCTTTGGGTCTAGTTCTTAAGCCGGGATTCAACTTCCCTCGCTTTTGACCATGAATGTATGTTTTAATGCGAGCGCATGAAGAAATCAGAAGTGTAGATGGTACTTGGGGATATGTATCTAGTATTGCGGCCTAAATACCAACATTATTCCTAGGGTTCCTTTCTATACTCATAAGTTTCAACTATTATTAAGGCCGCTATATTATTCAGAAATATTTGGGGGAATAGAGTTCTAGGTAGGGCTTTGGGACATTTTCTATTTTCCCTTATTGGGCTTAAGAGGATCTTATTTGCTAATATTTGTTCAATAGCTTTAAAAGCCCCACCTAGAGTTGCTTGGGGTTTCCTGGTACTGGTGGGCTGGACGGGTCGCCAGCCGAGGGTGCCCGGAAGGTTACCTGCCTGAACTGGCTTCTTAGGGTTTAGGGTTTATAGGGTTTGGGGTAAGATTAGTTTTCCTTTTTTGGCGCCGGGTCCCTATGCTAAGGATTTGTGTTGGGTTGGTGTTACGATCCCTGGTTTTCATTTTCCGAAGCTTCCGTACTAGAGTTGCAACAGAATTCTGAAGCGAACTGCAAAGACATTCAGCACGCGTTCCCGCTTAAATATGTTAAGATTGTAGGGATTCGGAAGTTTCGCGATGTCGAAGTCAGAGTGCTTCCCCATAGCCCAGACCTGCTGTCAAGCTCGAGGCCGTTTCAAGTGGGTAGTTGTCAAAATTAGGGTCCCTATTTGGGTACCCTAAATAATAGGTGCCGTATTATAATAGGGATCCAAAAAGGGACCCTAATTTTGACAGCCACCCAAGTCTAAACCCTAAACCCAAACCCTGTTGGACTGAAGATCTGAGTTCTCAAATCCTAAGTTTAAGCCTGAAGCCCTAAACGCCGATGCCCAGAGCCGGAGCCCGGAACTCTGAACCCGCATGGACTTCTGCGACGTCATGGCTTGCTGGTCAAGAGTCCTGAGCAAAGAGATCTTGAACTCTTGACCAGAACCCCTGCCTCTACTGCTTTCTTCTTGTTGAGAAGCTTGAACTAAAATTGCCATAAGAGGGTCTGTGGTAAATAATTGTCGGCTCTCCTTGTATACTATGGTATTTCTATGTGTAGTTCTACTTGACCTCAAAGCTTGAACCTAGTTCCTTAGCACCTTAGCATAAAGCATAAAGCTCCGCTTAACCCAAGGTAATTACATGATAGTAACTAAGCTTTCCCTCATCGTGGTTTCTTCCACGGCTTATGAGTTCCTTGACACCTTCTAGACCTCTACCTACCCCTATACGCTATACCCGCATCATTACATGCTCAGCCCTACACCCATTAACCATAGGCCCCATAGTAGTTCCTTTTGGGGATTACCTTCTAGGATTCTAAATATGAACCCCAAAAAGGAACTACTTTGGGGCCTTTGGGTAACCAGAACCCAGCCGGCAGGCCCCCGGAGCTGGCAAGATGTGGGTGCTGGCCGGCTGGTATCGAAGCAGATCCCTTGGGAGGACGCTTCTTCGGGTGTTGTCAAATATCGGAGTTTCCGAAAATAGGGGTACCTCATTTTGGGGCCCTTATACTAAGGATCCTATTATTTAGAGTACTATACTAGGGTACCCTATTTTTGGAAACTCCCATATATGACAGAATAAAGCCTTGTAGCCCGTAGTAGGATCTTATCTTAAAGTGCCACAAAAAAAACCCTGGGGCTATTTTTTTTTCCGGCCGCGTTGTTAGGGCCTGTAGTCGGCGTGGGATTAGTATCCTCAAACCTTCCTGGGTGGACTATGCCCGGAAGTCCAGGGTAAAGTTCGCACTGTAAGTGGTAATGTGATGAGTCTGGCGTTGACTGAAGCCCTCAGCTCTGAACACCCTAAACCCTAAACCCTAAGCTCCAAACTCTAAACACCCTATACCATAAGCTCCACACTCAAAACACCCGATACCCTAAGCTCTAAACTCTAAACACCCGATACCCTAAGCTCTAAACTCTAAACACCCTATACCCTAAGCTCTAAACTCTAAACACCCTATACCCTACGCTCTAAACTCTAAACCCTAAACCCTAGATCCTACCCTAAGCCCTACACTGCCCTGGCAGCATCAGATTCTTGAGACAGGGTAACTAGGCCGCTGCTGCTCCGGACTTCCCCCACCCTGAAGCCGGTACTGTAATATAGGGGCCTAAATATAAGTTATCAAGGCTATCTTGGGGGTTCCTTATTATAAGTTTAGTATAAGGCGCCCAAAACCCTATTCTAATATTAAGGCTATATTAGGTACAGGGTTTAGGGTTTGGGTTTAGGGTGTAGGGCTTCACCCTTAGACTAGAGGAACCCTTATAGTAACAGTCGTAACAGTTACAGAAGCTTAGAGTTTATAGGGCTTATAGGGTTTAGGGCTTAGCGGCTGGTAGTAGAGGAACCTGATTAAGAAACTCAGGGTTTTCTTAGGGTCCCCTATATGGATCCTGATAGTTTGGAGTTGTCGGGGTTTAGGGTTTATGAGGGTTTAGGGTTTAGGGGGGGATTCTTTTTCAGCTTCCTAATGTAATTGCACAGCGTCGGAACACGACAACAACCACTGCAATTGTTTTTTTCATATGGCTTCCTCACAGAGTCTCAGGTTTTGCATCTTTAGGGGGGTCGGATTTTGACCCTAGGGGTCAGGGAGGGAGCTCCAACACATCCCTGAGTCTCCAGATTCCCTGTTTTTACGAAATGGCTGGATTTACCCTAACTCAAAAATTTAGGCTACAAATTACCTAAATTTTGCCCTAAAGTAAAAAGCACCAGAACGGCCAAACAGCACAAGTTTACATAGGGAATGCACAGGAAAATCACGAAACAGCACAAACAAAG
>BGNK01000288.1:197744-279024 GCA_003297005.1 Symbiodinium sp. clade A Y106 | reverse complement strand
CCCTCAAGGCGCCTTGCCGGCGTGCGTCTTACCTTGCTTGTAGCTGCGCAGTCCTGCAGTTACGGCTGGGTAAGGGTGGGCACATGCGAAGTATTCCCGGCGGCATTGCCGTAAGTTTACTTAGTTTCGGATCAAAGTTCTTTAGGGCTCCGCCCGTAATGCGCCTTCACAACATCCGGTAGTATAGAAGCATTTTAAACAATTGCGAATATTATTTCTTAGGGTTCCTTATTCTAAGTATACTCTAAAGGAGCCCAAGACCCTTTCGAATTGTGACGGCCCCTACAGTACCCTCCACCCCCAGCCCCAAACCTTCGCCCCTCGGCCCTAGACCCTACACACTCCCCAAGAATTCACCCCAACTCCTAAAACCACCCGACACTTTGAGGCCAGGAAGCTCATAGTCTTCGACATCCGCTCCATACTCTGACTCCGAGCACAGGATTTCTCGCATGACCATCTCCCCTGAAAGGGACTGAACATCTTCGAAAATACGTGCGTTTTATCATGGTTTAGGCAGAGGATGCATAAGACAGCCAGCCACGACCAAAGCAACGCACAGCTATGACGATGATCATGATGACGATGATCATGATGATGATGATGATGTTGCTGCTTCCTATGAAGAGGACGACTCTGATGCTGCCAGTACCATGTGAATCGTCAGTGAACAACGTACTTCCTTGTGACAGGCATGCCGTTTGGTGGATCTGTCGTTGCTGGTTTTGCTGGTTTTGCTATTGTTCATCACTTCTGTTCCTGCTAGCGAAGGTTTCTGTTGTTCCGGGAAACCCCGTTTCCACAAAACCTCATGTCTACTCACAGGTTTCAAGCGGAAAAGAGCCAAAACTACACTGCCCCCAACCCAGCACGGAAAAGCAACTGGCAACCCAGGTCCATAAAATCTTAAGAAACGCGATGGAAGCCCCTATAGAGAGCTTGTAACATAGCCCAAGCACCAGCAGTGAAACCGGCGCCAATTCCCGGGATGCGGAACTTCACACCAGGGCAGTACCTTAAGAGCATTTGGGGGCTTGCACAAGGGGTAATGTAGGGGCCTTAATAATAAGAGTAGTCCTTACAGTAGCTGTGGTATTATAATATATCCCCCAAACCCTATTCTAATTATTAAGGCCCCGACACTACATGGGGTGGAGCTTCATCGGAGCGCCACTACTCTTGAATTGATGCTTGAAAGGACCAGAGTTACACCAGGCACTCTTTGGCCTCAGCCACAGAGTCTCGGGAGCTTCCGGGGCAGAGCATCTGCATTTCAGAATCAATACAACCAAGAAGCCACGTTCCTGTCGAAGCCTAGAATAGTGCCCAAAACAAGCATACAAAATGCTTATGCTTATGTCCTTTTCGGGTCCAGGTAGAAACCAAGTTCCGCCTAAACCCTAGACACTTGGGAGTTTCCGAAAATAGGGGACCCTAACATGGTACCCTAAATAGTAGGATCCGTATTATAAGGACCCCAAAATAAGGGTACCCCTAATTTGCGGAAACTCCCACTTAGCCGGAAACCCGAAAACCGGCCTCGAGCCTCAAGGCCCCTGGACGCACCCTTCCGAGATTTCCGGGACAGAAATGCACAGAATCCCGCCGAAGGATCCCTTAAAGGAGCCCTTCGAGGATCCCGTGAGGGTTCCGTTAAGGGCTCCCAAAAAGGGTTCCCCTAAGGGTCCAGGTATCCAAATAACATACACCTTGGCCCAAAAGTACCTACATAAGGGACTACTTCAGGGCCAGAGCATATACCCTAAACCCTAAACCAACTTAGTTACTACGTGAATACATGACTCTCAGGGCCCGAGGATCAACCTCTAACCTCCAGGCCTCATGGCTCCCAGGGAATATACGGGCTATGGTTTAGAGTCTAAGGTACGGAAAAACCGGATGGAACCCAACACCTTCCACAAGCCTTGAATCTCGAAAGCTTACAAACTGACCCAAAACCTGGGTTCGAACAGCCTGGATGAAGAAAGTGCAAGGAGGTTTGAAGCTCAGGCACTCGTCCGAGGCTTCTCGGTGGTACCATGCATTCAGGTGCTCCTTGGAAGGAGTTCGGCATGTGTTTTCTTGGACATTGAGCGCCAGGAGCTTTTTGACAAGGGCTTTTATCGCGGGGACTCAGACGGAACACGATGAAGAAACTCCATACTGCATGCGACCTGTGCCGAACATACTAAGAAGGAGCATCATCATCACATTACAGTTTTTTGGCTCAGTCAAAAATCCATGTACATGTACTTTTACTTAGACTTGTACATACACATAAACACACACTCATAAACATAAGTCCATTTTTACTTGTATACATATACCCTATACATGTACATACATATACATATACCCACAATTCTTCCAATGATCTCCCACACCCTGAACCTTTAATCCTGCGATTCCTAAAATGATTCCCTACCGCCGTTGACCTTACAATGATGTGCTTACGCCCTCAACTAAACCCTTTACATACCCAAACCCTCAACCCTGAACCCTAGAAGCCCGAATGAAGCTCCTGGATCCAGTCTTCTACCGTCGGTCGGTGCCTCTTGGTCACCCAGCTGAAGAGCTTCCTCGGTTCGGGGTTTAAGGGTTTGGTCTAGGGGTGAAGTGTAGGGCTTCCCCAGCTGACGACCTTCTACTTGGAGGTCCATGGGTAGTTATAAGTGGGGTTATAAGTCGGGTAACTATACTTATAACTCATATTAGGGGACTTATAACCCTGCTTGTAACTACCCATGAACCTCCAGGTAGGGTCTGTCGCACGGCCTGTGTTTCTAGCACTCTTGCATGCATGCCTCTGCGCACAGAATGCAATAAAGTATTGAAAATGAATGGAAAATAATCGCACCGACGGCACTCTTCACTAGTAAAAGAAATGGCGGATGACCACTCCACACCACAATTATGCCGGTAAACGCGAGGCTCATGACTTAGTTTCAGGTTTCAGGGTTGCAGTGTTAGGGCTAGGGGGGTTGTCCAATGTTTGGCGGAAGCCTTTACAAACAAGTGATTGCGACTTCTCCAGCAGGAACTCACCCCTGACGTCCCGCAGTTGAAAAACACATTTGGTATCAATGGACGTGTCAGAAAATACGGCACCTTAGCAGAACTCCAAAGTGGCAGGACCCTAACTATAGTATAGGGGCCTTAATAATCAGAACGGGTTTTAGGATCCAAAAACTAAACTTATAAAAAGGAACCCCAAAATAGTATTGGTAATTATTTAGGCCCCTCTGTTGGACCCTTTACTTTCTGAAGCCCTCCGATTTTCTTGCTGACCCTCCAGCTCGCCCACCAACCGGCCCCCCGAATAGAGGGTCGAATCTCCTTGTCGATACCCACAAGACCAGTCACAAGATCATAGTAAGATCCCGATTATAAGGGCAAGTAAATCCTTGTGCTTGAAGTCAATGTGGCTCCGAAGATGGCAGGCTGCCCATACTGAACACGACATACATCCTGCATCTTCGCATGAATATCTCGCCGAAGCGACGGCAGCTTGTGCACAACGGCTTGGGCCTGCTTCCGGGAGACAGGGATTAACAATCCTAGAGTGAACCGCAAGCCATCTCCAAAACACCTGCAAAACCCTCTCAGAACAAACTACCTCTACAGACCAGCTCAGATTTTTAGGGAAGCAGTTTGAGGTTCACGGGTTTGGGGGTTGTGGGCTTGGGGGTTGGGGTTATGTCATACCGGCCTTGAAGCTGACTTCCATGCAACGGACCTGACATCTGAAGGATTGGTGTATGGGTTTTGGAGTTCACAGGGTAGGGGCCACCAGAAGCAAGCTGTATCATAAGCTCATCGTGATGATTTGCTTAGACTTCAACTCCTACCATCAGCAGCGCAACGCGGACTGGTCCGTTCAGGCCTGCACGTGGCACTATTTCGAGAATACGGGCTTTGCGTATGCACCGATTAGATTGCAGTGGACTTGTACACCCCAGTAGTTTAGGCTGTTTCTAACGGCTCTCCCTGGCTTTCAGGCGAAAGTACCGAAGCCTCGGAACCCCAAAACCGAAATCCGAGAGCCCTCCCCCCCCGTGCCAGCCAGGGTACAGCAAATCCTTCCGCTCCAGTCGAAAGATCCAATACCAGGCCGACATGACTCACCTGCTTTTCTCATGGGTTTATGGTTTACGGTCTGGGGTTTAGGGCTTAGAACATCCCGAACCCATACACTCTTCAATGGATCTTCAATATACCGAACCTTGAACCCGAACTGGGAGGAGCCCTGGAAGGAATCCTGAAAGGAGCGCTGAAGCAGTTACCGAACCATTAAAGACACCCTCATGCAAGGTACCTTAAGCTTAACCCTTAAGTGAAGCCTGACACGAGCCCTCCCTTAAAGGGAGCCTTACTGGATAGCACGCTGCACTGAAGCGAACCGTTGAAGGAACTCTGAGAGGAACCACCCTCTGAAAATCCTAAGCAAACCCTTTGACCCAAAAAAGCACCATACAACCAAATATAGCAATCGTGATAAGGTTCCTGCAAGACACCGATAATCCCTAGAAGCTCTCCTAGGCTCTAGATAAACCCTGAACGTTAAACCCTGAAGCCTAAACCCTCGAGAACAGGATACGTAGAAATTGTATGAACTTCGCTTCGAAGTGCATCTTCATCAAATGTTCATTAAATTAAATGTGTGCGAAGAGACCCACAGCCCCCAGCCAGCAGCCCCACAGCCTAGCCCAGCCCACCAGCCCAAAGGCGAAATCAAGAACCTGCTCAAAACGTTTCGCCCAAAACTGTCGGTCAGAACCTCGGACCCAAACCCTATACAATTTCTATAAACCCTGACGCCTCCTGGAGCCCCTCGGCAAGGCTGGGGATCAGCTGCCAGCCCGGAGACTGCTGTTGCGGCTGCGAACCTGGGGGTGTCTGTCGAGGTTGCTTGATTAGGCTAGGGTAGGGCAGAGTAGGGTAGGGTAAGGTGGAGTAGGGTAGGGTCGGGTAGGGTAGGGATGCTTAGGCGTCCTTTAAAGGCAACTATAAGGGTTCTATGAGGGTGTAGGCTTCCCCTACGGGCAACTATCATTATAAGATGCTATCAGGGTTCTATAAGGGCTTTAGGGTCTTTACTACTTCGAGGTGGTTTACGGGTTAAGGGCTCCCTTTGAAGACTGCTTAATACAAGGGCTCGTTGCTATAAGTTTTGGGGGTTGTAGGATGCAAGGTTCACTGATTATAGGTTTTTTAGAGTTTAGAGGAAAATGAGCGATATTTGGGACTTCCAGAACCTGGGATTCAGGGCTTCTGTGCCCTGCGCCTTCTTACACCTCAACCGTAAACCCTCAACCCAAACCCCAAAACCCTCAACTCTAAACCCAAAGCCATAAACTCCTATACCCCAAACTCCTAAACCGTAGACTGGGTCCACTATCCTGGGGGCACGAAAGGTTAACTTTGGGATTAAGAAAAGTTAAAGGTTACCCACTCCACTACCAAGGTAGGAACCAAACCCCTTGTCCTGAACTTGTCCTAAACCCAAAACCGCAAAACCCTCAATATAATATTCATCTTTGTAGCAACCAAATCCCTTATCGAACCCTCAACCCGAAGCCCTAAACCCTAAACCCTTATCCTAAACTCCAAACCCGAAACCCGAAGCCCTAAACCCTTATCCTAAACCCCAAAGCCGAAACCCTAAACCCTTATCCTAAACCCCAATTCCGAAACCCTAAGCCCTAAACCCTTATCCAAAACCCCAAACCCGAAACCCTAAGCCCTGAACCCTTATCCAAAACCTCAAAGCCGAAACCCGTCTTGGCGACGGAGTGGCTGGACCCGCTGCTGCTCCCCTCCGAGCTCCGCGGTCTCCGCCGGCGCACGCCTTTGCCCATTTTGGGGCTTCGGGCTGGGGTTAGGGTTTGGGGCAGTTTAGGGTTTAGGGTTTAGGGCAGTTTAGGGTTTAGGGCGTAGGGGGTAGGGTTTAGGGGGCATGGGGCCGATCAAGCTTAAACCTGTCCTTGAGTGGTTTCTGTAAACCCAAAGTCTATCAAACTCGACTACTGAGTTCGTATGGCTTCAACGAATTGGCTTTGGCATTTTGGGTTCCGCGAATACGGTGAAGGGGCTTTAGGGAAGCTTTCGGGCCTTTTGGTGCTAGAGCCTCCCTCCCTCCCTCTCGCATGCCCAGCCTCCCTGCCTCTCTCTCTCTCTCTGTCTCTCTGTCTCCCTGTCTCTCTGTCTCTGTGTCTCAGTCTCTCTCTCTCTCTCTCACTCTCTCTGTCTCTCTCTCATCATAGAAAATTATGAAATCATGCTTAGAAGGGTCTTTGGGGGTCTTATTCCGTCATGGTAGTATCTTTGGACCAGTCCATAGCACCTTCAGTGACAAACCCTCTCACTGTGGCCTGAGGGGCTGTTTGTGAATGCAGGGGCGGAGCGAGATGTCGGCCATTGGATGGCCTCCGAGTCCAACACCTTGCAACAGTAAAACCGAAAGGTTCGGGTACTGCAGTCCAGGGTATAGGTAGGGTTTGGGGCAGGTTGGGGTCTCGCAATTAGAATGAGCCCCGAGAGGTTGCATGGGAATCTTGGTGAAACAAACCCCTGTTTGATCTCCTCAAAACAGAAAAAGCCTGCTGGACCATGCAAGGTACAATAACTGTGCATAATACCTCAACACGTAAGAGTGCGGTTTGGGGGGATAACTGTCTGGGGACGAACACGAAATAGCAGTAGCAGTAATGATTCACACCCCTATTGTAGGGTGTTGAGCTTTGGCTCTCCATTCCCTTAGTCGCTTCATAGATCTATGATTCAGGAGGCTTTGGGGCAGGCTTTGAGGGTGGTGCAGATGTCTTCCTGTTGGGATTGCAGGGATTCAGGCTTAGGGTTTAGGGGTTTAGGGTTTAGGGTTGAGGGGTTCAGGGTTTAGGCTTCCCACCTCTGCAGCAGAGGTTTCTGCTTGCCTGAAGACCCTTTACAACTTAGTACCCGCCAAGCAGAACTTTGCCGGATCCCTCTACAGGAACCCTAGACCCTGAACCCCTAAACTCTTTAAAAATGGAAACTTCATAAACCTCTAAACCCTAAACCCTTATAGTACCCTTATAGATCCCTTGAAAAGGGTCCCTTGTAATCCCTTTTGCTCTCTTCTCCAACAACCGGGACCCAAAAAGCTCAAACTGTCTAAGATAGAGCTAATCCCCCGTTCGTTATCTCAGTTTAGAAGCCCTAAGGCGCCTCATCCTCGGGGATGCTGCAAACGGAAGGCTCCTCGGCTGGGCCGTGGTCGTTGGAGGCTCTGATGTTGAGGTCTCGGGGGCTTAGGGGTATTTAGTGGCTTTAGGGTTCAGGGGTTTCGGGGTTTGGGGTTTAGGGGGTTTAGGGTTTAGGGGGTTTAGGGTTTAGGGGTTTGGGGTTTAGTCGAGGCGCTCAGGCTGTAATACGGTTTAGGATTTGTTGTTACGGTTTTGGGTTTTGGGGCTTCGGGGTCTGGGTCTGAGGTTGTTAAGCTTGAGGGTCTGAGCAGTCCTTCGCTATAGCTTCCTTTAGGGTTTCGGATTCGAGGAGTGGTGCTTTGGGTCTGCATTTGCTGGGGGTTCGGGTTGCGAGTCCGGGGCTTTGAGGTTTGAGAGTTCATGACTTGGGATTCTAGGTCTTAGATTCAGGGACCTGGGTCACTAGGCCACTGAGGTTTGGGAGTTTGGCTTCCAGAATCAACAGTGCTAGAGTTAGACAGTCAGCATGAGGTCCAGGCACACAAGAGCAAACGAGTTTAGGGGTTTAGGCAACCCCAAACCGTTTAGGGTTTAGGGGCTTAGAGGTTCAGGGCTTTGGGGTTTGGGGGACTGGTGACCCGATGCTGACACCCCGCTTCAGAGCCCCTAAGCCCTAAACCCAGAGCCCACGGTGAACCGTACGCGGAGCCCAGCATCCGTCGGGACGCTTGTGGCAATGCCGATCAGGTGTTGCGGCTTCTCAGAAAGAAGACCCCTTGGCCCAGGGAATTTTGCAATATAGGGCTGCACCGAAGAACCCAAACCCAAGTCGCGAAGGGCACTCGCAACTCACTCTGCTGATTGACACAATCCGGCTGATGGGAGATATGATATGGTATCTTCGCGATTCGCGTGATGAACGTATCATCCATGAACACCATGATAACGGGTTAGTAGCCTTTTAAATACAGGGCGCGTGAGGGTTTTGGGCTCAAGCTCCGTAGAGTCTAGGCATTGTGACGTGGGTCGTGATGCTTTGGTGTGTTGACCAAGTTATAGGATGTGGGAACTTCTCTTCTAGGCGGACAAATCCCAAAAGCGAACCCAAGGGGAATCAGGCTGGGCCGATCAAGCAAGACAAGCTGCGGCACACTGACGTAAAATAGCTGGGCATCGAAAGCCTGGACTGACAGTCACGGGATTGAAATTTGCCTTAATAAGTAAGGACGAAAAGAACCCTAAAGGGGTTTAGGCTCATATACCTTGTAGAGATTCATAGCTAATGATGTAAGGCCCCTATTTATCAGGGTCATTTGGTCGCCGTAGAGCCTGCCCCTGAAGGATCTAAGCAGCTGAAACATCCAACTTGGAACTGAATGGGGAGCCCTGAGCCGTCAATGATGCTTCGATGGCAGATGTAAGCGCCAAATGCACGAAACTTCAAGTTAGTGTGCACTTCTGAAGCCTGCAGGGAACACTGCGGGGGACCACCGAGTCGAACCTTGAAGAACTCTTCGATACCCACAAGGTCTTAAGTATCTTACATATAGTAGAATGTAGGGTTGCTATGCTGTATTAGATTAGGGATTGCTATTATGAGTTGGGGAAGTATCCCCCATAAGAAAATATTAGCAAACCTCGCTACTCTATGCGCTAGCGCTAATCATTTGCCCCTCGCCCAAGACAGACAAACAACCGCAGTGGCACAACCCCGATACTCTGTGTGTGCATACATATGTATGTGTATGTATGTCTTTGTATATACACAGAAATGCACATACTTTCTTATTGTAACAATATGCTGTCGTGTAAATTGTTATTTCACTAGGTACCGTACCATCGTACAAAATGGTTTCCCAAGATGAGCTTACAAGGAACCTGTTGCATTGCCATAATGTACTATCCTACTAGAAGAAAAGGTAACATAATATAATCTCATCATACATACAGGATGTATCAGAATGTAATGTCTACGTTTCTCAACCATGCGCCTCCACCCTTTCCAGCTCCAAACCTCAAGCGCAGAAAGCCCCCAAAGCTCAAAGTCTTCGCCGACTCCTAAGCCCTAAACCATGAACTTGGTAAGCTCGAGTCTACCCCTCCCCGAGTGAAGGCACTATGATGTCTTGATGAACTGGCATGAGCCCGGCAGCGGTCCCATGGAAGTTCTTCATCCGCCTTGGGGATTGTGATTGATGTGATTGTTGTTACTGCTAGGACGGCGCGAAGCAGTCGTAAGACGAGTGGAAGCAGTCATCGTGGTCATGGCGTAATGGTTGTCGTAGTGGTGGTGATAGCAGTGGTAGAAAGGGTGGCTGGTGCTGGTGGGGGTGGTTGCAGCAGCAGGAGCAGTGGTAGTAGTGGTAGTTTATAGTCGTCGTATTGTCCATGGCAGTCCTAGGATGTTGGTGGTTTGTGACAACTATGATACCAGCATGTACCAGAACTCGTATGTCGACTAGCTACTGCCTGGTACTGATCGGCATCTGTTGTACCTTCCATACGCAGGCATACATGTATTCAAGCTGCTGCGCCCTGTCGGGAAAAGAAGCATGCTGCTAAAGCCTTTGCAAATCAAACCCCACCCATGCTGAAACAGTGTGTGTAGAACCTGAACGTGCTCCGAGGTGATATCAAACTAGTATCAGCTGCGGAAGGAGGAGAGAGAGAGAGAGAGAGCGAGAGAGAGAGAGAGAGAGCGAGAGAGAGAGAGAGAGAGAGCGAGAGAGCGAGAGCGAGGGAGGGAGAGAAGAAGAGAAAGAGAGAGAGAGACAGAGAGAGAGAGCGAGAGTGGAGGGAGGGAAAGAAGAAGACGAGAGAGAGAGAGAAAGAGAGAGCGGGAGACAGAGAGAGAGAGAGAGAGAGAGAGAAAGAGAGAGACAGAGAAAGCATCAGAGAAAAAAGAAAGAGAGAGATAATTGGGTCTAGGTGGCTGGATGGAGGGAGGGAGGGTGGAAGGGAGGGAGGGAGGGGAGGGAGCGAGGGAGGGACAGAGAGAGAGGTATAGACTTTACATATCTTATGCATACATTCAGCAGACCTGCAGATGAGTGTGCATTTGTCAATGGTCAATTGGTCAATTGTAGGTCTTCGCATTTGTCAATTGTAGGTCTTCGCTTTTGTCACGTTCAAGCTCCAAGTGCCTGTTCAAGCCCCAAACCCGAAGCCCTCAACCCCCCCAGCCCTAAACCCCCGAAACAGGTAGCACCAAAGCCCTAAACCCCAAAATCGTAAGACCCTGAACCCTAAACCCCAACCCCCTAATCCCCAAACCTCCCCGAAACCCCAAACCACTTAAGCTCCCTGGCTCCTAAAGTCAAGTCTTACTCGGGAATGGGAGGATGAATTCCGAATTCCCTGATGGTCCCTTATAGAAAACCCCAAACCCAAAGCCGTATAAACCCTATAAATCCTAAACCCCCAAGCCAAACCCTGACATCCCGGGTCCTTTTGTGGTGTCGCTGGTGAAAGTGCTGCAAGGCGGACACAAGGGGCCTAACCAGACCCTATAGCTACACCCATTTAAGAGTGACGGCGAGGCACAGGTGTAAGGATGAGGCGGCTTCGGAGTCCTTGGAAGTCTTCCTTGGTCGATTTGCGGGTTTCGAACTTCAGGGTTTGTTGGGGTCTCGGGGTTTCGGGTTGAGCTGCAGGGGTTTAGGATGGTTTAGGGTTTCGGCGGCTCGGGTTTAGAGATTTCGCGGTTTAGGGTTTCGGTGTTTAAGGATTCGGGCTTTTTTCGGGGGTTTGGGGGTTTAGGGGCTTCGAGTTCCGAGGTTCAAGGTTCGGGTTTCGGGTTTGAAGGAGCATCGGCCATGACCTCAGGATACCTCTTCTGTGGGACTTTTCACGTCAACCCAGAAGTCGTTGTTTTTTGCCGTGAACTCGTGTGAAACAACCATGTTCCTAAGACTTCCTATATACACCCACCTGAGAAACCCCCAAACTAAATCCCACATCCATAAATCAGCAACCCAAGAACCCTCAACACGACACTCTGACCCTCAGTTAGCAGTTAGCCTTGCACTATTTTTGCAGAGCAAGGCTCGTAAACTCGACAAAGCGTTCTTGGTCCTCACTTGCAGCCGGCGAATGGAACGTCGATTTGAGAAGGCGGGAAGCACAGAGGCTGGATTATGTTTGAAGGCCCCAAGGTCCGTAGCCATGCAGCAATGATGAGGCAGCCGCAGCGCAAACCTAAAACTTGTACACCCAGGCGTAATTTTTCAAGTTTCCTCAAGGCCCCGGCAAGCCCATATTATGCACGCCGAAACCCGGCTAAACCCTGAATCCTGGAGGAGGACCAACGAAGTGTGTAAAAACTTATGTCCACTATCTCAGCCTGAAGCCTGAAAGCCAAACCGAATCGCGGCGGGGAATTTGGAATTCAGGGGCTGGGGCTTCGAAAGAGTTAGGATTTGGCATTCATGGGTTCGTTACGTGAGGTTCGGGTCCGGGGTTTCATCCAGGAGAGAAAAGAAAAACACGATGGATCGAAAGAGCCAGCATCAAAGACCCCAGCAGTACTAGAGGCTAACCACCCGGAGAGGGAAAAACAGAAGAAGAGGGAACGGGATGTATCCAACGAGTCAGCACCCAAAGCCGCAACAGTTCCCGATTACAGCCACCCCGAGGCCAGGAAAGAACACAAGGAGAAGGACCCGGATGAATCAAAAGAGCCAGCACCAATGTTGGGGCTCAGGGTCACAAAGCCCGAGGGCACGGACGGGTCCTCGTCACAGACGAACTGCAGAAATGGAAGTGCCGTCTCCGCCTGTCCATGGTCGTTACACACGCGTTACTTGAAAATAGCACCTCTTTGTACGCGAGCAAGGGGCTGAACCGAAAACGCTGAGAGTTCTGGAGATGTCGGGGCCTACACTTGCGGTGGCAAGCTTCGCGTTTCGGATTGGGTCCTCAAGCATGTAAAGCCGTAGCCAAGATTGCAGCATACCCGAAGCAATAAAGGGTTGAATGCGGTCTGAAATACGAACATAACATGGTGCCCTGCATATATTCATGCAGATTCAAATCTTGACATGGTTGCGGACCTGCAGGCAGCTTTGCCCGCTGTGCAGCTGCATGCTGAAACATGACACTTCATTCACACTCCATACTTGGAGGTTCATGGGTAGTTATAAGTGGCGTGATAAGTAGGGTAACTATACTTATAATTTATAACTCATATTAGGGGACTTACAACCCTACCTATATAACTACCCATGAACCTCCAAGTAGACGGTCTGCGCAAGCTTGAACGGATGCCCTGATACCCAAAAAAGCTTCCACCACCTGCTCCGGCTGTGTTGGAGGTAACTGCAACCTCGGAGCCGGATGTTTTTCCCGTCATCATCATGACTGCCTATCGATTTGGCTACTGTCTTTTCGACCAACGTATCTCCATCAGCATGCAAGTTGCTTATTATTATTACAACTTCATCGTACAGTCCGGTCCGAGGAATGGTCTTCGGTTTGGGGTAGCTGCCTCCGAAAGTTCCTATGCCATGTCTCATGGTGTTACGGGAATGGTAGGCGCTCATCACTTCTGCTCAGTGCTAGTGGAGTCATGCGGGAAAGCTTGATTTGGCAGCATCCACATGACACCGGGCATCGCGTGTTCGCCTCTAGGTTAGAATGCTGCGCATTCGAGGAAGTGGCACCACGGCACTTGGGCATCAGATTCCTGCCTAAACCTCTAGAACCTATAAAGAGTCTATTTCCAGCTTTAGCCTCCGAAACCTGTGAACAACATCAATGCTGCAAACGTATTTTAATTCTTGGTCCAAATCACAGCATGCTGTGATATGCTCCGGCCACCACTGCCAGGGCAAACCACGGGAAATATAAGGGGCCTTCCCGCGGCATGCGTAATTATAATGCATGGCACCATCCTTTACGATCGCAACACTCGCAGAATAGTAGGAAGTCCGCGCCCTTTTTTCAATTGTCCACCAGTGCGTATGCTGTAGCACTGTCCTTTCCTTCCCTATTGGTTGCAATGCTATAGCAGTGCAAAACACGTCTAGTTGTACAGTCAATGCCTCTCATGTCTCGTGATATTGTTGCTGATTGCAAAGATCCGTCCATGACAGACGGGATCATTGTCGAAAGAAGAGGGATCCCGTGTCATGCCACAGCATCCTAATACGTAGATACGTCAGGGTTTAAGTTTCGGATCTAGGTTCCCGAAACACTGAAGTATCATGCAGGATCCAGGTGCCGAGTTTTCCCCGGCGTTTCTGAATTCCAAACTCCCAAACTCGCCTTCAACGCTGAAACTTCGAACTCGAAACCCGGGGCGTCACCGGGTTGCACGGCTTAGGATGCAAACCACGAAAACCCCAAAAAGGAAACCCAAAATAGTAGGTACATGTTTAGGCAAACCCGAAGACCCTAAACCCTGAACCCAGGCAAGTCAACCCTGGAGATCCCAAGCTCGACACTCGTATCTAACTGGGCAGTTCTCTAAGTTAGGGACCTATCAGGGTTTCTAGAAGGGTACTATAAGGACGGTTCGAGGCCTGTCTCACATCTAAGACTTAGGTTTTTCAGTATCAGGGTGTAGATAGGTAGTTCTCGAAATTAGGGTTCCTTTTAGGGTCCCTTTCGTGAGGGTGCCGTACTATTTGGGGGCTGATAGTGAAACGCGAACCCCAGGTTGAAAGCGAAAGGGACTCACGATACGAACCCCCCAAATAATAGGCTTCTTGGGGTTGAAGTATTCCCTGAGTCCCGGAAGCCCATACTGAATTGCAGCAGGCGGGGCAATTCCATGGCCCTCTTGGTTGGATTCACCAGATCCCAGTTGTGGCTCAGCTGCTCGCAGCCTTTTCGAGTTTCCAACGGCTTTCGTGTCGAAGGATAAGGGTCGAGAATTTAGGATTACCGGGGCTTTGGGCTAAACCCAAAACCAAGACTTCAAGCACAGGGTACTATACCTAATACCTAGACCTCCCAAGTACCCGCTAATATACCCCGAATACCCACTATAAAGGGCTATAAGGACTCTATCAACAGGCCCTTGGGGGTCCTGGGACAGCTACTGGGCTTTGGGGCCTACCGTCCGTCATTCTGGATTTAGCGCTCCGTTCTTGCAGCTTCCGGCTTTCAGGGACATCTCTTCTTGAGAAGGGTTTTCGGGTTTAGGATGTTTAGGGTTAGCGGTTTACGGTTTCGGGTTTTGGGTTTGGCGCTTAGGATTTTAAGCTTATGGGTTTAGGGCACTCATGCGCACCAGTTCTCCAGAAACGGCTGCCTCGTAGGGCTTACCAAATCCCCCACCCTAGAAGATGTTGGAAAGGGCTCGAGGGTTTGGTCCCATCTGGGGCCTTAATAATTAGAGTAGGGCTTTTTGGGTATAGTATACCATAAGTATAAATACGGAACCCCTGAGAATAATACATGTCATTAAGAAGGCCCCTACATTACCGGCCTTGGAAGCTGATGCCTAAACTAGGTGACCGACAACAGGCACGCAACTGGGTTTTCGTTGAGGCAGCTAATATAGGGGCCTTAATGATTAGAATAGGGTTTCGGGGCCCATTATGCTACAGTTAGAATAAGGAGCCCTCCAAAACAGTATAGGTAATTATTAAGGCCCCGACAGTAGCTAACTCAAGTGACCACAGTGAGGAACACAGAGCAAACGTGAGTCGTTCCGTAATAAGAGCCCTGCCAAATATCAAGAACCCGCTGTCAGTTGCAGAAAAACTTGCTGCCCCAGAAGGTGTGGTTTAGGGTTTAGGGTTTCGGGTTTAGGGGCTGTTAGTTTGGGGGCGCTCAAGGTCTTTAGCGTTTTCCGGGCCCTTATGGTATTGAAGAGCTTTAAAATAGGACTTGAGAATTCTGGTTCTTGCGAGATTCTTGCAGGTTCCGGGGCCTTGGGGTATAATGTGCGGTGATGATGTAGGGATTATGCTGTATTACTAGTTAGTAAGATGTGCCTAATTCTGAAATACTCTCCCAAATACCACATCTACACACAAAGCTACGATCCAGAACCTAAAATCTTGTCGAGTACTTTGGACCCTTGCAAGGGCTGGGCCTCCATATTACATCAACAAGGGCGAGGCTCAGTCGCAAGTGACGGACAGCAGCCGACGAGCAGCAGCCAAAATCTGCTGAATCTCCTGCCAAACACTCACCCTAGCTCCTAAACACCCACATAGAACCCTGACAAGACCCGTGTAGAACTCTGATAAAGCCGGTGTTGTAGCCGTGTAGACCCCAGACTTGCAGGATCGCAGGAGGGGATTGAGTGTTCTGAATCGGTTTACGCCTTCCGGGCGCGCTGAGAACACATGGGCATGTATATGGAGCTGAAGTTAAGGATTTTCAGCTTCAGGGTGTAGGACATTCCGCAGCAGGGACATCAACAACTCACAGACCAGATCTCAGTGTCATAGTAACATAGTACTTCACGTGGGCCGTCGCAGGTCAGTAAGCCCTCGGTTGTTGCAGCTTGATGCTAGATGAAACAAAATCGTTGTTGAGCGTTTTTGACTCTTATCTTCTGCCCTCCACATGTAGATCCCAAATCGTCTTATACAAGGCTTCTATTACAAGACCCATGAGCGCCAGAACCCCTATAAAATCCCCGAGCCCCACACCAAACAGACTCCTGACACCCCAAGGCCCAGTATGTACATCCACTACCACCAGACTGCAACCTGTCCTTGGCATCATCTGAGCTCTTTTTCATCTGAGCCTGCGGCGCTGTTTGTTTTGCGGTGGTTTGAAACTTGCGAGATTCGCGGTCTCAAAGTGGGGTCTGAATAATTGGAATGAGGTTTTGGGGTAGACTTTGCTATAACATGTTAGGAAGTACCATTCTCGAAAGATTCGGGTCCCTATACTAAAGTTTAGAGGAGGCAGTCATACTTTACCATCTCGGGACACGGAGGCACCACCGACAAGGATCTGGGGGACATCGAAGTGTTCTCGATGTTGTTCTAAGCTCGATTTCCCGGTAGCGAAATGGGTCTGGGGTTTCGGGCTGCTTCTAATCCTTCATATCCGAGTCTTGTTTGTGGCGCGCATGCAACGCCCTCAGCCAGCGATTGCATTCTCTGTCTGAGTGATTCGCATGCCACTGGCGGCGAATGCTGCCGTTATTGGAGACTGTGGATCGGAGTGAACAGTCGCAGCGGGATCACAAACTGCAACGAGTTGCATCGGTCAGAGCAACATGACTTCGATTCGGAGACTGGGCTCGGGTTACAGCGCTGTGCCGCAGGGGTTTTGGGGTTTTAGGGCTTGTGCTTTCACAGTGCTACTTGCGCTTTGCAAAATATGGGACAAATGCGCCGCCCAAGTCCACGAACCTGCATACGAAGACACCAAGCCGGAAAGCAACACCCTTCTGACTGTGTAGGCTGTGAGCCACTGTCGATCATGACAATCATCCTGAACCAACAACTCCTAAACCCAAGAAGCCTAAGCCCTATTATTAAATACATCCATTCTCTGCTTTGCCTCGAGGTCGATGGCCGCTGCTTCGCGCTTCCGCATGAGAAAGTCGGCCTGCCTCAGAATAGGATTCTTTTAAAAGGCTACAAGTATAAGGGTGATTATGATATGGGCCTACCAAAAGGCTCCCTTCAAGGGTCTTATGAAGGGCTATTATAGCTTCCCCCAAAGGTTCTTTGAGGGCTACTACAAAGGCTTCTATATGTGCTCAAGCTAAGGAGCCTTAATTATTGGAACAGGGGTGGTGTGTTTCTTACGGTATACATATGCCTATATTTAGGAAGCCAACGGAATACTGTCAATTACTACTCATTCCGGCCCCTACATTCCTGGGTTACGCCCAAAAGGCCCGACCACATAAACGTAAGCCTGCACTGGGTTCTTGTCAACCTTAGTTTAAGTTACCATAATAGAGATCTATAACAGATAATCTGGTTTCCTGATTAATGGTAATTGAAAATAAAACCCTTAGCAAGACCCCAATTGAAGCTCTCGCCTGAATCAAGCCTTATACGCCAACGCCAAGAACCACACTCTGAAGGCCAAGATGCAGGAGCATGCAGGAGATAAACAAGCTCGAAATCAGCTCATTCGCTACAGTCAGCGCCAGCTCCTCCGGATGTGTCATGTCGCTCCTACTGATGCGTCCATGCATCCATGATTCATGAGACACCACACGGAGTATCGGCCCTGAGATTCTTGAACTTGAAACCCCTAAGAAGAGCTATGCTAGCTTCTGCTTACTCTAAATTGATGCAGCATCTGGTATGAAAGACCCTTCTTCCATGCCACGGGGCGAGTGGCGAGGTTTTGAGACTTTGTTTTTGCTACAGACAGTTTCGGATGTTTGAAGAACAGTAACCACTTGTTACATGGGCATCTGGGCCACAAGGAATGTTCACGCTTCAGTAGGGATTTAGAGAGTTTGAAGGGTTGAATACAAAACCCAAAACCCTGAACACCTTAAACCCTAATTAGCATACGGAATGTGGAGGAATGAGAAGCCCATACGTCGACCCGCCAATATGTGATTCTTAGGACGGAGGCTTGGGCTCTCTCTTTTGGTACGTGCCGGCCCCAAGTTAGACCCGAGTAGTAGAGTCGCTACCTTTTAACCTTTTTGGGGGCAGTAGAATCCCTACATACTCCTTCTTTGGGGTAGTATAGTCCCTACGTCCTGCCAATATACTCCCACAGCTTAACCTGTAGCTCCCTAGAATATTGGAAAAGTAAGTAAGCCCTGCAGCCAACCTGCTCCGCTTTTTGGATACCAGAACCCTCAACTCCAATGGCCAATCCTTGGGATTAGGGTTTAGGGTTTCGGGATCATAGGGTTTAGGGTTTAGGGTTTAGGGGTTAAGGGTTAGGTTTAGGGTTTTAGGGTTTAGGGGTTTAGGGTATAAAAACCTAGCTTTCTTCGGGCTCCTGAATATAGATCCGTAAATCACGTAGGCTCAATTAGGAACCCCCCAAACCCAGTTGCCGACTTTGTAGCTGGATGGGTTTCTTGGAAGTTCCTTCGAACCTGTCTCTCACCCTGATGTCGTTGCTACCCGCGCCAACAGCCTCCTGCGACCAATCGATGGCGACGGACACTGGAATCCTTGACACGGTTCAAGTGTTGTGTGAAGTTGCTGGTTCAGGGCATTGGGGTTTAAATTTGAAGGTGTGCTCCGCAAGACATACCCAACTCGCAGCAAGCCAAATGAAAGCCGGCCAAAGCCAGGCCGAGCTAACAGTAAAGGTACACAACAAAACACAGCATCTTGTAACCTGGGATCACATCAAACAGCGGATGCTGTTTCCATGACTCGTGGCGTGAGAGATGAACTCGAGAAGCTTACGGTCGCCACGGCAACTTGGCGAAAAGGGACGTTCTGGGCCAAAGGGCTTTGCCCTCTTCCAGTGGTTCTGGGATTCTAACATCCCTAAACGCCAACCTAGACCCCTAAACCTGCTCTCAGCCCGAAGCCGCGGAACCCCTACACCATGCGACCGAGCGTCAGGGCAACCCGGACCCAGACCGAGAAGACGGGCTCTGCGGCGATGAAGCTCATCCTGAGACTGCCAAGGATTGAGAGTTCTTTTCCAGGACCCCCCGAGGGCCCTTTCATAGAGTCCTGATGGCCCTTACTGGTCGGTATTTGGGGTATAATAGAGGGTACTTAGGTTTGTTTTAAACGGAGTGTTCTCTCTCCATGTGCAGAGGGTTGGCAGTGCAGGGATTAGGGTTTAGGGTTGATTCACGGATTAGGCCTTAGGGTTCAGAACTCGGGGATTAAGGTTTGGGGTTGAAGGTGTTTTTTCGGGATTAGGCTTTAAGGTTGAGAGCTTATTAGGGGATTAAGGTTTAGTGTTGAGGGTTTATTTAGGGTTTAGGGTTGTGGGTTTATTGAGGGCACAGGGTTCAGGGTTGAGGGTTTAGGGGACTTCACGAGGTCAAAAGCTCAGAGGGTCAAACACCAATTAAGTGCAATTTAGAGAGAAGTACCAGCGCCTGGGATCCCGAACGACACATCTGAAGCCCTTGAAGAATGTAGAAGCATCAAAACCGGTGACATCCTCGCACACCGGATTTCCTGAGGTCCTATACTAACCATATGGGAAGCGGTGCAAGTCCTCCCGACCACGGCGGATACTACGTGCTCCACATGAGCCAGCACCAATGGTTCGTGGACGTCGCAAACGCGCGCAACATCCAGGCCCCAACGCCATAGATTCTAATTACTCCGTTTGCCATGTACACATACATGTAAATATCTGTGTATCTCTACAGTTGCAAGGCCGACTTAGTCAATTACAATTCTGCCTAGTTGAAATCAGCATCCGAGCAGGTAGCCTTGCAGGCCAGCACATGGCACGGCATCGGGCTGCTTAAAGCTATGGCCTGGGCACTGGACAAAAGCAGGCACGACGCGGCTCTGCCAGCACGGCCGGCTGTCACAGAAAGTAATGGGCTTATGGAAGCTGCTGGAAAGCATGGCATGGAGCGAGATGGGCATATTGGACAAGGCCCCTGGCACTCTGTCCGAATGGCTTCAGAAATTGGGAGAAACAGTCCGTCATGTCTGCACTACATGCAAGCAGCCTAGCAATCTACTCAAAAGCATTGGGGTCCAACCACCTCAAGGCATCGGCCTTTCAGCTATGTTCCCGGCGCACTCCTGATGGGGGCGCAAGGAACGGGCACAGTTTGTCTCCGGTCAAGCCCACAGCAAGCAGGGATCACAACTGGCTCATGAGCCTACGAAACCTGCAGCGGAACAACGGGCACCTGAAGAAAGGTGGTTCTCGGGCTATGGAGCCATCAATCTTGTGCTTCGCATCCGCCCGGAGCAGACACGATATGTCTCCCTGGAGCTGCGGCCAAAGGATGGTGCACCAGCAAGCTCTGCAGCCGCGGGCAGTCTCGGCATGTGGCATGCTGTAGCTTGCACTCGCACGCCGAACCAAATCTGTCGCCATGACTGACACAGCCTATCTTCCTCGGCGTGGTCTCCGTCAAGATGTCGATGCAAGCATCAAGGGTAAACAGGTGTGGGCCAGGCAGGCCCGAGGCCAGTTGGCTGGTACACACAGCACAGCGCCAGTGGCATATCCAAGACACCAGATACAGTGCAGACAGGTAGACAGCGAAAGCAGACCACGTCAACCGTTGCCAGGTAAGCCCACGGAACTGGGGGCAACAAGCGCGCGGTGGCTGAGGAGGCCAAAGGCCGTTGTTTACAATCCGAAGGATACTCATGTTGGAGATGCTTACTATTGGTGAACCAGAGGAACCACCGATGGACTGTGAGCACGCTGTTTCTTTCATGCATGGATCCTCTGCGCGTCTTCCACCAGGAATTTGGAGGGGACTTGAGACGAGCTCTCTTCGTGGAGACGAACAGACGCTAGTCAATGCTCAATGGCCGATTGCATTGTGCATGGTTTGGCATTGGCCATAGCCCCTGGAGACCCCTTGGAGGCTGTGGGCCCTGTGCCACGAGGATGAGTGGACGCTGGACTTCCGGCTCAACAATGACTGGAGGCCTTGTCATGGCGCTACGAGCCGCCTGCGACACCGGCTGCAATTCGGTGCAGCTTTTGGAACTGCTATGGCCACGAGACGGCCACCACATCTTACTGGCGCATTGCAGCAGCCACCGCAGGCGGCGCCAGCTGCGGTCCCACCACCTGGAAACGCTGCTCCTCCAGCTTGGGCAGCCCCGCCGCCTGGAAACGCTGCACCGTGGGCAGCCCCGCTGCCTGCAAACGCAGAACCCCCTGCGGGCGGACCAGTGCCCCAGCCAGGACCTCGTTTTGTGATCTCCGTTTATTGGCCGTGGCATCGGCCCGCACACTGGGTCGATCCGCAAGGGAGCCACTCAGGGTTTTAAGGGTTCGACTTGCAGGGCCTGGGCATCACAAATTACTAAGGGTTGAGGGTTTAGAGTTGAGGTTCTTTTTTCGTGGAATCTCCTTGTTGGTTAATAGTGTTTCGGGCTCAGGGTCCAGGGTTTAGACTTTATGTCAGAGCCGTCGGAGAGCTATCAGGCTATCAGCCTTGCGGGCTACCCCCCAGCACAAACAAAACAACTCGGAATCCGAATGTAGGCTGCTTTCATATATATATATATATAGATATAGATATAGATATAGATATAGATATAGATATAGATATAGATATAGATAGATAGATAAATAGATAGATAGATGTATACACACATGTATGAGTATGGCTTCTATCTATCTATCTATCTATCTATCATTTCAAGACATACACTATTCGGAAACGCGGGACGGGGTGATGTGCTGCTTGAAGACATGAGCAGACTCCCAAGTAAGACCAAACCCCGAAACCCAGACTCGTGAGTGAGACAACCAATCCTTATATAGATCCTTTTAAGGGGACCCTACTATAAAACCCTATAGATCCCTTTAAAAGGACCCTATTATAGATTCCTTTAATAACCCTATGCTAAATATTTCGGCCATTAGGGCCCCTACATGTCAATCAACGCCAGGAGGCATCATGGAGGCTACCGTGTTGGTCGGCAGCAGTTGCTTGGGCGTGTCTGCTCGGGTCAGTACCTTTGCGTTCGTTGTTGCTCTGGGCGATGGGGCTTTAGAACCGACTTGGGAGGAATGACAACTCCAGGTTTGGGTGTTGACCTGAAGCCACCCTCCCTGCCATCTTTTCAATTGTGGAGCACTCTCTGTCCCAAAAAATCAGTTGTAGGACTTGGAGAGCTTCAAGAGCCAGCGCTGACACGGTTGAGAAGACATGTCATTAAGGGGCTATCATGATTGGCACAGGGTTTTCGTGCTTTTTATTGCACACTTAAGCATAGAACTGAACCCTAAGGAATACTGTTTCAAACTACGCCGACCTCTATACCACCCAAGCTCCATCTTAAGGCTTAGATGATTTTTCAGATTTTGGGGTTTCGGGCCTCGAGGAGAAGAAGTGCCAGTTGTGGGAAACCGAAGATAGGGGCCTAAATACTTAGCAATACTATTTTGGGGGCTCCTTACTATATTTATGGAATAATATACCCCAAAAAACCCTTTTCTATTTATTAAGACCCCTCTAGTATTCAAGTGCCGGCCGTCCCCAGGCACTAAGAAGAGAAGCCACACTGGGTTCTCTCAACATGCAATGCCCTTCTGCACACTAGGGCCCTACCTTAACCCACCGAAAACCTACGGAACCTGTGCAGGTACGAATGAAAACCCAATGCTTCATGAAGCCGCTAAGCCCAACTGCATAGCAGAAAGCTTTTGCGAATCCTAAGTACCAGAGACCTTCAACATCCTTTCAAAGAACTCCCACCNCCCCCCGCCGCCGCCCCAACTGCTCTCCGAGCTACGGAGGCTACACTCACGATGATCGTAAACTTTCGGGACTCCATGGCATCCATCCTGGACAGAACAAGCTCCCCTGTTAGGGCTCAGGGTTTTAGGGTTCAACTGCCAGCACTTTACGTTGTCAGAACACACAGTACCCTTAATCCTATGCCCTAACCCCCCGTGCTCTAATCCTAAACACGTTTGAACCCGAGACATTTGAACCCTAAACTACAACAAGATCTTTAACCCTAGTGCTGAACACCCTGAAACCCTAAAGCTTGAGATCTTGCGTTGTCTGGTGCGGAGTGCATACTACAGGGGCGTTCATACTTGGAATGCTTTTGAAGGGGTATTTTCTATTATAAGGGACCCCAAACCAGAGTATTAATAACTATTCTTCAATCCTTTGTATCATGCTGAGTTGCCTCATTTCACATCTCGGGAACGACCCTACCGGCAGAAACCGACCCGACAAACTCTGGCCCTCCAAAAACCGTCTATGCTGCGGCTGCTACCCTGCATAACAGCACCAATTTCACTGGTGTAAGATTGGCTGCTTTCAACTGCACAGTCGTTCGGTTGCCCTAAACCCTAAGCCCCTCAAGAAGTCCCTCCAAGCTCGGCTGGCCTCTAGGCTTTTGCGAAGCTTTGACTTGGAGCGAATTTAAGCCAGAAAGCCCAGGAGAATCCAAAACCCCTTAATTGAGGAATATACCTTAATTCCTACTAGGGTTCCTACTATGATTTAAAGTATACTAGGTTCCTGAGCAACCCCTTTTTAATAAGGGCACACCCTTTTTTCTAATATTCACCTTTAAGAAAGGGACCCCAAAATAAAAAGGGCAAAAGGGTACTGTCCAGGAATGTAGGGAACAACAAGGACCTCTGATGCAATTTCAACCTCTTGAGCGATGAGAAGAAACAACCTCGAAGTCGACGCGGAAACGTCATTATCTTACCTTTGGTTAGTAGTGAATGGTACAATTATAACTACTATCACTACCATTCTTCCATTCCCTACTAACCAAAGGTAGGATTATGGCATCATCATTCGTCAGCTCCACTTGCTCAACATATTCAAACCACAGCGGCCGCCTTCTCACTAGAGAGTGGCATGGTCGTCTTGCCGCAGTAATTAAAAACCGAGAGGGCATGTTGAAGCTAAGTGCTTCATAGAGTCCGTGCTGTAGGGCGGCAGGAGCAGCTCAGCGCCAGCAACGAGATAAGCACAAACCTGTTAGGAGCTTGAGGTTTATATGATAGGAAACACTGAAACCACAAAAGCTCAGAAGCAGTGAAGTTCACTTCCTGGACCAGGAAAGCACATGCATTGACTTAGATTTACGAGTAAAGCCTTCGGATTTGCGGGTTCAGGTTGTTTCGGGGGAGTGAAACCCTAATGAATAAGGCAGGGGCACTTTGTCTAAGGACTTCAAGGCATTCGTGGCTGTCCGGCTTGCAAGCGTAATCGGTGTTTTCATATTTTGATAATCCAAAACCCAGTGGCATCGGAGTGTCGGTATCATAAACCCTAGAAATTAAACCCTAAACCCCAAACCTTAATCCAAACCCTAGAAATTAAACCCAAACCCTACACTGACTTGGGGCGGTCTTTCGGAGTGAGAAGGGGGTCGCCAGGCCAGGCTTCTTGCGGGGCAAGAACTGTTGGAATGGGCCTCCCCAAACTTGGAGGTTCATGGGTTGTAAGCAGGGCTAAAAGTCCACTAACATGAGTTCTAAGTATAGTTACCCTACTTATAACCCCATTCGTAACTACTCATGAACCTCCACCCTCAAACAATCTGGGACTTGGGATGCGCGCTAGGAACTGCGGCTGGAGTTCAGGGTTTAGGGTGTAATTAAGACGGACATTCAACCTGAAGCAGCCGCGCATAGTATCCCTCCCGGCGACTTTGCCCAACCAATATCACAGCTTTCCCGGACTCTTGTTGAGGAGTTTAATATAAGTTTCCATACTAAAGAAACCCATTCTTTTTGCTGTAGATCCCTGTTATGGTATCCAAGAACCCAGTTTTCGGACGGTTCTGACTGGAAGTGCCCGCTTCAATCGAAGCGCTGTCGGATGAGGACCCAAAGCAAAGTTCACTGGGCCGCGGGTTTTGGCTTTAGGGGGTTCACTGATGCAAGTCAGACTGTGTTGGTCTTTCTACGGTTCAAGTGCATCTTGCATCCTCGAACGACCTACCTACGAGCCTTAACCCCAACAAACCCTCGACCCCAAACCCTGAACCCTACACTCTCAAGCCGTAGCCCACAATCCCTGAAACCCTAAACTTCTTCTGCACCCGAGGTACCAGATATGTAAGTCCTGCCACGGCGGCTTCTCCTTGGCTGTCTCGTAAAGTTCGACCGTTGGGAGGTTTCAGAGGGGTTAGGGTATGGTCCAATGAGGTTTAAGACCCCTCGAGATTCACGCATTGGTACGGCAGTGCAGGCTGGATCTTGTCTTCGGTTTTGTACTCCAGACCCGAAAACACTAAACCTCAAATCCCAAACCCCCTTCGCTATACCCTCTGTATGACTCTGTCACGACTCCGTCACGAAAACAAGCCTCAGATGAATTCTACAAGATCTCATCGCGGCAAGATTGCCACGATAAATGATGATAGATATACATGCAAATGCACACCGAAGCCCCGAGAACGATGACCCATCCACAAATCTTACTAAGCCCTAAACCCTCCCCGCCCATACCCCAAACCCTGTAAATCCGATATGCCCTATAGGCCCTGTCAGCCCTATCATTAAGCCCTATAAGCCCTAGACCCTATAAACCCCAAAACCCCAAAGCCCTCACGCCTAAAGCCTCAACTATACCCTGAACCCTAAACCCTAAACCCGCATACCCCCCGAAAGCGATGACCCTATAAACCCTGTAAGCCCTACGAACCCCAAACCCTACCTGAACCCTAAACCCTCAACCCTAAACCCCCATTCCCCAAAAGTCAGAACCCTACTTATAACTACCCATGAACCTCCAAATACAAACCCTAAACCCTAAATTGTCAACCCTCAACCCTGAACTCCAAACCCTAAACCCTCACGAAGCCGGAGGTCGGACCCTTCGGTGCCACCGAGGCGAAGGCAAAGAACCAGAACCTCCGACGCGCCAGGTTTTCGGGAACTGCCTTCTACTAAGATCTATAAGGGTACTATAGGGGCCTTAATAATTAGAATAGGGTACCCCTTCAAGGGGTTTATAAGGGAGCTTAGGGTCCAGGGCTTAGGGTTTAGGGTGTAGGGGTTATAGGGTTGAGGGTTTAGGGGTTATAGGGTTATATGGTTTGGGGGTTATAGGGTGTAGGGGTTATAGGGTTTAGGGGTTTTAGGGTTTAGGGCTTCGGGTTTAAGTCTTGGATATTGGGCTTCGGGCTCAGGGTGTTGAATGCTTGTATGGGGATCAGGGTGTAGATGTGGGGTTGAAGGCTGTTTAGCGTTCAGGCTGTGAGGCTAGCTGTAATATGGTTTCCCTGTTTGCTATCGTAAAAACTTCCTTAACAAAGTACTCCTGCTGCAATCAACCGCGAAGCATCAGTCAGGGATTTCTACCGCTAAAGCCCTGAAGCTGTACCATGAAAATCCCAGACCCCAACCTTCATCTAAACCCTGAAGCTTGAACTCCCCAAACCCTAAACCTGGACTTCCGTAGCCGACATCCTTAAACTCGGGGGAAAAGCCCCTGAACCCAGATGCGAACACCAGACACGCATGGAATCCGAAAGCGGTTCAGGCTGCATATGGAGAAATCAAATCCCTCCTTGCTAAGATGTCTATGCAACGAGACACATACGGAAGGGGTTTATCGTATAAGCCTGAAGAAAGGGCTCAAGGGAGTTCCAATTGCCGGCGGTGGCACGGCATAGCACTCGGTGAGAGTGGCGAAGATCGCAGCCCAGCCTTTCCACAAGTCGACCTTAGCAAGTTTTAGGATGGGGTTCTGGCGTTTGGGATGCTCAGGTTTCTTTGAAGTTCTTCGTGGCTTAATTAGTTTCTACAGAATACAACGGCCCATCTCACGAAGCTTCGCCAGAAATTGATTCCTTTGATGGAATTCGGTGCGCAGACAAATAGGACGAGGAACCAAGAGGCTGGGAAGAAAATCTCACGTGAAAGGCCAGCTGATCATTCAGAACATCAGGGAGGGGTTGTCTACCAGGAACCCAAGCCCCTAAACCGTTAGTACTTCACGAATCTTACTGGAGCAACAGATACAGCAACTTTGCAAAATCCTGGCTACACCGCCCGACATATACACCATGTAGTTTTATCCCCCGGTTATAAGGATAGAATTAAACTTACCAAATCTGCCAGAAGAGGACATCCCCAACGCTATTGGCTGGAGCAACTTATCGAATGGATTCTGCCGCCCGTATTCCAGGCACATATATACATATAGACCACAGCGCCCCAGACCATAGACGGGACCTTCTAGGGTACAGCCTACACTTGGAGACTGCGCCGACGCGCTCCTGAGTTGTTCAAAAAACACGTTACGCTCGGATGCGGATGGCAACCGTAAAAACACCCTTAGCACTAAACTCCAAACCGCAAAGACCTCTAAACCTAAACCCTAAAACCCCAAACCCTTAAACCTTCAAGATCAAGATAAAGGGGGTGAGAGTCTCTACACTGGGTATCCTTTTCCTCTTATCCTGATACTGCCAAGGATCTCGCCGTCATGGCGACTTCTGACAAAATCTGGGGGTATGTATATTTCTACTATAGTTACTATAGTTAGAATGAAGACATAATGAGCCCCCCCCCCCCCCCCCCCCCCCCACACCAAAACACAGGCAGAACAAAAAAAGCTACCGGTTCCCGGCATCTACATTTACTCATGTGCAGTGTTGCTCGTATGATGACAGCANGTTGTCTCCCTCTCCTCTGTCCCTATTTCCCCCATGTCCCCCCCCTTGTGGGGCGTCCTGATAAGTTTGGGGGGGTTTTAATTTTTTCTTAAAGTGCAAATATTTGGAAAAAAAAAATAATTCTCCCCCCCCCCCCCCGCCCCAAAGAAAAGAAATACAGTGGTGAATATTGAAGCCTCTCTGGTATTCGGACTAGTTCTTTGCGCCTTGAATGCTCTGTGCCGGAAAGAGACCCACTGGTCATGCAGGCGCTGGAAGAGCTCCTCGGAACCTCGGCGGCTCTGATGCTTGTAATCACCGAAGTGCTGGGGATTCTCACTCTTTCTTCTGCGGAAAGCATGCTTCGAAGTCACTAAGATCGAATCGAAACTTCCCCCATCAACGACAGAAGCCACTCCAAATCCTGAAGCATGCTATGCCATGCAGGATTTCAATCAAGTTCTTTCTTGGCTTCCCAACGTGCTTCCCCCGAGCACCGAACAATCGAAACTCGCAAGAAGCCTCGAGACCCCAAAGCGTGGGCTTTCAGGGTTTCGGGAACAAGGGTTTAGGGTTTAGGGGTTTGGGGTTTTTAGGGCCGAGAGACTTCAGGACCAAGCCCAGCATCCAAAATCCCAAACCCGAAGTATTGCAGGCTTACGCCAGGGAGAGACCACGGACCCTCAACATCCTCAACCCGCGAACCCGAAGAGCCGTTAGGCTCTTGAAACCTGAAATGAAACGATCAGAAAAGTCTGAGTCGCTCAAGTTGGAGTGGGAAGACCTCTGTGCCTCGGGGGCTCCTTCAAGGAAAATTAACAACGCCAAAGATTACAGAGCAGCTTGGGTACGGAAAGACTCGTTGAAAAACGCCTGCCAGGCCACCTGCAAGCAGGGCAGCTTTGGGAGGGATCGGCAGAGCTGTTGGGTCTGGCGTGTCCCTTGTGGTACCCTTTTCGTGCCCATGGTTGACCCTGACTTTGGAATCTGGAGCTTAGGGCTACTCGGCTAATATGACTTCGGGGTGACGGCCGGGGTAACGGACGTCTGCTGAATCGCAAGTCATACATCCTGAACTCAGAAATAACTTATGGCCTAACTTATAACAATGTAGCAACAGAATACCCTTATAGTGGTACCGTTCAATCGACACCTATGCCCAGGCCCTTCAACATCTGCGAAATCTGCACCCTGCACGGGCAAACCGAAACTCCCGCGCAAAATCGCTCAAAACGCTGATAGAAACCTTCGTATTATCCCTGTAAACCATATTGCACATGTGTACTCTGCAAGCCCCAAACCCAAAAACCCAAAACCTTGCAAGCCCTACACCTGAAACCTCACAGCCCTGAAGCCCTAAACCCCATAGCCCCAACCTTAAACCCTAAAAGCCCTGAAAGCCCTAAACCCTGAAAACTGAACCTTAAACACTTCCGGTGTCGCCTTCAGAACCCGACGGACAGGAGGTCGGCCCAGGGTCAGTGAAATGGAGATATACCTCAGACATAGAGCTTGGGGTTTAAGACGAATATTTACGAATCTAGTCCCACACCCTAAGTCTCAAGCTCAAGGTTCCCCAGATTACTGCCTGGCCTGACTTGACATTTAAGAGGCTCGGGTTTAGGAGCCATGTTATGATCACCCCTTGAAGCGTGTCAGTGCGCGGGGTTACTCGGGCCTCAAAGCCCCGAGCTCTGCTTCGACCAGGGTTCGGAGTGTAGGGTCAAAGGTGACCTTGCAGATTTGGGGTTAGATATTATATTGAATTATATTAATTATATTGTATTATATCCTATTATATTATAATATATTATACTATATATATATATAAGGAAGGGGGTTGCAGGTTAGGGGTTCCGGGTAAGGAGCTCGGTGTTTAGATGTGCAGCCTCTGCTGCGGCAGAGGCTGGGATGACGTCAAGGAGGACACGCTTCCCAGTCTTGAAGGTTATACCGAAATGTAAAGCCCTCAGCCTAATCTTGTGCAGTCTAGGGAGATCAGGTGCCAGAGAAGCTCCTGTGGTCGGCGCCTTATAGTCAGCTTCGGGTTTCAGGTTTAGGGCCAAGGTACACGTTTAGGGCTCAGCTACGCGATATTCGACATATACGTTAGCAGCTTCAGGATGGGCAGTCGGGCAGCAGCAAAGCCAAGCTCAACAAGAACGCAGCAGACTGTGACTGCTCCATGGTCTCTGGAGGCAACTAAAAAATTCGGGCTCCTATGAGGGTTTAGGGTTTAGGGTCGAGGGAGGGCTGGGATCGAGTCAGGCTCCGTCGTTACTTCTTGGCAGCTTTTGCACACTTTAAATGGCAACAGAAGGTCTGGCTGCTCGAGACAGTGCTCTGAAGGAAAAGCGACACAAAGGGTGGTCGGGATCTACCAAGACCCAACATTGATAGGGCTTGCCGTTTAGGGTGTGGGGCTTAGGGTATAGTATTCAAACTTGAATGGGTCTATCATGTTGGGGAATCTCTGTCAGAAAGCTTGAGCCACAAGGTCCCACATTACCAGCTGCCAACACCGAAGACGATGACACGAACTTCCCGCTCTAGCCAGAAACTTGCAGGAAATCTGTATAAATCTAACTCAAACCACAAAGGCCTATATAAAGTTACCGTAAACCCTGAACCTTGGTGCAAACGAAAACCGACCGCAGCCTCTCCAGACGATACAGTAGATGGGACTCCAAAGACATGCACACTTGACCCTAAAGCCTAAACCGTTTTAGGGTTTAGGGTTTGGATTGATTTTGTAGAACACCCCATCAGGCAGATCCGGTTCAGTTAGAGGTTTTGGGTATAGTCACGCACTGTATCCTGGACCCATACCTAGTTGAGGGTTATCGAGGTTCGGCTGCAAGGATGACGAAGCTGTCAGTCGAAACCTGGAATGCTAACAACCCGACTCAGCTGGACTCTCGTCAGCAATCTGGAGAAACACATGTCTAAAGCATCTAGCCTTGGAGGAAAGCCTGGTACCACGAGCCACGAGGTAAAGTCAAGTGCCACGAAACAGTGCTATCTGCGACGGTGGTTAGGATTCTCGATCAACACCAAGCCCTAACCAAAAACACTCAACCCTAAACCTCAAGGTTAGTCTTCTTGTAGCATTCCTTCTGGGGTTAACGGCCTCGGGAGCTTTCAGCTCCTGAGCTCCAAACAGCTCTACAGGTAGCCTTCTCCGACAAACGGCTGTCGCGACTTGGGGCGTAACTTAAGCTTCTTCAATATGAAGCGCCGAATCTTTAGGGGCTCCTCTGCTGAAACTCCCCAGACGAAACCACTCGACCCGGAGTTCCCAAAGACTCCAGAACCCCTTAATTAAGGAATATACCGGAAGTCATAATAGGAGCCCAAAATAAGACTTAAGGTCTATTCCTGAAATTAGGGGATTTAGGAGACCCAACCTTCAAACCCACAGACCCATGAGCCTGATAGCCCCCATACCACTACAATGGTAGTTCTCTAAATTAGGGTCTCTTTGCGGGTGCTCTTTATAAGGGTGTACTTTTCTGGAGACCCAAAAGGGACCCTAATTTGGAGAACTACGCACAAACAGTATCCCCAAAAGGTCCACAACCCCCAAACCCTGAATTCGCCTGGCCCGACTTCGCCGCGAGGAGCACCAGCAGGGAGGCTGCGACGAGGCTCCGACGAACGCGCGTGCCCTCCGGTTTCGGAGTGTCCGGCTTTGTGGGGGTCTGCGGTGTGGAGTTTCTTGTTGGTTTTCGGTTTGGGGTTTCCTTTCTTTGAGCAGCCTCAAAACGGTGTAGGGTTAGGGCTGCCGGTTCGAGGTTTCAGGCTTTAGGGGTTAGGGCCGAGTTGGATCAGGGATTTAGCAGTGTTCAGACGTTAAGTTCAGGTCTTGGGGATTGTAAGGTTTGTAGTCCTGGGTTCCGCTAAGTGTCATGTGGGTTCTGGTCGATCCAGGCTCGGATTTCGTCAACTAACGGGGCTGGGCTTCTGTACACGTTGCCAAAAGTGGAGCGAAGTTGGAGCGCGACAAAGGCCCCGGGCCAAGCCCAATATCCTAGAATTATAACTACTATAACTGCTAATAACTACTATAACTATTATAACTAGACTATTATAACTACTATAACTACTATTACTACCCGTACATGACGAACTCCAGCACCTTGACCGCGGTGCATATTCCAGAAAGGTGCGCACGAGATCGAGCCTAATGAGCGAAAGCCAAAGCCAATCATAATGCTTGATCCATCTGAAAGGGCCCTCATGAGAAGGACCCCTTGCAGATTTCAATTGCAACAGGAACGACCTTCACTCTGAAAGCCTCAGGTTTTCTCAGACGGCAGCCGAACTGCTCCCTTAAAGTAAGCCCCTCGCATTCGTCAACGCCCACAGGCCGACTGTTTCCAGTGCCTGGCGCTTTTTGACTCTGGCTGGTTTGAGGGCCACGGATGTACACTCTGACCCAGTGCGTACATGCATAGCAAATATTTTGTTCTTTCTACATGGAAATGGATGCATTCTTCATCTAAACATTCTAAACATGGGATTGAGAAATAGGGTTGAGACCATGGGCCTATGCTTGCCTATCAAAATTCTCTGGAACATTGTCATACGGAGCCCTAAGATCAAAAACAACTGAACACCAAGAAAGGAGAAGGACTTCAGAATCGGGAAAGAGTCTGAAACCACCAAAAAACTGAACCACTCTGAGCCGTTTCTGTATGTTTCTTTCGGCTTCTGCTTCCTGCAGTGTCAGAAGCGCCATCGAAGCAGCAGAGACCCAAAACAGGGGCCTCGGTAGTTGCATTGAGACAGGAACACGGGCCTTAACAAGTAGAATGAGGTTGGGTTATGTTTTTTTAGTCTACTTCTAGTAATAGAAGTATTACTGCAAGGATAGAAGTATTGAGGCCCCTAGTTTGTCTCCGAAGGTGGATGAAGGCTTTGGAGTTGTCATGGCTTGCCTATGAGAAGTGCCCCAAGTGTTTGTTGTGAATGGAGTGTGAGCAAAACGCAGGGAAAGCTATTGCAGGGCTTCAAACCCTAAACCCTAAATCCAAAACCCCAAACCCTGAACCCTAAACCCAATGTTGAAGGGATGGCGTCCACCGCCCCAAGAGCTGATAATCTTATGCCAGAAACATCAAGGGATGGAAACTCGTGGCAGGTTCGAGTTTAGGGCTTAGGGTTTAGGGTTGTCAGCGCTGCCATCCATCAGGAAACCTATTGTAACCCTTTCTATCACCCGCCTCCCATCGCGAAGCTTTTGACTGTCACCTACCACCCCCCCAAGCATGAAAGTATCTATCACCTGTCCCCACACACCGCGCCCACCGTCTCCTGCAAAGCTACAAGTGAGTTCTCCTGCTGCTGAACTGCTGAAGCGTGATCACTGTGTGGACTAGATGTATAGATGTAGCGGTTCGTTTTCGTGATGGACAACCTGCGACTGCAAAACGGCGAGCCCTGTTGAGGTGCTTTTCAAGATTGGGATTGCAATCGTGGGACTCCGTATTGATTAACAAGAACCCTGCAATCAGGGCGTCCGCTGTGACACCCCACCTTTTGGCGATGTCATCTGTCATCTTGGCAGTTAGGGGAGGGGGGCGGGGCGGCACGTGACAAGCACAATTCCAATTCCGTTAATCCTATTATACCCTTAACTCTCAACCCTAAACCATCAACCCTACCAATAAGCACGCGGCGGAAAGGGTCGCAGGTTACTGGCCAGCTGCAGGCAAGCCTGCAGCTTGCTTGGGGTTTAAGGGTTCGGGATCCTTCAATGATGACTTTGTGCCAGGCTGTATTACTTAGGGTTCAACTGTTGCTCTCGTTGGAGCTATCTGGGCTTGGGGCTTGTAGGGTTCAACGGTCCATCTCAATATAACCGGGCCCAACAGTTCGAACTTTTTGACAAAGACCAAAATCCTAAGGACAAGAAGCTTAAAGGTCATCGAAGTTAAGATGTGGAGTTTGCAAGTGCAGCTCACAGGACTTGGCATGCAAAGCTCGGTTGGACTGGGCCCCTGAACCTGACCCCCAAACATCCCCAAACCATAAACCCTATAGAATTTGAATCCTGACTTCGAGGGTTGCACTCCGCTCCGGGGGGCTATTCAATTGAATACCAGGCGATTGACCTGCCCTTTGCAATCTTGCAGAATCGAACGGCGCTAGTCGTTTAACCCTGGATGATGTGATCCTTCATCAGAAAGCACGACCCAAAGGAAACGCTACCGCCCATGTCATCTGCCTAGTACGACGCTTCGTCTTTCCCCTCGTTCAGACTGAGGTTTTTCTAACACCTCTTCTTAAACCCTAAAGGCCCTAAACCCTAAACCCATCTGCATAGCAGAGCACTTGCACAAGAAAGAAGGCTTTGGGTTCCCACGTTAGGTACACTCAATATGGAGTCCTGAATAAATGCTAACAACATCTTTTGTAGTTCCCTTTGAAATTACATATATTGACATATATCATTACAATATACGTACCCGAAGCCGTCGTACTACGTCTGTTGTGCCATGTTCAATTCGGAAGCGCCGATCGGCCGGCTCCCGGATTTAATGGTCCCGTCGTGTGCATGGTAATTTTCTTGTATACGCATGAGTTGCCTGTGTGTGTGTGCGCGGGGAGCTAGATAGGCAGATAGAACGGGAGGCAGGCAGATGAAAACAAAGACAGAGAGAAGTGTATGTATGTATGCTGCATGTATGTATGCATGTATGTGTATATGTAGATGTACATGTGTACAGTGCATCTTTACAAGCCGTAATCCGAATCCCAGGGCCGCAAACTCAAACACAAACTCAACCAAGGCGCGTGCCAAACCCACCCCCACCCCCCAGCCCCCAACCCGGCCAGATGGTAATGTAGGAACCTGATTAAGAAACCCTGGGCCTATAGCCCCAAAATAGTAGGATTCATATAAGGAACCCCAATAAAGGCCCAAGGTTTCTTCATCAGGGTCCTGCATTATTCCAAACGAGGGGAACCCGTCAGTCGTGGTTGCAAGGGTATCTCAGGTTTCGGACGGTCCAAGAACATCGGCTTCAAGTTTTGGGGTGGGTGATGGATGTATCCAAAATAGAAGTCTAGAAAGGCCGCACCGAAGGCCTGCTTTCTGCAATCCTGTAAGCCTACACCGCTAAACCTGCAATAATCCGTTACTATAAAGTCCTAAACCAGGCAAGCCCTAATGGCGCAGTAGTCTAAACTCGCTAAGCCCCAAGTGCGCGCCTTAATTTCTTAAACACCAAGGCAGTCTAAACTAGGGCCTGAGAAAGCCCCAGCTGCAGCGGAGAGGCCGGAAAGTCCTTGCATCTGAGGTAGGGTTAGGGTTTAGGGTCATGGAGTTAGTATCAGTATATTATATTTAAGAAGTAGGGTTTAGGTTTAGGGCTTATAGTACCAGAACACCATAAGGTCAAGAATAGTTGAGGACAGATTCTTGAGTTTTGAGGGCTGATGGTGCATCAGAAGAAACATGGGCACATCTTTGTTGGGGTTTGACACGTTGTGCTACTTTGATACTAGGATTCACTGCACATTCTTCCACTTGAGGCTGCTGTGACATCACCCACTCGGTCTTGGGCCCTACCCCACAAGTGCAAGTTTATGCTTGGCTGCCGCATACACAGATACATACGACCACCGATCCTGCCTCAAAAAATCCAGAGCAACCCAAGAAACATTGACGCCTGCTTACATACTGCACCCTGAGGAACCATTGTTTTTTGTTGATACCTACTGGGCCACGTAAAGAACCAGAAGCACTCCTTGAGAAGCTGCTGCCGATGGCGCCGCAAAATCAGGAAGCCTTCGATCAATCGAGCACAGGCACTGGGGATAAGGGTGTACGGTCTAGGCTTTCATGCTTCAGACGGTAGGCTGGCAGCATTCCGAAATATTTCCGAGCATAGTTTCTGTCACAGCCAGGGCCTGGGATTCCAAGTACTTAAATGAGTCTTACGACGGAGCTGGTGCTTTGCTCTTCACTAGTCTGGGCAAGCCTTGCCACGGAGCTGGCGCCTCTTCCTTACCCCAAGGCAACCTCATTCCTTCCGGCTTCCTTCTGCCCAGCCACAAGGCGTCGCTGTGATCACAAGCGTGCTGCCTCGGCATGGCAGGTGCAGGAGTCTCAGGCTTCAATATGTGGGTGGTTGTCAAAAAAATGGTCCCTTTTTTGGGTACCCTAAATAGTAGGTGCCGTACTATAATAGGGGCCCAAAAAGGGACCATAGTTTTGACAACCACCCATGTGGCTTTCTAGCTAAGCCCGTTTCTATGCATCTCCTGATTATAGCAGACACATTTCTTGCTCGTGGTGGAATGCATCGGGCTCTGTTGGCTATCCGGCTGCTCTACATTGCTTGGCTGAAGTTTTTGTGAAACTTCTAAATTTCTTTCGGGTTTATATGGCTTTAGGGCTTCTAAGTCTTTATCCAACGGGCAAAGGCCACTGAAGCTCAAATCAGCTCCAGCTCTGAACATGACCCACAAAAGACATACTGTTGATGATCTAAATCCTGCATTACCCATAATTTTAAGCAGTATATCATACTTCCCATCGTCTAGGGACCTTAAGGTAATGCAGGATTTATATCATCAACCATAGCAACCCTGCCCCCTCAAAAAATCAAGGCCAACACCCGAAACTGAGCGACTTCCTAAAACCAAAACTTAAAGCCTGTAAGCCCTAAACCCTACAAGCCCGAAATCTTGAAAGCTAAACCCTGAAAGCTCTAAACCTTAAACCTTAAACCCCAGAAGGCCTACACCCTACAAACCCTCAACTTAAAACCCCACAAACCCTGAAGCCTAGCCCTAAACTTTCAACCTGGAGCCCTAAAGCCCTAAAGCCTGACCAAACCCTAAACGTAGTAGTAGCAGTAGTAGTAGTAGTAGTCGTAGTAGTTAATCCTACAAGCCCTCCACCCTAAGCCCTGAGTCCTATTTCCCCAAGCCCTAAACCAAAAACCTCAAACCCTCTAAACCCTAAACCCTGAATCCTGAACGCTAAGCCTAAACATTAAACCCTGCAAGCCCTAAGCCCTACCCCCAAACCTTACACCCTAAACCCCAAAAGCCCTATACCCCCAAGTTGCCGCAGCTGCAAGAGCCCGGTGCTCTGAGATGCCCGCGCCAACGGTAGATCAGCATCTGTAGGGCCTGGTACAGTTTAGGGTTAGGGCTTAGCGTTAAGGTTTGGGGAAGGTTTAAGGTTAGGGCTTTGGGTTAAGGCTTAGGGTTTTGGATTTAAGGTTTGGGGTTCGGATTTTGGTTTTAGGGCTTTGGTTTCAGGGTTCAGACTTCGGCTTTCAGGTTTAGGTTTTATGGTTGAGGGTGGCTCCGGCCGAGGCATGTTTGTTTCGGGCCTTGTCCTTGATTCGCCCAAACAGTCAAGCAAAGGTTTCTCGAAGCTCCAGAGCTTATACAATCCAAAGTCTAGACCCGAAACAAAGGCCACCAATGAAGCTTCCGTGACCCTTGAGCCAACACTTTTCTGGCTGAGCACTCCAATCCAGAAAAGGTTAACCCTTTCATTGTGGCTTGCTTTCTATGCCCCCAAAAAAGGTTCAGGGCTACCTACCGGTCCCGAAGAAAATGTTCTTGGTCCCAGATGCCCGGTCTCATGTGTCGTAGAAGATCCGAGAAGGCCGCTGGTGCAAACACTAAATTGTATAGGTATAGGACGCGTAAGCATGATTTAGAAGAAGGATTTCGAAGATGTTCATAAGCTTTTGAACATGCTTGACATACAGGGTTTTGGGGTATACTATGGTGTATGTAGTATGTAATCATATAGGGGCTGACACGGTATACGATAAGTAGTCAGACCCCCGTATCCAAGCTCAAAGCCTGGCAACGTCCACAAGCCTGCCTCCCGAACAGCAGCGTTGCTCAGCCGAGCTAGCACCTCAGTGCTGGAATTAAGACGAAAGCATGGAGGCTTGAGAAAAAAGACCAGAATGTCAGCTGGGCCCATGGGCTCTGTGTTTCAGATTCGTTCAAGACGGCGTCCTGTCCGAAGAATGCAACATGCGGGTATCAGAGAAGTCAGGAATGAGAGACAGGCGCCTGTTAGAATGTGGCTCCAAACCCTTACACCATGATTGGTGCGATGAAACTTCCCGCCCAACCCCTGTTCAAGCTTTTTGGGCAGTGTGCATACACCCTTCAATACTGAGCTTGTCAACTTGGGGGTTCGGAGGCCGATGCATCTTCAAATTGCAATCCCTCGCCTTGAACTTCCTGGAACCCAAAGCAGTCAGTCTTGCACCATGACGTTGGGCGTATCTTTTTGACGAAACTTAGCAGGTTCGATCTCCGGTACTGCAGAGTTGTAAGGCCACGGGCTAAGTGCAAACACCGGACAACACTAGCGATGCCCACATGGTGATTCCCACGCCCGTGCACCCGGAGCATCTGGCCACGTGCAACGTTAGTCCAGGCACCACAGTGCCGCGCAACGACACCACCAGCACAGCAAGGGCCGTGGCCCTGCGGAGGGCAGCGTTTCTGAGGGCTTGATGATACCTTGTGATAAGGCATCGACGAAACTCGTTGAAAACAGTCTGAGAGATCTCTCTGCCTATTATCTTTTTTTGTATGTATGCATGTGCATCATGTGCACATAAGTATCATGTTGAACTATTGTAGACATACATACATACATACATACCTACCTACATACATACATACATATACATATATGATTATGTATATATATATTATATTATATTGTATTATATTATATTATATTCACTGAGGTGAATACATATCTGCTGTCTCTGTATGTGTGTAGTCTTACAATATAGACAGAGCGAGGAACTCCGGGTTAAGGTGTTGAGAGTCGCGAGCTCTTCTTGTAGCTAATGATGCCATGAGTGGAGTCTTCGGGCACCTCAAAAAAACCTAAACCCTGAACCCTGGGCCCTAAACCCTAAACCCTGAACCCTAGGCCCTAAACCCTGAACCCTAAACCCTAATCCCCGAACCCTAGGCCCTAAACGCTGATCCCCAAACCCTGAAATCACAAACCAGTCCCTTCCATTACCGCGGCTGCGGGTATGCCGGCCACGGCATGAAGGAGCCTTGGAACTTCTAGATCAACACATCTAATATAGCGGCCTTAGTAATTAGAAAAGGGTTCCTCTAAAGGGTTCCTTTAAAGGGGTCTATAAGGGTTGCTATAAGGGATCTATAAGGGTACTATAATATACGGGCCTTAGTAATTAGAATAGGGCTCTGCGGCCCATTATACTATATTCAGAATAAGGGACCCCCAAAATAGTATTGGTAATTGTTTAGGCCCCTATGTTACCTGTCGTGTGTCTAAGATGCTTAGGTACCATGGTGAACGGCTCGATATGCACAAGCTAAACAGCCGCAGAAAACGTACTCCCACGTAAAACGGAAGACCAGGAACACCCTCAGCTGCTCCTTTTTGTCTTCTGGCAAAGGCCGCTGAGGCTGTGGCCCTGTGTCCACAGCTCAGTTCGGGGTCTTGACCAATATGGGGGTTTCCGAAAATAGGGGGTACCTTATTCTGGGGTCCATATAATAAGGATCCTACTATTTAGGGTACTATATTAGGGTCCCCTATTTTCGGAAACTCCCATATGGGGGCCTCAATAATTAGAATAGGTATTGGGTATAACATACGATAACAATAACAATAACAAGGAAGCCCAAAATAGTATTGGTAATTATTTGGTGTCTGCCATGCTCTGTGGAGCCGTGCTTTGTCATGTCACTAGTGCTTCGGGCTGCTGGTCTTCATTCGCCACTTCCGATCCTAAGACGCACGGAGAGAGCCAGGGACCCGCGACTGCCACCCGATCCTGCTCGGGCTGCGTTCAGCTACATAACCTCCAGGAGATACTGAGCAACCAAGGCCCCGAATCACTCAGAATTCGTGGGGCTCTGAGATTGGGCGAATTTCTGCAGGGTGATCGGGCGGGACATCATAGTCGCTCACTGGCAGTTTCTGCGGGTATGTTCCGAACTCAGGATCACACAGCTTTGCCGAGAACGTAGGTCTGGTGTACTTGGGAGTTCTGGTAGTACATATGGGTGGTTGTCAAAATTATGGTCCCGTTTTGGGTACCCTAAATGGCCCTAAATATTAGGTGCCGTATTATATTAGGGACCCAAAAAGGGACCCTAATTTTGACAACCACCCATATGTGTTGGGTTATCTGAGAGGGTAAACTAACCATACGTATAGGGTCCGTCATGCGATATTGCTCGCTCTTCACACCCCACATACGGGATGGTTAGAGGATGGTGAGAGACTGTGAATCCGGCTCTATCGGAGAATGGGATGGGCGTGCATTGGCCTGGGGCTCAGAATGTTTCTGTGCCAAGATTTGCGGTTTTTGGGTTTACCTTTCTCCCGGATAGCCTACCTTCTTAAGGACTTGTATAAGAAAGTCACAGTAAGGAATCAACAAAAAGTAGGTTCTTTAGGGTTCGGACAAGGTTTAGGGCTTACAGACCAACATCCTCCGAAGAGTTTTGTCTCTCATGACGCTGCGTGGCTCCTGATGTCCGTCGCCTTGGGCCGTACACTAGCGGATCCCCAAGGGTCCATGTACTCATATAGTATATGCCTTGGCCTTGAAGGAGTACGGTAATGCAGGTACTTTAATAAGGCCAAAGTATATGTTTTGTGGGTACATGGATCCTTGTATAGGGGACGTGGGACTTTCTGGAGAACTATACGGCAACGTGGCCGGGGCTTCTTTTCATATACCAAGCCGGGCTTGGTATTTGATCTTCTGTCATGTCATAGGAGGTGCCGAGGGAAACCTGAGTAAGAAGGCTGATTTTGGCACTGGACCGTGTCTACCGTCGATGTTGCAAAATCTTGCGGTTCAAACCATTGGCTGCAGTTTGAAATGTGCGATGTTCAATATATGTCAAAAAGATTTCCATTCTGAGGCGATGCCGTATTTAGGAAGCCAGTGCATTCAAGTTTATCTTTTCGGCTGAAGCAAGACATGCGTTTCAAATCGAGCTGGCGAAAGCCATACTGAACCAAGCACTGTGATAACCACTACAAGCTCAAATAAATTAGACACCCAAGCCGTTTCGACTTATGAGCGAAGAACATCAAACTTCTTATCCGTTTAGATCCTGCAGCTTACATTCCATCCCACAGCGTACCGTGCCGAGCTGCTGATCGATATATTGAACTACACTATATAGCATAAAAAAGCATACTATATGACATCGTATAATATAACATACAGTAACAAACTATAGTCTATTACAGTATGTTGTAATGATATATATATATAGACATACCAATAGAAAGAACAACTACGTACAGAAAGAAGCTTCGGAAGTAAAACAGTAAAGCACAAGAAAAAGGCATCTGCAAGTACACGAGTAGAACTCTCTGTATCAAAATCCCTCGACTCTTGTACCACATCCCTACAACCAGACAGTAGTATATGTAGCCCAAAGCTTACAGCTGATGCTCTCTAGATGTGATGCCCTCGTGGGTGCCACGTTACCACCTGGGTCTTTCCAGTAGAGCTATGTCTCCGGGCGATATTTCATTTCTTTCGGCGGGGAGGTGATTGCGGAGTTTGGGGTCTGAGGCTCGGGATTTCTATGAACTCCAGCTGCACTTTCCAGTGCACTTTGGAGAACTTTACGGCTCTACCGGAGACCTCGGTGATTCAACAGGCTCATGCACCAAAGGCAGAGCTTCCGTAGTGGAGGCTGCAGCAGTGCAAAGAGGTCGCTTGAGGATCTATGACACAGGGCTGTTAACGAAGGTCAAAGGGCTTTAGAGCTGCAGCCCAAATTGTCGAGGGCTTGGAGTTCAGGGTATTGGGGCTCAGGGCTTCCGGCTTGACTTCGGGCAAGACCCTTGCCACTATCACCGCTACGACCACCACCACCACCACCACCACCACCACCACCACGATTACGACTGCTACTAATTACTGCAGCTGCTGCTACTGTGCTGCCAGTCTCTGCAACCATAAGAACGGCTTTATGAACGGGCTATCACATTCAGGTGATGCTGAAATCAGATACGCGCAATTGGGCGCACAAAGCACAAGCCGACGGGACTCGCACAAGCTAAAAACGAAGCATCGAAGTCAACCTTGTTGGGTGTTTGGAGGGCAGGCCGCAGCGACATCCCAAGAACTTTAAAAGCATGCCGCTGTGGCCCGTTGACTCAGCGAAGGCCTCGCAGCCGCATGGCCCACGATTCCAGCTCCTGATTCTGAACGTGCCTACAACTAGAAGGCTACAGCGACGGTACAGCAATCCGTCCGCGTGAGTATTTTTATCGCCCAGTCAGAACATTCATTACCTCCTATGAGTTACTGGCTACCACTATCACGTTGATCAAGAACACATAACGAACAAGCGAGTCTGCTAGCAGTCTCCAGCATCTTTCAACTGGACTTTTTGTAAACGGGGACTGGATGTGATTCAAATCGTAGCAGAATTCTTTGTATTTTCGAAGGATGACGCAGATTCCCCAAAAGGAGTCTTCGCCGCCGCATTTCGTGAACCCATAAAGCTCAAAATCGAAACCGGCAGCCCGTGGAGGCAAAGTTGTCAAGCCCTAACTAGACCAAGGATTAATAAAATTCCCTACTTTAAAGGGCGATCTATTCGGGGTTTACATTACCCTGCATGTCGCACAGGGCTCCTGGATGTCGGCTTGCAAATCCTCGGGCTCCAGCGTGCGCAAGCTCGATCACGGTCATTGCAATAATTATATGGTCAAGCAAGACTTGAAGACTGTCGCGCACCTGCCCTAGCCGCCATAGCCTATACACTAGGAGAAACCGACTTTAGTAACGATCAAACAAACGCACGAGCAAGGTCGATAACAACAGATGAGAGGTGCATGAAGCAATAACCGGCTCTCAGGCACTGCACAAAACCCGAGAGCCTGAGTGCTTGACACCTAACGATGTGTTAACTAGATATGCCCATCGTTTCGCGACTCCAACATGAAGTCCCTGTCATCCTAAAGCCTCATTTGTGGATCCGAATAGGTCCTAAGGTCTCAGCCCTAAGCCATGACATGGGGGTCGAAGTTCAAAACGCAACCCCTTTCTAGCCCCTGTATAAGATGGCACCGCTCCTCAAAACCCTAATCTTCAAGGCTCCTCCTTTTCGTGAATTATCTCGAAGGGTCCTACGTACTTGTATCGCAGAATGTCGGTTTCTATACTTGGAATCATTATGATTTGCAGACGTATCCCAAAGGGGCGTAGCCATTATATTTTTGCAGAATAAGGAGATACTGTTGCGATTTGCTGAAGTATGTGTTCCCAACTCGTAGCTTGCCCAGCCGGGTGCCCGGCAGGCGGCGGTGGCTGCCCAGCCCGTGTGGTCTACATCGATCGATTCTTGAGGCTTCGGGTTAAGGTTTATTGGAGGTTGGGTGTAATTGCGGCTCAGGGTAATTTATGTAGGGTGTGTTTAAATGAAGGGTTTAGGGTTTAGGGTAGTTTAGGATTCCGGACTTTTGATGCTATGAGTGTGCTCGGCGAAGCGCTCGGATGTAGGATCGCGCGTGAAGGCCGCCTTGGCAGGTCTATGTTTAGCTCCGGCAGTTGCTGCGACACGGTACAAGGCACCATGGCCTGGAATCTACAAGAACACGGCTGCCCAGTGCTGCACGCAGAGGACGGGTCAAGTGGCTCTTGTACAAACCTTAACCGAAACCCTAAATCTTCAACCCTAGACCATCCTAAAACTTGAACCCTAAACCCTAAAACCTAAACTCGACCCCCAGACAAGCGCAAGATTTTGGATTTCTTCAGGAAAGCTTGGAGGAGAGACTCTGAGCCCAGTCTCGCAGGTCCCGAAGCCTTCTCGTTCCTGCCACACCGCAGTAGATATGGGAGTTTCCGAAAATCAGGGGTACCTTATTTAGGGGTCCTGATGATAAGGATCCTAGTATTTAGGGTACTATACTAGGGTCCCCTATTTTCGGAAACTCCCATATGCTCCCTACAAGGCCTTAACCCTGAAACCATACTGTGCCCCAAGGATGGACTTATTGTATCCGTTAATTTAGGAAAACACATTAGATTACAGTCCTCAAAACATCCTTAATAGGATTTATGGCCTTTTCCTGGAGAAACTCAAAATCTGATCTCAAAGGGCCTTAGCTGTGAGATGGGTGAGGCTTTGGGAAACCAGGGCATGGGGGACAGAGCGCGTCAACCGATGTAAAGCCTTTTGGCTTCCGATGTCTTAATGTAGGGGCCCTAAAAAGGGGCCCTAAAGATTAGAGCAGGGTTTTGGGCTCCTTTATAGTATAGCTATAACAGGAAGCTCCTAGTAACATGTTGTAACTAGTGGTTCTATAATACACGAACTCCTTCTGCATTGACTCGGTTTCTAGTTCTGTCGCAAAGCCAATGCGCAACTGGTGCCCTGAACCTCCTAAAACCTGGGCCCTTATCGAAAGAACCTTTGTATAACCCTTCTAGAAACCTAACATATATACATACGCAGACACACTTCTCAAAGGACTCGGATGGGGTGCAGCACCCAGTGCAATCAAGCAAATTAACTTGAAGCTACCTTGTCACAGCCCCGAAGGCAACACCCCTACCCGTAACTAAGTCCTGAACCCCTTGCATGTATACATGTATGTATGTACGTATGTATGCATGTATGCATGTATGTATGCAGCAGTAATGAACAACATCAATGTGGGCATATATGTGTCATCCGAAAACCTGAGCTCCCTTCCAGATGCGAGCCTTAGGTGACGTGTCCGGAGAGAGTACTGGTGTAATCCCGGCCTGGTTGAGGGATTCTTGGAGTTCAGTGGCTTTTCGGGTTTGAGGTTGGAGTTTGGGGTTTGGGGTTGAGCTAGCGGTGCGAACAAGGAGATGTTGGGATTTGTTGTGGCAGAGCCACACTCACATCTGCGTTGCGGAGCACTGCTTCTTAATCGAACCAAACCAGCAAACCGCGATGGCTGCATGTACCTCGTTTGCAACAATAAGAAAGCGAGGTTTAGCGACAACACACACGCACACACTATCCGAGTACGCTCCTGTACACCCCCGAAGGCCAATTCAGTCTATGTTCTTGAGACTGTGGACGGCCTAAACAACGCTCCAAGCGCGTGTTGTTGAACATGACACCAGCACTCAAGCCAACACCGTACCTGCATCTTCACCCCAAGCCCGAAAACCTAAACGTACCCATAAACTCTAAACCGTGAAAACCAACCCTAAATCCAAACCTGTCCCTATACTAAACCCTACCGAAACCCTGGCCCCACCCGTAAATGTGAACCCAACCATGAACCCAAATTCCAAAACTCTCTACTAAATTACTAAACCACCCAAAACCCTAGACCCTCCACATTTCAGCCGCAGCCACGTCGGTCAGTGCCGCACGGAGCTTCGCGGCACTCCGCTCTGCGGAGGAGAGGAAATTAACCTCAAGAGCTCTGAGGTTTAGGGGCTTGGGGTTAAAGGGTTATGGGGTCTGGGGGTTGAGGGTTTCAGGGTGTAGGGGTTTAGAGGTTTAGGAGTTTGGGGTTTGGGCGGGTGTACTATATCTAGAGGGACCTCGGCAATAAATGCAGCCACGAGGATCTGGGTCGGGTACTTTAACGCCATGCAGGTTAACGGGGTTTGGTTTTAGGTTTCAAAGGTGTGGGAAAGGCAACCTGGCCTTGGGCTTGACATTTCGGGGCTTGAGCCTACGGATGAGGCTGAGTAAAACTTCCAGACTTGGGATTTGGGGCTCGTTGCGCTGCGCTGTGGGTCTTCTCAAATAGACACGCCAGACCCTAAAGCCCTCACATTACAAAGAAACTGTAGGCCCCGAGTTCGTAAGCCCTGAATACGACGCACAAACCGCTCTACAGCATGTTTCGAAACCCTAAACCCCTACATAAACCCATCCAGGTATAAGCACCGTCTGTCAAATGGGCCTCCTCAAAAGCATCTAGCCTCCCCAAGAGAAGACTTCCACCAGGCTCAATGGTTGAGGGTATAGAGATCTTTCAGAGCTTATGGTCCTGAGTAATTATCTACATCTAGCCCAAACACCCCAAACCACGAAATAAGACACTGGTAAATCTCGGTCCCGAGCCAGGGCAGCGTTCTTGATTCGGAGCTGCTCTGTTTCTTGCTGCATCCTGGTCCCCGCAAAAGTCCCTACCCCGAGCTGCCTTCGAACATGAAATCCTGGGACACCCACCCCCGGGAAAGTCATAGCTGGACGAATAAAAACTCCTGGGATGTAGAACCCACCGAAACTGCATAACCCCAAACCCGCCAAGGTGCAAACACCCTGCACGCACGGTACCGACGCTGACCTCACAACAACGCATCTTCTAAAGCTCCTCGAAGCCCGAAATCCTACAACTCACCCCCCCCGAACTCAATGAAGGCTGAAGCCCTAGACCCTCAACCCTGACCTGAACCCCTCCCCCGCAAGAAACACGAAATCTCAACCCTTTACGCGACATTAAGACCTGACACCACCCAAACGCTGAACCCTGAACCCACACCCTATATGGGAGTTTCCGAAAATAGGGGACCCTAATATAGAACCCTAAATAGTAGGTTCCTTATTATAAGGACCCCAAAATATGGGAGCCGGGGCCTTGAAGACTGGCTACGGAGGATCTCAAGCTCCTGCACAAGAGGGTTTAGGACTCCAGGATGTTATGGTTTAGGTCTCCAGGATGTTATGGTTTAGGGCTTATAAGGTTTAGGGTTTAGGGTTTAGGGCTTATAAGGTTTATGGCTTTTCGGGCTGAAAGTGATAGGGTTTGGCTACGGGTTGTCTCATGTTCGGTTACTATTGGGGTCTAGATAAAGGTTGTAGGTGTTGCTATCTTGGGACCACATCTGGCTTGTATATAGGTGCTCTTTCGGGCTTACATAGGTCTTAACTGTCACAACTGAAACGGTGCAAGCGGAACTCAGGGCCAAGGGTTGTAGAAAAGTTATCACTTTGTAGCAGAATATACCCCGTACATACTTGCACACATGCCTGTGTCTATCTATCTATCTATATGCTCGTGAGAGGGCGAGGGGATAAGTGAATACATAAGACACAAACATAAATATCTGTATCTATCTATATATGTATATATTAATATTATATGGATGTGTATGTATATATATATATATATGGTCAGGCGTCTGGCGTTCCCAGCCCCCCCCCCCCCCCCCCCCCCNCCCACAGGGGGAAGAGGGAACCCACACTCCATCCCACAGGAGGGGGGGCATCCTGGACCATAGACCATGGAGGGGGGGGGAGGGGGGGGGCCGCGGAGCGCGTGACCATATATACACATGTGCGTGTGTGTGTTTATATCCATTTATACTTCTATTGTAGCTCACACTTCCAGAGGGTGCTTTTAAGCTTTGGGGTTTTCGGAGGCTTTAGGCTTGAAGGAGAATGAGGCACGATGCATCGTCCTCCTCCTCGGAGCTCTGGATGGGAGGCCCAGTGACCGTATGCACCCCTATCGACGGAGAGATAATCGCTCGGCGATCACATGTAGGCCTGCACGCCCTGGACACCATGCTGCGAATCGTCTCCTCGAGCGAAACGGACATGCTGGCGACAAAAACACCGTCGTGAACAAGACTCACGTTCCACAGCAGCTCTGGATCAGGAGGGATCCTATGCGGCTCCAAGACGCAGGCCCATTCTGGAACTTCCGTAGGATCTGCCATTGATCTTCGCGCAACACTAGCCAGGTACGTATCCAACCAGGATAGCAAAGGTTGCTGGATCCCCGCCAGCACGGGGGGGGGGGGTTACATTTCGAGCACCAAGAAACGCCAAAAGTCCCAAAGTGCCCAGGTACCTTTAGGGTGTAGGGCTTAGGGTTGCTTGTTTTGAGGGTTTAGGGTTTAGGGTTTTGCAAAAAAAAAGTACTTCGTAGCTATTGGGCTCGACACATATATACTATACTATTACTTGGACCGTTTGGGAGCTTCATGCTGAAATCCCCACACAGCGATGTAAACATAATTCCCGGAGGCTTGAAAGGCTATGCAGGGGCGGAGGGCAGGCAAAGGCTGTCACTCTTTCACGCCTTGTGAAGCTGGAATGTCAGTTGGGGAGGTCGCCACAGTCGCTTTTAGGGTCTAGGGTTTAGCTTACAACGTTTGTAGCATTAAGGGTCGCTCGTAATCGAGTTTGAATAGCAAGCAATGTCTCCTGGGCAAAGCAGACTACCCTGCACTCAACCCATAAATTGAAATCAACCTTGCACGCATCGTCATAAGCGGACCTTGGACATGTCCTCATACTTTGGCACTGCCTGTCCGGACTCCGGAACGGACTGCTCCGAATCGAAACCCATGAAGCCCGGTCTTAGGAGTTTGGGATCTTCGTGCTGTTGCCAAGTGTAGTCAGGACTTCATCGCAGTAGGGCTGCGTCTTTGGACCCCTGTGTGTTGAAGTCATTCGAGCTTCGGAGCTTGGGGGCGAGGATCTGTGAGGGACAGAGTTAGACTTCGGTGTCGGCTTCAAGCATAGATGGGGCTTGGAATTTCGGAGTCTAAGATCGAAGATGATTTAACTTCTTTGTCACTGTTGGCATGACTGTGCATGACTCTTCGAGATTCTCCAAAGGGTCAAAGATCGACTTCTGAGTGTCGGGGTTTGGGGATGCTGGCATGTCAAGAGGAGCGCGCGACACGAAGGACGCAGCAAAGAAAGCCCATCAGAGCCTATCATTTAGTTCCCTATTATGGTACCTTCCTAAACCCTAAACCCTCAATTTCCAGGTCCTCAACAAGAAACCCGCCATCTAAAATCGCCTCACCAGCAGGTTCTGCAGGAGTGATCGTAGGATCGGATCTCTCCTGTCTTAGCTTTAACTAGCTGCAGGCCTAGGCCTAGAACCCCAAAGCCTCATCCCTAAGCCCTCTTACTTTAGACTCCAGACCCTAAACCCTAAACCCTTTGTAAGCCCTAAACCTTATCCTAAACCCTAAACACCTAAACCGTAAAAGCCCGACAACCTCTATATTATGAACCCTACTACGTGTTGTTGGGAAATCCGGCCTCTACGCCCTGGCAAAAAAAGGAAGCGCCGAACCCCAAACATGGGGCCTTACCTAGAAGTAGAGTACTGCTTCGGGGTAAACCTGATAATAATGTATGATATATGGGTAAACAAAACGAGTAGTGTGCTACATTATACTGCCATATACTACTTACCTGCGGTCATCATATTATCGGGAACACCAAGGAATAGTATTGCCCAAGTCCCAATATAGTAGGTACTTGAATAGAAATTTGGGCACCCAAAGTATATGCCATTTTAGTACTTGGGCCCTTTGGGTTGCTGTTTATTCCTAATTCCTAAACCCCACGTTCACGTATGCACCCAGGGCTCCTCGTCGACCTCGGTCGCCCGCAACGCAGGGTCCACGTCGGCCTAGCAGTCGGTGGAAGAGCTATCTCAAAGGGTTTAAATGCCAATAAGATATCTATATCAATATCTCTATATGAATCTATATAAATGTATACATACAAGCTTTGGGGCAAACTAGCTATGCTGTTGGTACTTAGACCCCCGGGATAGTGGTGCTTTAGGGATCTCGGGTTTTGGCTTCTGGACTACAGATAGGGGTTTCTAATAGTTCTGGGGTTCTTGAGAATGATTCGATGCGAGTCGTAGCAGTGATGCTGAAGATCCGTAAGGTAGCGGCGATGTGTAACACCACAGAGAAGTAAGACCAGCAACAACAATGGTACGAATCGCACTGGCCACACATGGCACAGGCTTAACATCAATGCTGAAGTGAGGTTCGTAATCCGTAATACTCACTTTTGTTGCATTGGCCTGAAAATGGTCTATGCTACATGGGTGGTTGTCAAAATTATGGTCCCTTTTTGGGTTGGGTCCTTAATATACTACGGCACGTAATATTTAGGGCACCAAAAAGGGACCATAATTTTGACAACTACCCACATGGGTACATGACATAGGCTCTGGGAGGGATCGGAAGAGAATTGCAACGATCGAAGGATGGGCTGAGCGGTTTAAGGCTTAGGGCTTTGGGTTTCGGGTTGTAGGGGGGCAAAGAGACTGAAATACTATAAAGCCTAAACCCCACACCCCCAACCCATAAACCCTAAACCCACCGAAACCCGAAATCCTTTGGGGTGACCGCCTCCACCACAGCCAGGAGCGACTCAACAACCTTCGCAGGCGGAAGGATTGGCATTTGCCGCTTATTTAGGAACTTTGTGTAGCCTGTTATCCGGCAGTATGCAGTGCTTCATATAAGGTGGTAAGACTGTAGGTTTTGACGGGTTTAGTTTCGAATTTGCAATCATGTGCCCTTGGTAAGGTTCCTAGGTCAGATCCGCAACCGCCCGCATCTTGCCGACTGTTACGACCTTGGGCGAACTGCACAGACACATCTAGAAGCCTCTTGTCCTCTATGCACAGAGACTTAACCCTGTACACTCCCAAAGACTAGATCGTAAAATCTACATGCCTTCTAGGCCTTTGCGTCTCTGAAGATAACACCTTAAGCCTAACTCTAGACCCGAAGCCTTGAAACCCTGAACCCAATTGAACAAGCGGTGTGATGAGCACGTTGCAGAAGAGATTCATTTCACCCGCCACTTCATCCTCGGTAACATTATTCAAAATTACTGGGCTGGGCTCTTGTTAAAGATCTGAATTTAGCAGTTACCATAAACGGAATGGACAGCGAAGACATGTAGTACACAAGTTCCTTGTCAAGAGCCCTAAACCTCTTTCCTGTGCATCCCTTACGAAACTCGAATGATATAGTTATATAGCCTCAACTATGTCCTAATGGTTTGGTGTACTCTGTGCTGCAGTAAACCTCTGTGGTGAACCCTGGAAACTGGGAACATGGATTTGGGATAATTAATGCCGGAATCTCCTATCATTTACCTTCAGGGTATGAGAATTCGGATGTTCTATCTGGCTTCTACTGTAAGTAACAAGGAACTCTCAGGTGTACTATTCTACTTATTAAGACAACCCTAGATCCTTAACCCGTACCAAACCCGAAAAACATAAGCCCCAAACCCCTAAAGCCCTAAACCTTCAAACCCTAAAGCCCCAATCCCAAACCCAACAACTCTGATCCCACATCTCGATCACTATGAAGGGTACTACTAGAAACCTAATATAGAGGCTTTAAAGTAATTAGAATAGGATGTTGGGGTACATTACGTATACTATACCCAACGCAAATAGTACATCATAGCCCTTATAGAGGAACCCCTTCAAAGGAACTCTATAGTAATTAACATCCTCTAACCTTTTAGGCCCCTATATTAGATAAAGTTGTTCCGGCCTTTGCTCTTTGTTGGAAGGACTCCGCCTGCCGTGCACCGGATTGAGGTAAACCAGACGTTCAGGGCTCGTCTGAGGTTTGAGGCTTCGTTTTGTTTGGGCATTTCGCGTTATAGGAATTAGGGTTCGGGATTTCTTGAGGTTTGGTGAATAAGGCTCCCCCCACGTGAAGTACGGATACATTTCAGGTTGATTCCAAGCTCGGCAACAGTCCTAACTGCTCACTCAAAGGGCCTCAGGCAACGTTGGCCAATGATGCTTCCATCATCTCAATCGTAGAGACCCTAAACCCTAAACCCCTAAACCTTGAGTTTAGGTGCAAAGCCCCAGGACCGGCAAGGACACCTTTCAAGCCTGCGAGGTAAGCAGACCTCTAAACTTTACCTTAACCCTGAAGAACCTAGCTTTTTAAGGACTTATATAAGGAAATCATAATAAGGAACCCTAAAACGGTAGGTTCTTCAGGGTTAAGGTAACCTTGCAAAATACAAGCCGTAAACCTCCCTCAACCCTGACCGACACGGCCCAAGAAACGAGCAAATGCAGCCTCCAAGCAAGGCTACGATCGAAGATGCTGATAGTAACCCTTGTAGTTTGGGTGCTGCCCCCACCCTGTAACAGTCTATATTCGGGTCATGTTAAGGGCTATCTTAAGTATGTTATCAGTATTTTTGAAGGGATACAGAGTGGCGGCAGTACACAACTTATAGCAACCCTAAGCCTATGTAAGGGTTACTTTATGCAAAGCTTACAGTAACCCGAAGTAAACATGCAAGAGTTACGATACGCTCGGGTTCACGTTTTGTGTTGTGCGCTAGGAAATACTCGAAGAGCTGACACCAGCCATGCGGGGACGAGGGGGGCTCGGGTACATCTGAACCCACGGATATTGCTGCAACGAGGCGCTACATTCCTGAATAATCACTACAGGGAGCCTAAGCCCCCATCCTTGAACGCAACCTCGTCTGAAATTCGGATCTGCAGCCCTTAAGCCTGAACCTTAAGCCCTTCGGGGACGCTCAACCCTTCATCCCCCCAAAGAGTCCAAGTACCAATCTAGTAGGTACATAGCAGATACTTGGGCCCAACAAGTATGTGGGTGGATGTCAAAATTAGGGTCCCTTTTTGGGTACCCCAAATACTAGGTGCCGTATTATAATAAGGACCCAAAAAGGGATCATAATTTTGACAACCACACATATGCCATACTATTACTTGGACCCTGCGAGCCCGTCATCCCCCTGGAGCCCGAACGCCTCGACGGCGCGGTTGGCATCTTTCACGGCACGCAGGACCTGACCGTCCCCGTTTTCCGGGACTTGACATTTAGGGCTTAGGGTTTTAGGCTTTGGGGTTTCTTTTTTTTGAGTGCAGTGGGTTCAGGGCCTAATTAGGGTTCTAGGGCTTTAAGCATTTAGGTTAGGGTTTAGGGGTTTAGAGGTCTTAAGTACTCATAAAAAGTAGAATGAAGAGTTTCTATTTTTTGAACTACTATTATGATTTGAGAAACTCTCCCCCGTAACAGTACCCAGGACCCTTTGAGTATGTAGGTAAGAGCCTCGGCAATATCAGCATCTTAAGGTTTAACTAAAGGTTACCTAGACACCTTCTATCGGATGGCCGATGCTATGGTTTGGATCTTAAAATAAGAAACTAAGGCTTCGGGTCTGGATGTACTTCGTGGGGAGTTCTGTGGGCGACGTGACGAAGCTATATTGCCGCGATCCCTGACAGACTCCATTCATTTCTACTACTCTACTATTAGCACCACCACCACGACTATTAACTACTACTCCTCCACCTGCTACTACGTCACTTCTACATCTTCTTCTACGACTGCTTCTGCTACTGCTCCTACTCCTACTCCTAGCGGAACTGCAACCGAAAAGCTGCATCTACTGCTGCCGATATTGCTGTTGCTATGCTGCTGCCTTTGCAAACACACGCCCGAGATGCAGCTGCTGAAACGGGGGCCTCAAGCAGTGGTGTGCTCGGCAGGGTTGCCCCAACAGGCATCGCGATCTGTGCGGGGTGGCTCTGGGGATTATGGGCTTCAGTGCGCTTCGGGATGCTGTAGCGGCTGCGGGCTCCGGAAGGATAACACATAATTACAGAGCTACATGTTCGGGGATGTACAAGGAAGGACTTTGCTAGCTATGTCATTCCGAAACCACTCGACGGTAGGCCTGCAAACAATAATGCACCAGTCTCATGAATTACCCGGAACATTTCTTGAGCGCAAAAACCCTGATCCTTTCGTACACTCTTACATGGCTTTCGGCTTCCACCGCAAAAAATGCACAGAACATGCATGGGTGGCTCAAGGCCGCAAGCTCTTATATGAAGTTATTATCTACTATGTATTACGTTATGGTACATTCTACTGGATATTATACTATAGTGTATTATGTTTCAGTGTACGTTTGTTGATTCATTGCATTATTTTCGATCATGCTTTCGCATCGTATCTCGCACAGGCCTCGAGACAGTGCATTCTTGTAACCATCCGACCTGGGCTGGGGACTTCAGGGCAGAAGCTGTGGATCCTGTGCTTTCGGGTTTTAGGCTTAGGGTTTAGGGTTTAGGGAATCGGTACTTGGTTCTTGTTGAGCGACGTAATCTAAGTATTCTTGATGGAGCATAGGCTTCTGAAGTAAGGCCGAAATCTCAAGTAGCAAGAGGCGCACCGCAAACACAGCTCCTGGACATACACACTCTTCGGGATTGAGGGACACACGAGAAGGGTTGACAGACACAAGGCAGAAGTTGCGGTCCAAAGGGGTAAAAGGGGTAGCTCTGATCTTATAGAACAGTTACAAAAACAGATAGGTACCCTAAGCCATTCAAAACCCTAAACCCCTAAACCCTACCCCCTGAAACCACTAAGCCCCAAACCCCTTTAACCCCTAAACCCTAAACCCTACCCTCCGAGCTTGCAGCCGGCGAAGTGTCCGTCGAGTAGAATCTGTCGGAATGATTTGGAGTCGAACACTTTGGGTTTGGGTTTGGGGGTTTAGGGCTTATAGGGTTGAGGGGTTAGGGCTTATTATATAGGGTTTAGGGTTAGGGTTTAGGAACGGTTTGGGTTTGGGTTCAGGGTTTATCATTGTTGGGATTATAGGGCTTATAGGGTTCGTAGGGTTTAGGGGTTTAAGGTAACGGTTTGGGCTTGGGTTTGGGGGGCTTATCATTATTGGGATAATAGGGCTTATAGGGTTTATAGGGTTTAGGGTTCGGCGGTTAAGGGGTTTAGGGTTCAGGGCTTAGTGCTTATAAGGCTTAGGAGTTAGGGTTTAGGCACATGATAGTATAGTTATACAGGGTATATACCGCAACAACAGTACTTACAATTCAAGCCCCCTGTGATGTCCCGGGCACGTCGGCTTGCATGATGATGGCAGCAACAGCGATCATCGTCACAGCATAGGCAGAGCAGCAGCAAAAGTGGAAGGCTGAATGCACTCCTCATTGTTGCGGGTCAGGGCCTGTTCCGGTTCAGGAGTTCTGGCTTTGCCGCAGGTCGACATGCTGCAGATATGCATAGAGTTTAGGGTCTGGGGCAAGGTCTCCGACTACCGGCAGCGCCCATTTTCTCACTCTCGATCATAAATGCTCACCGACACGCCATAGCAAGCTCGGCAAATTCAAACGAAGCGAATTCGCCGACTGCTTTCAGCATTTCTCCGAAGAGCTTTCGAAGGGTTCTGATGACATCAATACCTTGTGGGCTTGGGTTTCTTGAGGTTTGTAGAGGGCTCAGGGTTCAAGCGTCATAGACCCATACTGCACGACTCTGCATCCTCTCGCCAACTTCGATGTGCAAGTATCTGCAATGGGACCCCAAGTGGGAACAAACTTGACTTCTCTCCGACCGCTGAAGCCTAAACCCCAACCTCGAGGACTTTGTCCTACTCAGAATACGACTCCCAGGGTCCCAGGCCTGTTGACATGCTGAATCACATCACTCAGTCTTAAAGGTATACTGCGAGCTGCTCGTGATGCTGATCGAAAATTCAACATTATTTTCTCCAGAATGCCAGATGCAGAACACATGTCGATTCATGGACTGTCCACGATGCGCTGGTACGGCTTTGGCTATGTGTGAACAGTGGCGGCGCCACTGAAAGTGATTTGCAAAGACCATGTTGTCTAGCATGCGAAGGTACAGACATCTGAGGCATAGCTGACCTTCAGATGCGCTTACTCTAAGCAACCACGGCGGAACTTGATGCGAACTTACTTAAGGATGCCAGCTGGAAGCAGTCGCAGTCGTCAACCCTTTTGCAAACATGATACGTCTTCACCACACTGCGGGTCGTGATGCCTGGGTGAAGCCGCTGTTGGAGGTGCTTCTTCGCAGGCGACATTGACATGAACTGCCGAGTCAGAGCTTCTGCGAAAGAACTGGGAGGTGACTAACGCTGAACCCTAAACCCTAAACGACGGTGCTTGAAAACGGTGCCAACCAGGGCAACACTCGGACCTGGGAATCAATCTCCGGATGGGGGGCTGCTTCTACTCGACCTGAAGCTTCGCAACACAACTCCTGAGTGAACCCAAGAGAACTCATGAAACGTTTCGGTGCAGTTCGGCTCGAAGTGGGCTCTCTGAATCATCTGAACTTGCTGGCTCCGGAGAGAAAGGGTCCTACTGTTCAGGGTCTAGCTACTTCTCTTCCGAAACTAACCCAGCACGTGAGATCCGCGTGTAGCGGAGACGCACCCCGTTGTGGCTTTGAAGCGCTCAAATGGCAAGGCCACGAAAACCCTAGGAGCCCAGATTGCCTTGGTCCCTGGGTTCTCAACCAGAGTCTAGAAGCCATATTAGGGTTTAGGGTTTAGGGTTGAGGTTTAGGGTTTAGGGTGGGCCATAATAATCATTGATATCGACCCTTTTTTGGCAACATAAATGAAGAAGCCATATGAAATATGCACTATCGACCCCAATTATTGTTATGGCAATTTGAGCTAAAGATCTTTCACAGCCTTAACCTGGGGGCTCCAGCTATCTATACGAGGGGTTACTTACATATTGTATGGATAGCAACCTTGCAGCCGCAGGGTTAGTTTAAGGTTTACCTGAACCCCATTTCTTTTCTTTCTACATCCTTAATACGGTAGGCTATTTAGGGTGAAGGTCTCGGGTCTCGGGTTAATGGGGCTTAACGCGTGGGGCCTTTTCCTTGATATAAGTTAGGGCTCCAAGAAAGTCGTACCAGTGCTGGATTGTATCATCAGCTTTTGGACCCTGGCCGTAACATAGGCTATAAAAAATACTCCAGCAGCCATCATGTTACCCATGATCTCACGGGCTGCTGTTAATCAAACCCTATAAACCCTAGACCCTAAACCCGATGTAAGCCCTATGGCACCCACAACTCAGCAAGACGCTACTGGGCTCCGAGGGTCCAAAGGGATGGGTGGAGGCATGCAGAACACAATCTCTACCAAAGGGGTTGAAGGTTTATATAGGAGGGTTGACGCTTCTATGACCAAAGCCCTAAGGGTTCATGTACCCGAATATAATAGTACATAGTTTGGCCCTAAAGTACCTGTTTAGAGACGACTTTACGGTCAAAGTACATATCATTTGGGTACATGGACTTAGGGAAAGCTTGACTGCTGTACGGCATGAACGAACGGCCGGCCTACATATGGTTGTGCCACCATAGAATGGAAGGATCGTTGAAAGGCTGGACGTGGCTCTGGCGAAGCAGAAAGCCTACAAGCTTATACCCTCATCGGCTCGAGGATTGGTGGTAAAACCGTGAAACTGTTTTGGACCATTATCATTACCATTGCTACTACTTAGTAGTATGACTTTCTACTATCTTCATCATTGTTACTGTTATATGTTCTGATGATGTTTCTGTTACTGTTGCTGTTATTAATTGTAATCAACACTGCAAAAGTCAGAGCGAAGCCTGGGTTCGTGTGTCCATTCGGGTGCCAGGAATTGGGTCTACGAACCACGAAGGTCCGCGTTCTGCAGCACTCTTCCCTCCCAAACTTGCAGGGGTTCGAAATGCCCACTGCCAGGGAACAGACCCTGCTCCATCTGCATACCGGCATCTTCGTTCCAACCCTGCTTTGGCCGAGAAGCGTTCATCAGTAGCCCCTGTCACCCACATGCCCAAAATGCCGCATTCGGTCAGTGCAGACGGGTCAAGAAAGGTACTCCAGAAATGCAGGGAACATTTCTCGAAGTTCACTTGCTAATCCATCGCTTGCCCTCTCCGAACTCGCTCCCGATGCGCCTGGACCGCAAAGAAGTACAACATGCTTCGGGTTCAGGGTTTCGGTTAAGGGCTCCGGGTTTTCGGCTTTTCGGCTTACGGCAGCAGAAGAGCAAGACTGAGCAAACGACACACCCACAGACGCATGCATGTTGCAAGTACTAGATGCAAGCAAGGACAAGGAGATCCCCTGCTCTCCAAAGCATGGAGCTTAAGCCTGAAATGCGAAGACCGCTCGGCCCTAAACCCTTAACCCTAATGAATCCCGACCTCCTGGCCGGCTTGTTTGGTGCTATTATGCCATGAGTCTAGCATGGGACCAGAATATTAAATCACATCCCAACCCTGAATCCCAGAAGTCAGGAAGCAAATAATCAGGGGCCTACGTTTCCTGAACCCTTGTGGGCCAACAGGGCCCCAAGAGCCCAAACTAAACCCCCAGACAGCTTCGCACAGCCGACCCAGAAACCTATGAGCCACACACTCCCAACCGAAACCCTGAATCCTACCTATAGTCTCCTTTGTAGGTCCTTTTTGGGGTTACCTTATAGGATCCTAATTATATATTTGGTTAAACCAAAAAAAGGAGGTACAATGGAGACTATAGGTAAAGCTTATAAAGCCTAAACCCTAAACAGCTCTGAGTACCCGGAACACCGAACCATAAATCCTCCATCCTAAAGTCCTAAATCCTAAACCCGGGACCCTGAACCCGAAACTTCGACAACTAGAACCGAGCATAAACCCTGCATAGACCGCATGTTGAACGCGAGGCAAAAAAAAGCTCTCTTTTCCCCAAGCCCGCACAAACCCTGCACAAACCACAACACCCCAAAACGAACCCTAACATCCACTACGCCTTAAACCCGAGGCCCTAAACCTTCAAAACCCCTAAACTCCAAGATCCACGAAGCCCCATCCTGCGCACGACGTTGCCGGTGTTCTTTGCTTTCTTCAACTCTGGACTGGTCCACGGGCGGCCCATCCTGAGATGAATGCCACTGAGGGGTTTGAGGAAGGTTTTGAAAGTTGAAAGCCTTATAACTTATAACTATGGGTTCTTGGTAAGGGTTCTATTTGGGTTCTAGAATGATGGCTCTATATATAACAGTAAGGGTTTTGAGGGGGTTGGGGCCTTGTAATTGCAAGATTCTAGAATGAGCGTACAATATATATATATATATATAGCAGAAAGCCACAGTCTCGAGTAAGAAGTGTATGATTATAAGGGTGTGAGGGGCTACAGGGCCCTATGAAGTTTTAGAATGCGATTTCTATAAGGGTTATGGGGGCCTTGTATGGTTCAACAGAGGTCATATAAGGGCCTTATATCAGGGTCTATAGTAAGGTTCCACCTACAAGGGTTTTACAGAGTAGTGTTCGGTGTTTTTGTTGGAAGCTGGTTTGGGCTTAGGGTTTCAAGATTTAGGGTTTAGGGCTGTGGCAGCAAACGCATCTGAACTTGCTCCAAACAAAACTTTGCGAGGCACAAGCTCAACAAAAAGCAGCAAAACCTTCAACAATACCAAACCCTAAATTTTAAACCCACGTGTACTTCTTTTTTCGTGTTAACCCCCTAAAATCCTCAAAACCCTGAACCCTCTAAACCCGAAGCCCTAAACCCCTAAGCCCTGAACCCTCCAAAACCCTGCTTGCGGCCGAGGGTCTCGTCCAGCAGGCTGCGGCCGGTGTCGAAGCCGGCGCTCTCGCCACCAAGGTCCAAGCTCCTCGGGGGACGAAGGATGCTTAGGGTTTGAGGATATATACTTACTTATTTATTTATATATATATATGTACGTGTACATATATATATACATATTCATATAGAATACACATATGCTCTTGCTATGTTATTCATTTGTATACACACAACACATCGTAGTAGTGCAGGTTGACAAGATACAGTTCCTTTTAGGATGATTAGGGGGGGCTGTTCTTGAAGCCTTCGGTCTAGCGTCTTGGGCTAGCCTCTGATTCTGTGACTGACGGATTAGTCAGGGTGCCTTTAGGGCTTACCTTAACCCGGAATAACCTACCTTTTTAAGGACTTATACAAGGAAATCATAATAAGGAACCCTAAAAAGGTAGGTTATTCAGGGTTAAGGTAGGGTTTAGGGCCAGACAGATAAAACCTGATAAATCTGCCCAAAGCAACGACCCCCCCTTGAACACTATACCCAGAAGCAACGCCAAAACCCCCAAAATGCATCAGACTCGCGCCTCACTAAACCCTGAACCCAAAAACCTCATAGACCCTCAAACCAAAAAGCTCCAAGATCTAACCTATATAGAAAACACGACATAGACATTTCAAGCCCTATGAAATCCTAAAAGATCTCTCCTAAACCCTACACTCTAAACCCTAAACCCTGAACCCTTAAAGGAACCCTTAGGGATCCCTTAGAGGAAGCCTTCAAGGAACCCTTTATAGGGATCCCTTAAAGGAACCCTTAAAGGAAGCCTTACAGCGATCCCTCAAAATGCTCCAAGCCGTGCCTTCCGAGGATGTCAACTTTGCCCTCGTACTGGACACCCAGCTGCACGCGGGGCTTCTCACCCCAGTCCTCACCTGCTCTCGGGTGCGTTAGGGATTCTGGTGTTAGGGATTTAGGATATAGGGATTCGGGATTTAGGGTTTAGGGCTTTTAGGGATTCTGGGTTTAGGGTTTAGGGCTTTTCGGGATCCTGGGTTTAGGGTTAGGGGTTTAGGGATTAGGGTTTTAGGGATTCTGGGAGTCTCGAGGGTTTGGATAGGGCTACAGGGCTTTAGGGTTTCCGGGTGAGAGCTTGATAGGGTTATGGGGCTGTAGGTTGTTGGGGTTTGATGGGGTTAAAGCATTTCGGGTTTAGGGTTTCAGAGCTTGAGGTTCACCTGCTGGCAATGGTGTGACACGAGGGCTCCTTCAGTTGCGAGCTGTGGCTTTCGGCTCGACATTTTCGGCAAACTCATAGGTCTAATGAAGTCTTTCTGTTCCGAGATTGCTTAACCGGAATACGATTTATAACTAGAGTGTAGGCGCACCTCTGCACTCCTCGGCGCACAGGTTCACCACTGCGGGACTTTTTCATGACAGAACTTCAAGCCGAAGCCAAAGAGATGAAACCATAACATCTCTTTAAGCCCACACCTCAGTCCACAAAGCCTTCACTAAGTCCGAAATCCAAAGCCCCACAGTCCTTGACATACGAAAAGTCCCATTGCTGCGAAGCCCAGCAATCTAGAGAGTCTTAGGCTTTATGGCTTCCGGATCGCTGAAACCCTAAGCCCTAGAAGGCTGAAGCCTTTCAGGCTCAACACCTTTACGGCCGAGCCTTTCTAAGGGGGGCCGAGAAGAGATTTCATAAATAGATGACCTGGGGTATCTTAATATCAGGGGCTGCTCTTCTTGAGAAGAGAGGGCGGTGTAGGATTGAGAGCCTCGCAAGGGTCCGACCATTTCAGGATATTTCAGGGCCTATGTTTGGATCCGGCACTTTCCGAAACGTTTTAAACACGTCCATAATGATTGCACGCCCTTATACAACCAGTGCATCGTTCGTGAAACCTTTGCAGAGGCTTCCTTTAAGGATTCCGGTAAGGGATCTATAGGGGTCCGTTAACGGTTCCTTTTCGGGTTCCTGATTCCCACAGATGTCCGGCCTTTGTAGGCCTTGCCGGTGAGACGAAGGTAGCCTTAAGTCAAGCAGCAAATGTTTAATATAGGGGCCTTAATAATTAGACTAGGTTTCCTTTAAAGGGTGTATAAGGGCTACTATAAGGATTTAGTATCGGGGCCTTAACAATTAGAATAGGGTTTGGGGACCCCTTGTACTACTATTATAATAAGGAACCCACAAAATTCTATTGGTAATTATTTAGGCTCCTATGTTAGGTAGCAGGATCCACGGCACTTGACATATTGGCTTACCTACTGGGTTGTCCCTTAAGGGGCCACCCAAACTTTCCTGATGAGGTACAGGTCCTCAAAGTGTTAGATCTAGTTAGCGTTCAGGGCTTGAGGCTTTCAGGCTTGAGGGGTACTGGGATCCTCAGCACCTTGAGGGATGTCGGGGCTACAGCGACGCGAATGACACCAGATACGCTTTCCGGAATTGTCTTACTTGTCCACTATCCCAGGGGAACTTAAGGTTCACCTTTTGGAATATGAGGATTACGGTACCCAAGAAAGGTTACCTACTCTACTCTACCTACTCTACTCTAGGTTGTCGTCTGGTGATGATTGCCATAACGCTGAGAACGCGGAAGGTCGTGATGACGACGAGGACGATGATGACGATGGTGTTGATGTGTTGACGCCGACAATCAGCTCTGCATTGTCATGGCAATCTTTCCATCCCGCACAACATAGACAGAGGGTACCAACACATTCGCTGTCATGTACTCTGCATGATGCTATCGGCGGGTGGGGGGCTTGGAGGTTGTAGTTGAAACAGTAGACAGGCCGCATGACTTCATTCGTTGATTGCTTTGCAGACCCTCTTGCCTTAACGGCTGGACAAAAGTATATGACGCAAACCTGCAAGAACTTCCTTGAAGCCCACAGCTTGCAGAGACCTAAGTAGGGACGGATCTTCAGCAAGCGCCACGGGCGGCTCCGTCGGACATTCTGAACTCCGCGCAACACATATGCACACATGAATGCTACAGTATGCTACAATTGCACACTGCAAACTTCTACCTCAGACCAAACACAGATCCTATACCGATAGCATCATGCATGTTGCCATCATTACTGAGTATTACTTGCACTTTCAATCATGCAGCCGTGATTGTGGTGATGTTTACCCTACCCTAAACCCTAAACCCTCAGCCAGACCGAATCCTACCGCGAACGCAGCAGGGAAGCTGCCGTCGCCGAAGTCCACGCGTGGAGACCTGCGACGGAAGAACAGCTCCAGACTGCAAGTGGGTTAGGGATTAGGGTTTATAGGTGCCTTGATACTGGGGCAGGATTCTGGTAAATCCTTCTGATGTTAGGTTTTGATTTTTCCCATGATATAACCTTTTGGGTTCTCTCGTCACGTCTTACGAGGCTATCGAGGTTTCTGCCCTAAACTCATCCGCTCCAGCGACGGAAGGTCCAAGAACAAGCCACTAAAAGCCTCATTCGCACCATCTACTAACTCCACATGTGCAGGTCTCAATTGATTAGATGCGGTGCCCAGCACAGACACCCTAGTCTCACGATGATTAGTTCTGAATACGTGAACAGGGAGCCCACGGACCCAACTCCCCAACATCCATACCCCCAGGTAAACCCAACGAGCCTTCAGTCATCTAGCAAGGAACGCAAGAAGCGCGAGGATAGGAACAACAAGCCTCTGCAATACCACTCACGTTGCCACCACTACCGCTCATCCACATCATCTGACACCCAACCCATCAACAAACCGAAGGCAAAACAATCACCTAAACCTAAACCCCTAAGCTTCACCAAACCAAGCAAACCAATAAACACACACACACACACGCCCACACACACACACACACACGCCCACACACACACACACACACGCCCACACACACACACACACACGCCCACACGCCCACACACCCACACACACACACACGCCCACACACACACACACAATAACAACAACACAAACTGATGGCGCCTGATTTCCGAGGCTTGTGTGACCTGGGATCCCTTGGACCTCATCTCGTAGCGCGCCTCGGTTTGCAGGGGAAGGGGGGCGTGCTTGTAGTTGAGGGTTTAAGGCTTTCGGGTTTCTGACCGTTCGGGTTTGGGAGTTTAGGCACCTAAACCCTCAACCCTAAACCCTAAACCCTAGGCGGGCTTGCAGGTCCTCTCGGCTTCGTGGGTTGAGGGCTTGTGGTGTGCCCAAAGCCCTGATAAAATCGTGTAGACCCCTTTCAAAGGAAGCCTATATTCCTTCATTCAACCTTCATGGCTTCAGACCTTCAGGTTTCTGGGGTCAGTTTTCACCGTTGGTAATATATTATGTTGTATGCTGAGAGAGAGAGAGATACATATATATATATATACACATATATATGTATACACACACATAAATTGAAACATTGACTGTGTTATATTATGTTATGTTAGACTAAATGAGTTATATATTAAAACAAGTTTGCTGAATCGCCTATTTGACACCTGGCGCTCTTGCAACGATCGTTCGTGGTATCACAATTGGCTGACACAGAGTTGTGGCTTAGGGCTCATCGTAAACCCTAAACCCAAAACCCAAAACCCTGGCAGAAGGGCCTTTAGGTTCCCCGCCCCGCTTTATAGGGATCTCGGGAATTGCGGTGCCAGGCACGTCCACACCACGGAGCTTCGTCGCCGTCACCCTTCAGGGTGTGGGGATCAACCAGCACGAGCAATGACAAGTTTGAGCAACATCGATACAGATTTGGACCCAGTGAGTGAAAGAGTTCGGCCACAGCTCACCTCAGACCCTGACTGTGATCTAATTACAGGCATACTGCCTCAATTGTGATTGCTCAGTGGGTTTCCCCGCCCCTTTAACCTTTCTTTGTGTGCACCCCTACGGCTACGGTCTTGCTTTTTGTGCTCGGTTTCAGAGCCTGATCCCGGCTTCAGGGTCAGACCTCTTAATTCTCAGTCCCAGGCCCTGCGAAGCTCTAAGCTTGCAATCCTCTGTGGCCCTGCAAAAAGGGCCAGAATAATGAGAATAGGGTTTTGGGGTATATTATACTCTAAATAAATATGATAAGGCACCCCCAAAATAGTGTTGGTCTAAACCCATGCCCCCAAACCCCAACAAGCAAAGCTCTAAGAGCTTTAACTCGAACTGTTCAGAATATCCCCCAAATCCATATACAACAAAGCGAGAAAGCAGACTCTAAGGCGAACCAAACACCAGCTAAACTAGTGAAGCCTTCATATTGAAACCCACATAAATCCTGTATGGTACCCTTATCGAGCCCTATTCCAATGAATCATGCTCCTTCAAACCCTTACAGACTAATTATATATGTACATATTATACATACATTCAGAAAAAGAATGTTATATATATATATGTAAATATGTACACAGAGCCCTATTCCAAATATCAAGGCTCCGTCAACCCTGGCCCCATCTCCTCAGGGAGCCCGCGACGTCTCCTTCCTCTCCCGAAGTGACGGATCCCACGGCTTTCATCTCGGGGACCTGCTTGGCGTTTCATCCCTTGGGGTCTTATTAATCGTAATAACTATGATAAGTTATTAATAGTATTATTATTATAGGTACTGTTAGTGATTAATATTTTAGTTCTTCTTTTCGTTATAATTAGGTAATATTACTACTTGTATTTGCAATTGGGGCTCTTGGCTTTAGGGTTAAAAAAAGGGGCTCAATGGTTTAGGGTTTAGGGTGTACGTAGAGGTTCAGGGTCTAAGATCCAGGGGGGTTGAGGGTCTAAGATCTAGGGGGGTTTAGGGGTTTAGGCTTTATGGGTCTGGGGTTTAGGGCTCCAGGGCATTTTGCGCCGCAAGGTCCCCGGGCTTGGGGCCACTCTAAGGCTTTGGCTGCAGGAGCAGACGAGGGGCCTCCCACGCGTGATACACTAGAAGCCAGAAAGTTAACACGTGGTTTAGATTTTAGGGCTCAGGGTATCCTCATGCCCTTAAGGCTTAAGCCTTAAGGTGAAGTATGGGGATTCCAGCACTATTCATCATAAATCCCTCCGCATGCTCTTTGTCCTCCTTATCCGCCTCATCCTCATCCTGGTCTTGGTCATCGTCAGCGTCATCGCCGCCATCCCCATCATCATCAACAACTACAACAACAGCACCGCCATCAACATCGCCACCACCATCACCGTCACGACCACCGGCACCAGCAGCAGCAGCAGCAGCAGCACCAGCATCGTCATCTTCATCATCGTCCCTGTCATCATCATCGCCTGGCGGACGCCGCAGCATCAGTTTGTAGCACACCCGGTCCACTTCATCTTCCAACGCATCCCTAAAGTCCTGGACCCACAAAAAAACAAACTTGCAAACACTGAACCCCAAACCCTCTGTCACGAAAAAAAGCACACACAAATGGACTCCGGGCCTGGGCAGGGCTCAGTGTCATCGAGGCGGACAGGGCTGGCCGTGAAGCACCCCACTTGTAGCGGCTTCGGAGTGCCAAAGTCCTAGGATCAACAGCTCGGTCTGAAGAGGGTTAAAAAAAAAGAGGTTTGTTGTTTTTTAAAAAAAGGGTTTTTTGTTAAAGGCATTGGATTTCGGGTTTTAGAGTTGGGTTTCAGGGCCGGGTTACAGGTTTAGGCATTTTCGGGTTTCGAGGTTTAAAGGTTGATGGCTTTGGGGTTCGTGGTTTAGGGTTTATGTAGGGTTCTAGTTCATGGTCGGGATAGGATTTAAAAATGTACTTGTTTTATTCTTTATTGGCTTTAAGTACCCATAAAAATGTAAAATGTTACCCAGCTATGACAAAGGTTATTGGCAAGCTTTGGGAGCGTTTTGCATCTTTTTTTGGGCTCAGGGTTCAGGGTGATCGGGGAGTTGGAGGGACTGAGGGGCTGAGGCTTGGGGTTTAGGGTTTAGGGTTCAGGGTACTGTTTAAGCCTTAAGTGACACAACGCCTCGTCCTTACAATGAGAGAAAACGATGTTGACTGATTAAGGGTCGCGGCCCAATTCCCAAGTCCTAGACCATAGCGCGTTAAGGTTTAGGAGAAAGCTATACGCTTTGACCAAATTTTGAACCCTGAGCCCCCTGAAACTATACAAATTGACGAGCTAAAGCCCTACAACCATAAACACCATAGAGACTGAAACCCCTGGCCCTGTACCTCCAACCGTGTTTGAAGCCTAACACGTACCAAAGGATCGAGCCATCGGCGGCGATCTTCGGCGCCAGAGATCCCATGTCGATGGTGGCACCTGACTAACTTCTTTCTGGGCTGTTGTAGAGGTTTAGCGGTTTGCGCTTTACGTGGTTCAAGACGTTTCAAGATTTTTTGGAGATAGTGCTTTACAGTTTACAAGAGCGTTTCGAGGTCTTATGCAGATTTAGAGGTTTGGGCTTAGGGTTGGTACGGGGCTTCAGGGTTTCAGGGCGTTTCACGAAGAACTTCCGGGCTTTGTTTTGGAGGCCTCAAAAGGTGGGATGAAGGTAGGTGGGATCAAGGATCCCTTATATAAGGACTCTTATTTTAGGATTCCCCCACCTACCTTCATCCCACCTTTGAAGCCCCTGATTCCTGTGCTGTAGAAGCCAGCGCAACACTCCCAAGGCACCGGTGCCCAGTGGCTGGACATCCACGCTGCCACGCTTGGCCGATGCCTCCAGGATAAGGGCTAATAAAGGGCTTGGGGCTTATCTTAAGTTACCATAGCCTACTAGTTCGTAGGGCCCCTCATAAATTCTATATTCGGTTTTGTCATCATAGTAGGTTATTAAGGCAGTTTAAGATCGGATTTTGGGCTTCTTTCCTTTCCGGGCTTTGGCATCAACACCCTCAGCCGTAAAACTGAAAATATGTTTCTTTGCGGGTTTTTGGATCCTTGGGTACACAATCTAGACCACAGGTCAGAAACCGAAAGCATGAACAACCGGTTCACCTCCAAACCCTAAGACCTCAAGCCCAATCAATAGCAGTGCAGCCTTTCAGCGGCAACGCGGCGGATCGTCGAGTTATATATGCATGTTAAGTCTGATGTTTGGAGCGGTTTTGCAAGTCAACAGGACCCCGGAAGTGCCGAACTTAAAGGCAATCAAGTCACATCCTGCATTACAGGGTCCTGAACTTTTGGAATGTGGTTTCGGCATTTCGGGAAAATCATATGACCCTTGCTAGAAGCAGCTAGTTCCGAATAGACGATGAGGCCTCAAGGGTGATAGTGTTGGCATGTACTACCCAAAACTCCGGACAGTCCCACGGGCGAACGAAGACCGCTGAACCCGGAAAGACTGCAGTCAGCATAAGCCCCGAACCCCAAACACGATCACCGAACCACATAAGCCTACCTGTCTAGGTTCCTTAATTCGATTTGCCTATATACCTTGGTGACCAAATCACCCTTATAAGTCGGGGCCCCATTATACTGTGAATCCCTATGGCATATGAGCCTGAAACCATTTTAGGGTTCTTTTCGTCCTTAAGATAGACGCTTGGGAAGCGTAGGCCATTCGGGGCTAAGGTAGATCCATGTGCCTTGATGTCTGCGTCGAGAGTGAGGCCTTTGGCAACCTCTCAGAGAGCGTGTGGCTCAGTGCCACTTGCGTGGGTTTAGGCCTGTTTAGGCTTCAGGGTTTTAGGGTTTAGGGGTGTAGCCTTTAGGGTTCTTGGGCTCTCTAAGGGCTTTGGGGTTTTAGGTTTCAGGGTTTCTCCTTAAGCTTTGCAGCCTCGAGGCAACGGTACTGATAATCCGTGATTAACCCCCTGCCCTTCACAGGGATGATAACAAGGATCCTAAAAGACCGTACTGATACCGCTCATAAGGAAAGGGGGGTTCTGAATCAGGAGTCGACACTCAAGTGAACCCAGAAGGCCCAAAAGGCCTTAAGCCTGGAGCCCTGAGTGCCTCGACCCCAAGATTACAAACTCTAAAACCCCGGAAGCTCTCAACCCACGCATGCGTTTTGTTGAAGTCCTACAAGCCCTGCATGCTCTCGTGCAGCACTATTGCCATGAAGCCGTAAACCCCCATAGCCTTGCAGCCCGCCCGGAGCCCGCCCCAAACCCCGCAAAATCAACCCCCATGAACTTCCATAAAAAGAGTTAATCAGGCCCAGAAAACCCTTGTCCGTGTGAAACCCATAAGCCTGAGGACAACAAATCCGAAGCCCTTCGATTCAGGGGAGAGCCGTTGAAGGGTCTCTAACTTCCAACGGCCCCTAAGTATCTACACAGTGGAATGCAGGGTTTAAGGCTCAGGGGTCCCAAGTACCTTTCACTATAATCATGGTAGAATGTCAGGCTTCAATAATAAGGATTATTGATTTGGGAAGGTATCCCCCCATAACATTACCTAGGATTCTTTGAGACTTTAAAGGAACCCTTAAAGTCACAAAGCCGTAAACCCCAAACCGCTAGGGTTACCCTTCACGGAAGCCTTGAAGGAACCCCCAGAACACCCTTCAAGGAACCCTAAAGAATTCCCTTAACGCGTGCAGGAATCCTTATGGGTAGACCCGACTGCCTCGCGCTTGCCCTTCCATTCGGCCTGGCCTTTTTGCAGGGCGGCAGCTTGTGGTGGCTTGAGGCCTTTGCTTTTGCTTTGTAGCCTTTGCTGTTTAGACTTAGACTTAAGGATTTAGGTTGTTGGGTTCGGGTTTGGGGATTATAGGGTTTCGGGCTTTACGGAGAGTTTGGGCTCTTGGTGTTCAAACCGGCTGAAATGCCGCGCCCAGTCTGTACAACACCAAGCGACAACGACGACGACAAGGGTTGCTCCTGAGCCCGGGTTTAGGTTCTGATGTTGCCGTTGCCACGTCTCATCAACTAATCATGTTTCGGGCAAATGTGTGCCCCTCGATCACCCAAGCTCCTCGATTCTGTGAACCATAAACTTTAAACCCTGAGCCGCTGATCTGAGCAAAACGATTTCGGCGGAAGGCCTCAAATATTGAAGCGACTCGCAGGCCGACCTGTAATGGCAAGCTGGTGTGAAATTGCATCCCTGTGCCCCGACGCCGGTGGGTTCAGGGTTTAACGCTTGCGGTTTGGGGTTCCCGCAAGAAAGGCAACAAACAAAGCCCGAAACACTTCAACCTACTGACCTGAACACCTGTAGAAACCTCCGAGAAGCTTCCAACTGTTCCCCGAAACAAGGAAAACCCTAAACCCTACACCGCATTTGCCAGGGCCTTCCACGTCGTACTTGCCATCCTGGGCCAATCGAGAGAGGAAGACTCTGCCCCCCTAGAGGCCCCTTGTAATCATAGGTTTAGGGTTAAGGGTGCAGTGTGGGCTGCTGTTCCTTTAAACCAAATCTAAACCTTACATATAGTACGCATAACCAAGTTAGCCTCAAGCATCTATGGATCACCTGAGACTGCCGAGGTTCAAGCCTGGGATCGAGTTACGGCACAGCCAAGTCTGCGCAGCCAGAGGTCTGACACTTTTTCTAAGGTTTAGAGCAAAAGCATAGAGCCTAGGGTCAGAGTTCATGTTTCAGTTAGCATCCCTTGAACCCCAAAGCCTGAACCTCAGCCTCTCATGAACATTTTCATTATTGAGTACTACTATTGTTGTTACTTTACTACTCGATGCCTTACTTTTACTACTCCTAATACTCCTACTACTCCTCCTGCCTACTCCTACTCCTACTGCTCGCCCTTCCCCCACAACCACTCCTACTCCTACTCCTCCTCTAACTCCTACTCCTCCTCCTCCTCCTAACCTACTACCTGCCTACTGCCCACTACCTACTACCTACTACCTGCTGCCTACTGCCTACTGCCTACTACCTACTACCTACTACGTACCTACTATTACCTACTACTACCTACTACTACCTACTACTACCTACTACTACCTACTACTACTACTACTACTGCGACTACTACTCCTACTACTACTACTACTACTACTACTACTACTGGGTACTACTCCTACTACTCCGACTATTCCTACTATTCCTACTACTACTGCTCAGCCCTAAACCCTAAACCTCAGCCCTCTTCGAGTCGAGCTTCCATGTCCACAGAGCCGTCCAGACCAAAGGACGTGCCGAGCTTCGCAGGTGCCCGAACCTGTAGTATAGTAGAGCGAGCGGTAGCGGCAGCGGTAGCAGTAGTAGCAGTACGAGAAGCAGTAGTGGCAGTAGGAGTAGCAGTAGAACTATCGTAGTAGTTGTCGCAGTCGTCGTAGTAGCAGTAGTAGTAGTAGTAGTGGTAGTAGTAGTAGTAGTAGTAGTAGTAGTAGCAATAGTAGCAGCAGTAGCAGCAGCAGCAGGAGTAGCAGTAGTAGTAGCAGTAGTAGTAGTAGTGGTAGTAGTGGTAGTAGTAGTAGCAGTACAAGTAGTACAAGTAGTACAAGTAGTACCAGTAGTACAAGTAGTACAAGTAGTACAAGTAGTACGAGTAGTAGAAATCGTACAAGCGGTACAGGAAGTACAAGCAGTACAAGTACTAGTACTAGTACTAGTACCAGTAGCTAGTAGCAGTGCCCGAACTTGCATCACATTCGTTGCGCGGGATTCGGGTTCCGGGTGACAAAGGGTGTTGTTAAGGCCATAAACTCTTCGGGCCATAACCCCCCATCTCTCAACCCTTCGGGCTCTGAACTGTAGCGTTTGACTGTTTACGCGTGTCTGATTCAGCTCAGGTCTGCGGGTTTGACAATGCAGGGGGGGTTGTTCGGGCATCATACCGGATGGGACGAGCCCGAACTTTCACTGTAGCTCTGGTCTTCGGCAGACCCCCCTGTGAAAATACAAACTATGCTTCTGTACAGCTGAATACTATTAAAGAAGTAAACGGTTTCAGAAAATCCTGAAACCCTAACTGCCCTGAGCCATACAGCCCAAACCTTAAACACCAAACCCTACACCATGACTGAAGCGGCTCTTAGAGGGACTTCCGATGATCCGCCTTGCCGGCCAAGCCTTCTTGGGACAGCCGCAGTTGATACCTCAGGCAAAGCTCGGGACTCCAAGCGGCACAATATGGAAGCCTAAGTACCAACAGAATTCCTGACTGCCTTCTAGAACTATACTACAACATACCCCAAGCGCAAGTCTCATCGCGTTATTATCATCCCTGTATTGGGTCCAATTTCTATAAGCCTACATGTATTAAGAGGCTGAGAGGACCCCACATGGCAACAGCCTGCAGGCAGTGGAGCCTAAATCCCAAACAACATGGTCATCAGCTTGCTGATGATTCCTCATAGTCATGTACGCATCTCTTGGTCCCTGTGTGCAGAGCTGTTGAGGCATGCTTAAAGTAAGGCTGCAAGAAGACCAAGAGACTCCAAACAACCGCTGGAGCTTTCCCCAAAGCCGGCAATCGCAGGAGTACGGTTAAGACAAAAGCAAACTTGCAATTCGCAGTTGAGCAGACGCAGTCACATTCGCAGCTGCAGCAGCAGTAGTAGCTACAAGAGTAGTAACATTCATAAGTGATGATGACGATGATGATCGATCATCGTGTTGAGCACTAATGACTAGTCATGGCAAAACTCAGGATAATACTTTCATATAATGTACAACCATGAATGTAGTGGCAGCCTCCGCAGCAGTAGTCAGTAGTGTAAGTACCATCATGTATACATAATTACTACTGTTTCCATGAGTAATCTCGCCATTATCGTCAGTGTGGGGGTGCCACTACACGCGACCCGGACTTGCTTCTAGATACTTCTCACGCTAAGGGTGCAAATATTCGTAGAGTCAGCTGGCTCTAAACCCTAAATCATAAAACCTATTCAAGCCCTGAGCCCGAAACTAAACCCTATGAGCCCGACCCTACTAGTTTCTTATGCCCGAGACCCTGAGACCCCAAGTCCTAAATCCTAAACGCTGGGTACCTGGACCCTCCACACTAAGCCCAAACGAAGCCACTAACCCCTAAATCCTAAACGCTGAACCCCAAGTCCTAAACTCTAAACCCTGGGTATACGGACCCTAAACCCTAAAACCCCTAAACCCCCAGACCCTGAACCCTAAATCCTCCTCAGTATAGGGGCCCAAAAAAGCACATAAGCAAAAAATTAGGATAGGGATAGGGATATCCCATTAAAAATCCCCTATTGTCATGAAGCCCAATAAGGTAGGGATATCCCTATAACATGCTTATGCTTAGGGTTTAGGGTTTAAGGGCGTTTTGGGTCTCTAACAACTAGGTTCCCCAGTAGCCCCTTAATAATAAGGGTACCTTTTTTTTCTACTACTCGGTTTTAATAGGGGAACCCCAAAAAAAAGGGCAAAAGGGTACTACTGGGGAACCTAGACAACAAGCCCAAACGAAGCCACTGGGGATCCGTAGTCAGGATCTTGCCGCCCTGCTTGGAGCTCCAGCCCTGTGCTCAGGGGGTTTAGGGGCTTAGGGATTAGGGGTTTAGGGGCTTGGGGATTTAGGGATTTAGGGGTTTAGGGTTTAGGGCTTAGGGCGTAGGGCTTTAAGGATTTAGGGTTTAAAGGCTTGGGGTTTATAGGTTTAAGACGCTTTTGGGCAGGGTGTTTAGAGATCGGTAGGGCTTTTCCGGGCTTAGGTTGCGAGGTTTCTGGGGTATACTGAGTTGGTTTGTAGAAGTTAGGGTAAATGAGCATCGATTCGGGGATGTCTCAGCATCTAGGGCTTGAGCTTTAGTTTCACCGCGTCTTGCGGCTTATTTTATGTAGTGTTTCGGGTTGAGAGTTGAGGCCGTGAAGCCTAGGATTCGAGCACAGCGGCATTTAGGGCTCAAGGTTTAAGATGCGGTGCTCGGGGTCGAAAGTTCGGGTTTGGGACTAAGCTCGTACGGTTCCGTGATCGGTGTCGGATCCAAGTGCAGATCCAAGTGCAGCACCTCCATGTCGTGGCCAGTAACATGGGAGTTTCCGAAAAGTCGGGGTACCTTATTTTGGGGTCCTTATAAGAAGGACCCTACTATTTAGGGTACTATATTAGGGTCCCCTATTTTCGGAAACTCCCATGTTACTGGCCACCGAAAAGTCGGGGTACCTTATTTTGGGGTCCTTATAAGAAGGACCCTACTATTTAGGGTACTATATTAGGGTCCCCTATTTTCGGAAACTCCCACACAGTCATTAGCAGTAACCTCGAAGCCTCAAATCAAACCTCGGTGTCAACAGCCGAGGCAACTTTTATGGTTTTGGGGGCCTTCGGAAAGTCTCAACCCGAAACCTCGACTTAAGCTCACACATGACCCTTCTTCTAGCAACCCTTGGGGGGGGACCCTTATTATGGAACCCTGAACCCTCTTATAAATCCGTATAAATCCTGTTTGCCCCCAAACCCTGAACCCGAAGGCCCTTCCAAATGATGCCTCGAGGCGGCCCTTCATGACTGCCTCCCAGTCAACTGAGACATTCTCCTTCGTCAAACCAAGGTAGGAGTCTCTCATCTCTCATGTCGTTGAGGATTTGTTGTTTTACGGTTGCTTTAGGGTTTAGGGTTTTTGGGTTTAGGTTCTAAAATGTTCGGGCTTTAGGGTTTAAGTTGTGGCATTTAGGGTTTTGGACCTTAGGGGTTTTTAGGGTCTACCGGCGTGCGCGGAAGCTCGGTGGAGTGTCTCCGGCGCATCGGTTGTTGTATCACAGCATGGCAGGAGTTCCTTCCTAACGGTCCCCAGGCACGAAGGACCCACACAAGCTGTAGAAAAACCCTAAGCAATAAACCGCTTGACCCCCAGACTAGCCCTAACAGGCTCGAGGACGACCCGGCTCTTGTCCTGCTGAAGGTCAGGGAAGACGGCGGCCCGGTATTCCGTGTTGCCCGAGGTGTACCTGGAGGAGATCGGGCCAAGACTAGTGCCAATGCGACACCCTAGATAGACTGTCTGTGTGTTGTCGGCGTGAGGAGAGTGCCCGATACTTCTAGAGAAGATTTAGTATCTGAGTCTTTTCCACCAGTTCCGGGCTGGGTTCTGGCTAAGGAAAACAACTTCAGTTGCCGCAACCAGGAAAACTAGTATTTATGTACTATAGACCCCTATTATCCTAACCGCACAAATCAACAAAACACAGCCAGGTAGCATCTGAAACCTTGCAGCCGTAACGGAACATGAACCCCTGTGACTTCAATGTTAATCCGACTAGGAACCCTGTTAAAACCCTCAACCCAAAGCCCAAAAGCCTAAACGCAAAACCTCAGGAACATGACACCCCAAACCCAAAACCTCCGGACCATTAAACCCCAACACCCCAAATCAAACCCAGAACCTCAGGAACATGAAACCCTAAACCCTAAACCGAAAACCTCACGAACATCGGACGGCGAACATCTGCGGGGCACTTCGCTCCGAAGCTTGGCTTGATCCAATTGGGCAGGAAGCCCTGTCCAACAACCAAGTGCTCAACGCTTGGGTCTTAGGGTCTAGGGTGTTTGGGGCTGAAGGTTTGGGGTTGAGTTTAACCCTACCTTAACCTACCAAAATCTACTTTTTTGCAGGGTCCCTACAAATCCCATATTAGGGTTTCTAATAAGAACCTACAAAAAAGAAGGGTTTGGCAGGTTAAGGTAAGGCTCAAAATAGCCCAAAAGCCTTATATAGTATGGTCTTTGGGCCCAAAAGCCTTATAATATGAGTCCTTAGAGCCTTAGAGTAATGCTTTTGGATTAGGATCTCTAGGGTTTAGGTTTCTTAAGAGATGCCATGGGGATCTGCTTGCATAAAACAGCTTGTATATGCTACTATAGGGGCCTAAACCATTACCAATACTATTTTGGGGGTTCCTTAGTATAGTTTTAGTATAATGGGCCCCAAAACCCTGGTCCAATTAAGGCCCCTATATTATGCAGGTGCATGGATCATCAGGGACGGTTTCTAGGGGCCAATCCTGTTGGGCCTTGGTTCCAGGCGTTCGTATCTCGGGGGTGATTCTAAGGTTGTCGGGATGTGCTTTCGAATAGGGTTTCGGGGCCCGTTGTACTATAGATATAGTAAGGAACTCCCAAAAATAGTATAGGTAATTATTAAGGCCAATTAAGGCCCCTACACTTGCGACACTTCGAACTGGTGCGTCCAGGAGCCGCAGATATGTCAAAGCATTCCGCGAAGTATTACAGACCCCCTTCTTCAGGTTCTGGATTGAAGTTGGGCGTCAAATCTAGGATCACAAGCGGTTGAATCCAAACACCCCAAACCTCAAAGACCCAAAGAACTGAGCTGTAAGGAGCCCAGAAAGACTGCTTTGAAACCTTCGTCGGGCTCCGATAGAGTCCTGAAGGAGATCTGAAAGGAACCGAAACACTAAACCATGCAGAAAGCATCCCTAAACCCTAAACCCTAAGCCACCAAACCTATACCTGACCTCTGCATCACTTTGCTTCTTCAGGTCCACGGCTGCGAGACCCGAAATTCCACCACGGAGGGGCCTTGGAGAGCCAAGCTAGTTCACCCTGAAGGGGCTTTAATGATTCCTTAGGGTTCCTTTAAAGGCTACTATAAGGGATCTATAAGGGTACTATAATATAGGGGCCTTAATAATTATTTGGAATAGGGTCTTGGAAACCCATTATACTATAATTGCAACAAGGAACCCCCCAAAATAGTATAGGTATTTGTTGAGGCCCCTATATTACGGGGTCTTTCGGGGTTCAGGGTTGAAGGATTCATAGTTTAGGTTTTTAAGCACTATTATAAGGGTTTAGTATGGGGGGGCCTTAATAATTACCTATACTATTCCTTAGGGTTCCTTTAAAGGGGTCTATCAGGGTTACGATAAGGGCTATCGCAAGTGTTAACAAGGATATAAAGGGGTTCAGGGTTTATAGTTTGGAGGGTTTAGGTCTTTAGGGGTTTAGGGGTTCGGTGAGGGTTTAAGGCTTTTCAGTAGTGTTCCGGGGGTTGCAACAGGTACAGCTTGGGGGTCCTACTCGTGACTTGTGGGTAGAAGAGCCAGGGAACCAAGAGCCGGGCTTCTGGGATAACGCTTCGTGCAGAAGAAGACTTGTAATCGTGAGGGGTGCAGAGTAATGGTGATACAAAGGTGCCTGCATCAACATCTTTTTGCATGATATTGCGGGCTCCTGGGGTTTGAAACAGTTGATGGACTAGTATAGTCAGCCAGTTGATCAATCTCTTTCACACCACTTCAATGCAGAGCACCCTGATGATTCTGCCGATCCTCTGGCATGATGTACTAGTCATGCCGATCTTATGTTGGGAATCTACATCAGGGACCCTTGGGGTTGCAGAAACGCCGGCAAAAGCTTCCTGCCAGAGCGAGCGTTGAAAATTATCCTACACCATGTGGAAGACCGATTAGTAACGCGGAATACCAGGGTAAGAGTCGCAACTGCCTAGCAAGCTCAGCTCTGTAGTGAAACTTCGAACCCACGACAGTCAGGCCAAAGCAGAGGTTGAAGTGCTTAAACTCTTCAAATGAACCGGTTTAGGGTTTCTACGTGGGGCGTATTGACTTCCGGCCTATTGACTCAACCCGCCACAGGTTGTCCAATGTCAGAAGGCCTCTCCGCTGCAAGAGTGGCGTCGTAGACAATGTCCTGCAAGACACCCCAGCATATCGTCACACATGTCCAACGTTGATGTCTGCGGTTGCAGCGAAGAAGTGCATGACTTCGAGATTGTGAGGTTATGGTCTGGTGCCTGGAGCCCTAACACCAAGAAACCGGGAGCAAGACGCCTCTTGCAAGATAAACTGCAGCGCAGCATATCTGCAGCCGCACTGCTGCTAGAGCGAGCTAGATCCCTGTTTGCTCAGATGCTGGACAAGTCACCCACAAGAAATATTGTCGAACTCTTGGGTTGCTCTCGTTTTCGAAGCCCGACCTCGCCATTGCCAGAGACGGCGACACGCTGCGGTGCGCTGCCCGGTCCTCAGCTGAGGGTGTTTTGGTGGTTTAGGCCGTAGGCCTCAGGCTTTTTTGGTGGGTTTACCTGTAGCCGAAAAGACCTACACCCTTTAGTGTTCCTTATTATTGATATTTCTATAATTCCTTAAAAAGGTAGGTCTCGTTTTAAGGTCTCAAGGTTTCGGGTTTAGGGCATACGGTTGAAAGCATTATGGTTTGGGGGTTTTAGGCGGTTTAGGGCTTCCGGCTAAAAGGATTATGTAGATTTTCGGGGCTTACAGGGCGGAAGATGGATTAAGTAATGCTCGGGATTTTAGATCAAAGCTTCCCTATGAAGGTCTGCTACAGGGTAGACACGAGGTTGTGGATTTCAGGCTTGAGGAATCACAGGCGTTTGGGGATGGCACTCAAGATGTAGAAGTGTGGGACATGCTTTCTGCAGCAATTACCACCTTGCCCTACCTTGGAAACTTGAAACTGGGGGCAAGAGCCTGAACCATAAACCCTAAAACAATCGGATCACGTAACGGGGAATCGCTTCTGAGCCCCTGAAATCCGCCCTCACCTTTGCCCAGAGCATAGGAACCGTGGGAAGGAACATTTGGGTAGATCTCTAAAGTAGGGGTCCGTTTAAGGTCCCAAACTAGTACGGACCCCAACAGTGACCCTAATTTTGAGAACTATTCGTTTGCAAACACCTGACGCCTTAGGTAACACCAAACCCCACAAACCCGAAGCGCCAAGCCCCAAAACGCTACGCTCTATAAAAGGCCCTGAACCCTGCAAGAAGCCTTAAACCTTACAATAAACCCTAAACCGATCTAAGAAGCCCTACACCCTGTATACTCAACTACGAGGAAGTACTGAGTGCCCAACTTTCCACCTGCACCGTCCAGTCCACGTCGCTGCCACCCTCCCACGACCCAAAGTCAAACACGGTGATCTGTCATGGCATCCTAGTACACAGACACAAACATTATAATGTGATAACATAACAGCATGCCAAGATATCAATATGGCAGTATGCTGCTGCGATATCGTGTCACAAACTAATGCATACAATGTGGTGTGGAAATCCAGTTTCGTCGTTTCAGGCCTACGATACAGATTTCCGCGGACTCTACGGCTCTACGCTCTGGGAGTTCTATCTTAGGCTTAGGCCACTAACGGCTAGGGTCAGGGTTTAGCGTCTGGGCTGCCCTCGCAATTGAGCCCAACGACCAAAACGAAAACTGCACACCGCTTCCAACAAGAGCCTGTAAAGAAACTCGGTTAAGTCAAGACCCAACAACAATTACAAATTGAAGCAGCGGCCGTGCATTTCAGTCGGACGCAGAAAGGCACTCATCAGTACTTCAAGACCAGGGTTGCAGTGCAACCGACTTCCTCGGGTTCATCTGCGGACGGCAACAACTGGATCGGCCTGGCAGAGGCCTAAGCGATTCAGCTCGTATGGCATTTCAGTGTCGGCGACATGCACTTCTATAGCATGCAACTTTCACGACAGCTCCTGCAATCAATCCCACGAGCGAACCCGTGTACGCACGCACATCCAGGCGCATCCCAACTACCCTGTCAGCGCAGCCATGAGTCTTCTCCAGTCAAAGAGTCATGTGTAAGTACAGTACATAAACCTAAAACCGGCAACCCCTCCACACCTCCTCGCCGGTGGCGGCCAGCGCAACACGTGAACCACAGAACGGCTTGCAGCTGCTCTTGTCCGAGTCATAGTTCACGCCATACACGACCTTGCTTAGGGTTGTGATATAAGCAGGCTAGAGGGTCTGGGAGCCTTCATACCTCCATGGAATTACTTGCCAAGAACTGGAGGTAGTTTAGGCTTCAAGTTTCCTGGGCATGAGTTCTGAGCTCATTAGGCATTCTTCCTCTGGTGGCATGGAACGGAACGAGGATTAACAGACGGCTTCAGGATGCTGAGTACATGTCTTCATGCTCAGGAGTGATCTGCTGGATTACTCCGAGTATGCACGTGTTTAGATGCACAAAGCCTTAGGCTGTAGACTATCATGGCTCAGTCGTCTGCGAAGTATCACTATTTGCACCCATCTGTGTGTCTTATATCTGCTCGGCCGAGATACTGAAAATCCAAAGCCCAGTCTGTCTTGGTCCTGAACCCTAAACCTGAAGCATTAATACCTTGACCGTGGCAGCAATGTCGCCTCACCTGTGTGAGACCTGCCACACCACGAGCTCTTCCAGGACCTCGCCGACCCCTGAAGGCCCTGAATCACTGAAACCTTCCGACCACCCATAACTCAATAAGTGTGGTAAACTCAAAGAAGACTGGTGCACAACTTTGGGGCGCCGGGCGCTTCCCCCATCCTCGCGTGCAGCAAACAGCGCCGTTGAGCCGTTTGCTTCCGCGGCCCTCGCGGGTGAGAATGGTTTCGGCTGAGGGCTGGAGGGGTTTAGAATCCTAAATCCTGAACCCTAAATCCTAAACCCTAAACCCTAAAACCTAAACACTAAATCCCTAAATTTAAACCCTAAATCCTAAACCTCAAACCCTGAACCAGGTTCTGGGTGACAAAGCTCCTACTGTCGAACCGAGGCTCAGTACTTCCTTTGTGGTGGAGTTCGGGCGTACAGGATGTGGTGTGAGGCACTGCCGTTCCGTTTCAATGTTTAGGCCTACATGCAACCTCTAGACCCCAAACCTTAAGCCGTAATTCCTAAACCCTACACACCCTAAACCCTGAGTGTGAAGGTTCAGGCTCCGAATTTGTAAACAACGACCAGAACTGACAAGTGATTCCATGAACACAAATTCGAAATGTCCTAAACCACACAAACCTTAAAGTCTAAACTCCCCCAAACCTTTTGGAGACAAAACCAAACCCTAGACCCTTATGGCCCGAAAGCATAGCCATGAAACTCCCCAACAACCCCTCGAAGAGCTACAGCTTCTAAACTCTAAAATCTTATCCAACTCACAGCCCTTCTAGTCGTGAAGCCTATATCCGACCCAACTGAAAACCTAACAGCTTATCGGTGTCTTACAACAGATACTCATATGTATGTATATATACGAGAAAATGAACAGAACAGGGTTTCGGGGTGCAGGAAAATGTAATTTAGGGAACAACTTTGGCACTAAATTCAGGCCCCTACAGAAGGCGCTAAAATAAGGGCCTAAAGAAGTACGGATCGATCCAACAGAGCCAGCAGCACTGAAAACCACGGCCCCCACTGCCGAAGACAGGATCAGTGGTCTTTCCGACGATGAGATCCTGTCCAAAACCTTTCGTCCCTCCGCTACCAGTGTCTCTTGGATTTCGACACACAGTGCTGGAGCCAGCAGTGAAGGATCTCGTGTGCATACGAGGCGCTTCCGGCAGTGTAGGCCAAACTTGCTCCACCAGAATTTGTAGCATGATTTTTGTTTTTGGGGGGGCTCCCTAACAAGGGCTCGACTGTCCGACCAGAATCCAGATTACTATTTTAGGGGTCCTTATTATAACTATAGTATAATGAGCCCCAAAACCCTATTCGAATTATGCAAGCGGCTTACAGTAAGCCCTTATAGTAAACCATAAAGTCTGAACTCGGCCGGCCTCACTTGCCACTGCGGGGCACCTTGGGAGATCGTGTCCTGTTCGCAGGCTTCGTAGAGGGCTCGGGGATTAATATAGGGGCGTCAAAAAGTAGAATAGGGTTCCTTTAAAGCCTTTACAGGGGTCTATAAAGGGCTGAATAGGGTTTTGGGGCCCATTATACTAACTAGACTTATAATCAGCAACCACCAAAATAGTATGGGTAAATGTTTAGGCCCCTGTATCAGGGTTCAGGGGCTTGCCTGCTGGGGCTTTTGGGGCTGTTGGGCCTTCAATGGGTTTTACGGGTTCTTCGGGCTTTGAGGGGGTTTGGGGCAACAGCGTAGAGTTGGGATCCCACCCGGCCTACTAACAGTGACCACAAACAGAAGCACAAAAAAGAGCACCAGCAAAACCGCCAAAAAAAGAGTAGGTAGTGATCACAACCTCCAATTCGGGAGCAGAATCAATGAAACATTGGTTGCATCCCATCTACTTCGCGCGGAACCCCGAACCCCAACCCTTAAACCCTCAGGAAAAACCTAGGCCTTCAGCCCTAAACCCGAAACCCACCCTAAGCCCTAAACCATCGGTCCGATCTCTGTCATAGCATTGCTTGCATTGGGCTGGATATGGTACAGAATACAGAATGCATCGCTCTTGGGCGGCTTCAGTCAGGATCCAAGCATTGGCCAGTAACGACGCCCCCAACCTGTTACTGCAGCTCTTTGTTGAGGGGCGTTGCTGAGGGACTTTGTTGAAGTTGCCTGCCTGCCGGAGCTCCTTGGCCAGGACCCTGGCCAGTTTGGTCTCGTTGCAATTACTTACACTGCCTCAATCAAACTTTTGGAACTTTTGGCCAATTTCGCTGGTGCTCTTTCTTGTGCTTTTCATTACAGTTTTATATCAAAGCTTGTGCTTTTTCTGGTGCTCAAGNAAACTTTTGGAACTTTTGGCCAATTTCGCTGGTGCTCTTTCTTGTGCTTTTCATTACAGTTTTATATCAAAGCTTGTGCTTTTTCTGGTGCTCAAGATTGTGCTCATGATTGTGCTTTTCTGGTGCTCAATTTTGTGCTCATGATTGTGCTTTTTCTGGTGCTCAAGATTGTGCTCATGATTGTGCTTTTTCTGGTGCTCGAGATTGTGCTCATGATTGTGCTTTTTCTGGTGCNGGTGCTCAATTTTGTGCTCATGATTGTGCTTTTTCTGGTGCTCAAGATTGTGCTCATGATTGTGCTTTTTCTGGTGCTCGAGATTGTGCTCATGATTGTGCTTTTTCTGGTGCTCGAGACTGTGCTCATGATTGTGCTTTTTCTGGTGCTCAATTTTGTGCTCATGATTGTGCTTTTTCTGGTGCTCAATTTTGTGCTCATGATTGTCATTCCGGGCTTCTTCGACGCGCAGCCCGCGT